>CM076577.1:1369006608-1369362720 GCA_034641835.2 Pinus albicaulis
TATTGCAAGAAACATTATTTTTGGCCACCAACATCCTCATAAAAAAAATTGCGTATTATAATTCGATATCGAACCGTGTTATGTGGGTGAAGACATATCTCTTGTTCCACCGCTGATGGATAATATTCATTCAAACCCTGTTAGTACGATGATGGGATCAATTGATGTTTAGAATGGTATGAAATATCGTGCCTGTATTAACTGTATGAAATATAACTGTTGCTGCATTCAAATATTGTGAGGGTTTTTTAAACAAGGCTTCTGTCCAATAATGTAAGGGCTTTTTAAACAGGTCTTCTGGATTAATCACAAAGATTGATTAATTCAAAAGACTTATTCCAAAAAATATGAATCGTAGAAACTTGAATTTAGAGAATCTAAGGGTTTATTTAGCATTCAAAGAATGTAAGGGTTTGGCATTTTTAAGGACTACCCTATCCCACCAAAGAAAGCATAGCAGCCTTCAGGTTGGAGTTCATGGCAGCGATAAGCTACCGGGAGATATATGAATGTCATCGATATTTGTTTTATTTCTCATCATCTCCAGTAAATACCAAGCACAAAGCTGAAATATCACTGACGGTTTGATGATCTCATTTCATTTTGAATCTAATTTTGCAAGGAAATTATCAACCCATAATTATCAAATTGAAATTGAAATTGGAATTCAATTAAAAATTTGAAATAAATACAAATATTTAATAATAGATTTTATTATTCTATTATTCTTTATTATAGAAACTTACTATTTTGAACAATTACAAACTTAATGTTTTCCATCATACTTTCATATAGAATTTAGTGCTTTTCAATGGGTAAATTATTTTAATATGCAATTTATTATTTATTATATTTTTTTAAAATAGAAATTTCTATTTTTTTAAATTAAATTTTATATTAAAAAAAATCAATTCCAAATTTATTGCAATTTCAATTTATATTTTCTACAACATT
The DNA here is from genome assembly GCA_034641835.2 of Pinus albicaulis. Taxonomy (NCBI): domain Eukaryota; kingdom Viridiplantae; phylum Streptophyta; class Pinopsida; order Pinales; family Pinaceae; genus Pinus; species Pinus albicaulis. The sequence continues at coordinate 1,369,007,563 of CM076577.1, forward strand.
TTAAATATATAATTTGTTTTTATTAAACCTTAAGTTCCCATTTGTCACTCTATAATCATATGCAGATCCAATGTTAAGAGATTCCAATGTTAAGGGATTGAAAGTTTTTCCACCACTAAATTCCATAGTTTTTAACTGTCAACTTAATAATTTTGATTTATGCAACTCATAAACATATACCCACCTTTCCCTCATTATGTTCTCTTCATCCATGATGCTCTAGTTTTTCCCTACTCAAGAATCTCTTCACTTTATTGCCATGAATTCCTTCGGAAATGGTTTGGGACCCCATTTTTCCTTTATTTTGTAGGATATTGTGTGTAGGATTATTTATGGCTCTACTAGAGATACTTTTCATGTCCAGATTTTTTGAAATTTTTTTATATAATTTTGTATTTTTCACATTTCCATTTTTAACTCTACCAGAGATACTTTTTATGTCCAGATTATTGCTAAATTTTTTATATAACTTGTATATTTTGAAAATTTCTATTTTTTTCGGACGACACTGATATACTTTTTTTGATTTTGGAAGAATTAAAAATGTTGTTAACTGCTACACTATTTAATCACATCTCTGTAGCTCGTAACCTCCTACAACGAAAAATGATCCCTTGAATGTCTTCCTCATTGGAAACAAACGCTTGTTTGTTGCAAAAAATTAAAAGGTAACTTCCAGTTTGGGCTCCACATAATGGGCATACAGGATGTTGTATTTATTTAAGCTCTCGGACATGTAAATCCCGAACGCCTCAGGATCTGCGTCACTAGCATAAAAAAAAAAATGGTAAATGGATAGAGGTGTATTCCCACTCCTTCTACTCCAATTTCGTCCACCACTGATTCAATAACCTCGAGAGGAAACCTTAATCGGTTCTGTAATGTCACACCGTACCGATCGATCCTGTTATTTATGTTTTCTTTCATAAACTGATCAAAAATATATCCATGACCACCATGAATTTCCGCACCATTCTAGGCGTATTTGGGTACCTTTTAGTTATACGCAACATCATGGTCATAATAATTTCTCCTTCCAATATAAATAAGTGTAGAGGTTTGCCGTTACACTAAAACTCAGTAAGTATTGGTAAAACTTCCAAACCGACAACTAGGATCCCCAAGGTGGAAATTATGGATTCGATAGAGGTGTGGTGATTACTCCAACACCCTCCCTCAAACATAGCTCGGGGAATCGATACACCCCTCAAACGCAGCTCGGGGGAATCGAACCTGGGTTCAAGCTCTGATACCATGTAGAGGTTTTCCGTTACACTAAAACTTGCAAGTATTGGTAAACTTCCAAACTAGTAACTAGGATCCCCAGCGTGGAAATTATGGATTCCATAGAGGTGTGGTGATTACTCCGAAAATAAGGGTTTCATAAAAAGAACTAGGCTTAGTGACACATAAAATGTTAGCCTACCCTTGCGCAGAGTGGGATACACTAGTAGCTTCTGCAATGAGAAGACCACTGGGCTAGTTCTCTGGGAATAGTATAGGATTCCATGCAGTTGGGGCATAAAATTATAGAATATATATATATGGTTAATGGTGCCAAAAACACTCTGCAAAACCCCTTTCCAATATGAGAAAAATCAAACTATGTTGTCAAAATAGAGTACAGTAGGAAATGAGAAAAGGGAGAAAAAAAGATTGATGATTGGCAACTGTGAGGCCAACTAAAGGGACCCTACTGATAAGGTGTTATCAATTTGATCTTCTACCTTGATTTTTTTTCTTCTGTGTTTTTTTTCCTTGCTATTGTGATTAATTTCCTTCCTTGTGCAATATAAGTGAATAAATTCAACCAATTTGCAAAAATATGCTTAGTATGGATGAATTCTGAATGGATTGATTCATGATGTAGTGCCTTAATGTGTTCATATAGGTTTCGATTTGATTAAGTTCATGGGTGATGAATATAGATCAAAGAACGCCAAGGGCGGCAAACATTCATTGAGGCACCCTACCTGCGACTGCTTCTGCACCTTAACTCTCTGTGGGCCGTTACGTGTGTTGAGAGAGTCATTGAGTGTTTTTGTTGAGTTCATGTTTGGTGAGATAAATGTTAAATAAATTAAGGGTTTTAGGGCTTTTTTTTTATTGCAATTTGTCTTAAAAAAAAAAAGAAATTGAAAACGTAGGTGCCTATCAAAATTGAGGTTTTGAAAAAAATTGATCAAATTTGACGGTTCCAAAGAAACTTGATTGGTGAAAATAAGTTTTCATATTTGTATAAAATCCCTATTCACATGGAATCAAAACACCTAAATAACTTAAATGTAGATGTGATTTGTCTTTGGAATGGTGTGTTGTTGGATCATTTATAAAAAAAAAAATATGATAATGAACATTAAGAATACAAAATATATAATTGAGTAATAATTAAATTTAATGTTTCATTGTTGATTTCATTATATGTATTTTATTAAAGAGTTTATTTTATGCACTTTGTATATTTTTTTTTGTTTGTTTGTCTATCTTGAAATATAATTAAACTTTTTTAATGTTAGGGATTTAACTTCTATAGAATGGTTTGCCACAAATTAAAGGTTGATATTTATTCAACGAGTTGTTATGGGTTTTCTATCATTTTAATTAAATTGGATAATTAAAAAAATATATATGTGAACATCTATCATATGAACATGAATTATGCCCCCGATCGGGTGATGCATGTCAGCTAATAATGGCAGTGTGGTGGTACGCGGATCTCGATAGGAATCCACGCGCATCACATAAGAATTGATGATGATATATAGTACATCGTACTGACCATCCCACTGTGTGCGAGTTAATATGCAGGTAGAGCTACCCCGGAAGGCCATTCGACAATTTGTGGAGATGAGAAGGGAGTGTCTGGTGCATATTTTGTTTGATTGTAATGCTACATGTTTGCAACTCTGGATAGGCGCATACAGTTATGGTATTCACGTTTCCTCCATCTAGGAGGAAGGAGACCATCTGCTATAGGATTTTCCATGGGGTCCGGGGGAAGGACCTTCATGAAATGGAAATTTGAAGTAATAAAAAGTTCATTTGAGTACCTATGATGAGTCATACTTTCTTCCATGCTCTGTTCTAGTGGTAAAGTGTTCCTTACCTTAGAAACTCTACCTGCTACCTACTATAGAACTAGGCCTGGTATCCCTCCCTTCATGAAGCGATTAAGAGGGATAGCTATAAACCCTTACCTTATAAGCACCAGAGTAGGTGAGATCTTTCCCAACCAACAGCTAATTAGATTGATATTGATTTGACTGCTAGAAGAAGATTGACTTTCACTCGACCCATCAATAGTGTGAACCTTCAAGCTATCTGACATTTATCTGGGTGAATTTGGATAGAGTGTGGCACTCATACCCCATTTTGATTCGGCCATGAGGATATAGTGGTAAGAAAGAGTCTGTCAAACATACCGCATGGGGTGGTTGGAAATCTTGAGTGCTCGTTTCAATACTGGCTCCACCGAATTCCTACACTCTCAGTACGACGCTCTACGCTCATATTGTTGGTGTTTCCCTCGCAGTATTTTCCCTCATATTCAGCACGATGCCTAAGTCACCCTAGGAAAAGGCTAGTAACTATCCTGGTAAATTTCTTTATGTAAACCTTTTGCAATTTTATTATAGGTTATTCTGCTTCTTCTCTCTCGCGAGGTGGAAAGTCATCCCCTCGGGGGTGGATTGTAGTCAGAATGGTTAAATAATACCTCGGTAGAGAGGACACCCGCGCAGTGGATGATTTGCTCGTCGAATCGTAGGGCGACCACACGACAAGGAGCTAAGCTCCCACAGGGAATATACTGAGAATCATCTCTTGGGTGAGGTTGTGACTTTGTTACCAGCCTACTCCCCGGGTCACGTGCAGGCCCCTACCTCCTTGGAATCTATTGTTGCTCAATTGACCAATATTCAGCTCAATATCGAAACTCTAAGGGAGTAGAGGTATGTTGATCAAAATGAATTTCTAGCTTACATTAATGATCTTCAGCAAATGCAAAGTGAGATCCTAGACTCAGTTGAAGGTCTACGCTAGCAGCACACACAAACAAATGACCACCTTCATTTCCCTGGAAGCGAGGGTGGAACAAATTGATTTTCATATTCATGAATGCGCTTCTCTCTTTGCTACTCCTCCTGTATTTCACCCAAATCCACCCACATAATGAGGATTTTTATGAATTGTATTTTTTGCTATTTTGTGTTATGCAAGTCATGGCATATAAGCCACCCAATAATAACCAAAACATATGTTGTCATGGTCTTCCTCCACATTACATGCTTCTTAAATTTAGGCTTGAGTCCTTTTCTAAGCCTGTTGACATGTATTTTGTATCTAAATATTTCTTCATAATATAACTATTGATATTTGACTCACAAAAAAAAAACATGAATTATGGTTTTTTGGACACATGGTATATTTTATTGGCCTACGGTATTGTAACAAAGACTATTTATAGGTTAATAATATGCACAATAAAGTTACAGTGAACCTCCATAATCAATAATCTTCTTCTACGTTTTCTTAATTGAAAAATAAAAAAATAACACTGAATGTGTCACCTCAATTAATTTTTTTAACCAAAAAAATTAGGTATATACAATAATATTATACATGTAAAAGGAAATTGAATGTGAACAAAACTCAATAAAACAAAAGAGTATAACAATTTTGTTTAAAGAACATATATATCAGTCTTTGGAGGCTTGGTTAAACGATGACAAGGGAATATATATGTCCTTGGGGGCTTGGTTAAATGGTGATCACGGCGGCTCTTATAGCACTCATCACAATTTCAATTCCCCTCTCCAATAGGAGTGATGCATCTCGACATGTTGATGAAAGATGGAGTTGAAAAAAATAACAAAGAAAAATGAAAGGTACTACCAAGATTTTCTATATATATATATATATATATATAACATTCATTTAGTGTCCAAAATTCAGGTATGTTTAGGGCATATACTAATTTTTCTATAAACAATAATTTAAAATAAAGTTTTGATTTACTTGATTTTTATGAATTTTTAAAAATGTATTATGAAATTGATGCTTTGATGTGTGTCAAGATTTACAGGCCATTTGATTTATATGACTATGCTAGTTAATAATGAATTGTGGTTAAATGCAACTTTTGATTCATTGTGGACTTTGAAATTAAAAGAGAAAATGATAATATGGAGTTTAAACGTAGGATTAATTGTTTGGTGATTGTTATAACAATGGCACTAGTTATGGGATGTGTGGAAGTAATGGAAATTGTTCTTTCAAGGTGATCCAACACAATGATATCTTCAAGGATTTGTTTTTCTAACTTTTTTCATTTCTTTATAATTTGTTAAATTTTTATTGCAAGGGATTCTTGCCAAAGAAAGATTCTAGCAATGGATTTTCTTATCGAACACTATTAATTGAATATTGACCAATGCAACCTATAATGTAACTTTGGGACCATAACTTCAAGGTCATCTGGACAACTAAGTCACATACTTTATGCCATAATTTATGGATATTGTTGCAATATTCATGCACTATATTTAGATATTTGTGATGTCCAGGCTTACTAGTGTTTAGTAACCACATCTCAATTTATTAGTTCCTCCCAAAGAAATATTATAAGATTTCATTTTCCTATTAACCACTACTGATTTAGCTAACATTAGCCAATGTAGATTACAAATTTTTATGCAAATTTTCAAATAACACAATTTTTAACTTGAGTGGTAGGAATTGAGTTGAGAGGTCCCTTAGAAGACATGACTTTAGCAACAAATTTTCCTATTGGCTACTATTAGTTAGCATTGACCAACGCAACTTATAATGGTTTCAAGTGAAATGAATAGTTTGTGTTTTAAGACCAATATTAAAAAGATAAATTGTGTTTTTTTATAAATGTATAAATATGTATAAATGCATATAATTTCTTTTTGTGTTTTCTTTTAATTAATCCTGAATTATATTATATAACAATTCAATTCAAATAAAATACTTAGTGACTATTTAGGATTTATAACTAGAATAGTTTGGTTATTAATATTTTTGTCCTTTTTATTTGAACTTTGCAATACATTTTTTTTATATATTAGAGTTTTCAAATTATATAATTAAAACTTAAAGTTGCAAAAAAAATTTGGTGAATTTTAAGCAAATTAGCAAAATTGACTGGAAAAGAATACCAAGAAAAAAAAAGAAAATAGGAAACAGTAACACTACAGCGTCAAAACTGAGATAGACATCAATGTAAAAAGATGACTTTTAAAATTTAAAAATAACTCATTTTAAGATGCAATACGTATTTATTTACAAAATTTATATGTTAAAGAAGTACTTGACGTCACAACAACCAACCCTGTCTGGATTTAGTTTTTAAAATGTATAATAAAATATAACCGTTGGACGATTAAAGATAAAACATCTTTTAAACTGCATGGTGTGGAGATTATGTTTAAGAAAGAAAATCTTGGTAAAAGGGTCAAATTTAGTTTAAAAAATCCATAATAAAATATAACCGTTGGACGATTTAAGATAAAACATATTTTAAACTGGATGGTTTAGAGATTATGTTTAAGAAATAAAGTCTTGGTAAAAGCTAAGAAAGAAAATCTTGGTAAAAGCTATTCATCCACAATCCGCGCTCATTGCTTGAACACTGATACCGCGATTTATAGCCGATTTGGAGCGGGGGTCACGCAGTTTTGAAAATCCGAGGAGGCTGTGCAAGCAGTAGCGCTTCAGTTTAAGGTACATTTTAAACAGAGGACTAAGCAGGAGTCGACAGAATGCCTTCACGATGGAACATTGACATGCATTCTAGTGAAAGAGACCGTCTGTTTGTGATCGGTTCAATTATGACCCTGATACTCGGTTTAATGGGCGTTGTTTTATTGGCAATAGCCGTTCTTGATTTGTGGACATAAGTTGATGTTGCATAATGGCGAGGACAGTACTCAGCAATTTCTATTTCTCCTGACCTCCTCAACGTTCTTGAAGAAGAATCTATGTTATTCAGCCCAAGCTATCTTTTACAATCTCAATCTTAATAATCAGATTACGTATTTTATTAGAGACGTTGTTGCCATCAACATCCTCATAAAAAAAGCTTGTATATTATACTTTGCAATCGTGTTCCAAAGCTGATGGATAATATTCATTCTAACCCTCTTAGTACCATAATGAGGTAAAAATGTGGTTTAAAATCGTATGAAATATCGTGCCTGTAAACACTATGAAATATCACTAATTGTTGTTGTGTTCCTATAATGTCAGGGTTTTTGAAACAAGTCTTCCGGATTAATCCCAAAGATTAAAGATACTTTGTGATTAATTCAAAAGACTTATATCAAAAAATGATGAATATCTGAAACTTGAATTCTGAGAATGTGAGGGTTATTTAAATTCAAAGAATGTAAGGGTTATTTGGCATTTTTAAAGGACTATCCTCTCCCACCAAGCAAAGCATACCAGCCTTCTGGTTGGAGTTCGTGGCAGCTATAAGCTGCTCGCAGAGATATGAATGTCACGTATATTTGTTTTATTTCTCATCATCTCCAGCAAATATCAAGCACACACGTGTGACATATCAATGATGCTTTGATGATAAGATTTCAGTGTGGATATAGTTTTGCAGGGAAATGGTCAAACCATAATTATCAAATTCAAATTTCTTAAATAAATTTATAAATATCTACAAATAAAATTTATAAATTTATTATTTTTAAGAATTATAAATTTATTTATTTCTATTATATTTTAATACCAAATTTATCGTTTTTCATACAGATATGTTTTTTAAATATATAATTAATTATTTATTATAATTTTTTTATATAACTTTTTATATTTTTATTTTTTATTTTTAAATATTAAATTTTGTATTAAAAATAAATCTTTTCAAATCCATTGCAATTTTGATTTCTAATTTTTCTATTTTATCTTTTAAATATTAAATTTTATATTAAAAAATAAATCCTTTTCAAATGCATTGCAATTTTGATTTCTATTTCATACAGCATTTTAAATATAGAATTTGTTTTTATTAAATTTTATTTTAACATAAAATTCAGTACCGAATTCGAATTACCTCATTTTAACGTATTTTCGATATTTTTTTGGACCAATACAGCTGAACTTGCTAAGTATGGGTCAAGCATAACAATTTCTTTGCAAGTTACAGCCGAAATTGCTAACTATGGGTCAAACATATCAATTGATTTGCAAGGTAACGGTCAAACAAAATGAGAATAAATGTATTAATATATATATATATTTTAAAATTTATATATATTTAACATATATATTAATTTTTTAATAATTGATAATAATGATTTTAAAAGCATTATAATTTAATTAATTTTTATAATTCTTTATAATAAGTTAAATATTTTAACATTGATCATATATTGATTATCAATATTTCTTATCCTTATTTTAATTTATAAGATAGATAATGTATTCTTAAACAAAGGTTATCATTGTTTTGGTTGACAATCGATATGGTACTAGAGAGTTTCCTATGTTTAGAACATATATACATCTTTATAAAATTGTATTTGTTCATTTTATCAGTCCATTATATTTATAGTGTCATCTTATTATTTTATTATTTATGGGATTCATCAATTTTCTGTAACACCCCCAAGTTCTATGCTTTTCAAATGAGACATTTGAACATAAATCCAAAGGGGAGTGGACCCGAGTGGATGATTATTGTGTGGATGTGGTTAATTATTTAATTCTGAAAAATAAATAAAATATTATGCATGCACCATGACCAGATGAGAAAGTGAGATCATATTCCTAATCCATGAGGTGATGGAAAAGGAAAAAAAGACTTTCCCCAAATCTTTCAAAAATCCTTGAAAGAAATTATTTTTAATTTAGATTTTTGAGGAAAAATCTAAATTTCCCCAATGAAGAGGAGTAGTTGGGAAGAGGTGAGAAAAAGCTGGAAAAGCTGAGGAAAAGCTTAAAGCAGCTTTAAAGAGTCCCAGAATGGGAAGCCTAGGCTAAACAGGAATAAAGCATCCTGAAATTCTGGACGCAGAATTGGAAACAGGCTTGGGGAAAGCACAACTTAAATAAGCTGCTCCAGAACAGATTGAGGCTAGTCTGTTCTGGGAGGATCTCAGCTCGGGGGTGAGTTCTGGAGATAAACGAACTCTAAGGTTGGGTGGACTGGTCATAGTAGTGGTGTGCATGCATAAATTGGGAGATTTCTGTAAGTTGAATTAAACATGTCCATGTTTTGTGTAATTTTGTTGTTATGATTCATTATGCAGTTTATGAATTGTGATGCTATGGTTCATTATGCTTTTTTTTGAATTATCATGCTATGATGCCTTATGCAAATGTTAGATTGATTAATTGTTAAGTAGTTCATGTGATGGCAACCCAAAGCTAGTGATATCAGATACAAATAGTTGGGTTGTATGGATGAGTATCTCGTAGTAATGAGGTTAGAGATGACAGATCAATTGAACAGCAAACCTGATAACCATGTATAGGTATAGCTTGCTATCTCTTAAGGAAATATTTAATTTCTGTGTGTATAACCAGAAAATGTTAACCGAACAGTACCCATGAACAACAAGTGCCAAATAACCAAATCTATCATAACAATACTGATGGCCCAGAATTCACTGAAATCAAAAACAGGAAGTAGGGCACAACAACCCTCAGCTATGCTACAATGGAAAGAATTGTAAAATTTAGAGATTACAATATTCTGTTAAATGTAATTGTACACATATGGAAGTAGAAGTTGAATCCTAACTAAGTACGAGAATCTAACACTAGGGATTCTAAACTATCCAGTTCAGTATTCTCTACCTCCATTTGAGTGAAGCAAGAGAATCTGTTTCCTAGTTTTCCATGGAACAGTGGAATCTGTACCATAGTGTCACACATGTTGAATGATTATAACAAAAAAAATAAGGGGAAAAGTCTATTGCAAAATCTATTGTGTGATAAAAGTTTGTGTCAGGGAAGATTGTAAGCATGTGTAAAAATACCATGAACAAAGCATCTGTTTACCGTCCATAGAAACTACTGGGAAAGTAGTTGGAGCAATGGTGGTTAACTGCGTAAAGATAGATGTATGCGAGGAGGCATACATTTATACCTCGATGCTGAAACGTTAAAATATTGAAAATGTTATCAGGCGTGCAAACTGGGAAGGTTGAGTAAGGGCCTAGTGATCATCTAGAGTTGGACACAACTCTGAACAGAAAATCTGAGAAATACAAAGTAATATATATAGATATATAAGTATACAAGTCTATAAGGGGAGGTCAAGCCCAAAAATTCTCATGGAAATTCTTGTACTCCATGGCTGTTTATAAGTACTGAAAAGAATCTAAACCTCGGATAACAGTCTGCACTTGTAAGTGATTCAGTATAAAAACTATAACTGTTATCGACGCATAAAGCGGAGAATATGTGAGTTATGGTATATGGGTAGCACTCATCACAGGTTCACTTGTCTTTCCCCAATCAGGGGTGTATATAGACCTGTTATGAAAATGAAAAAAAAAAAAAAAAAAACGACTTTGGGAGACGTGACAAATGGTATCGGAGCAAAGTTCAAAAATTGGGCAAGATATGTGCTCACAAAGAAATGGTTAACTGTTATAAATTTTATGAATATTAAAAATATTTCTCGAGTATACATGTAACAGATGGTGAGGAAGTAGAAACATTGATATGGGAGTACTATGAGGAGGCTCATATACCAGAATGGTTAAACCTATAATAGGTTTAAAACTGGAAACCGATATCTCTCAGAAAAATAGCATTTCTATGTAAAATAATAGAGTATGAAAAAAGTTTATAATGACATATTCAGCTATTGTTCTACTATCATCGTTATGTAAAAGAAATTTCAGCGTTCATAAAGTTAAGATACTGAAATCATCTAAATACAGTAGAAAAGATCAATGCTGAAGTTAATGGAAAGGAAAGGGGAAAATGGTACTACCAGGAACATGCAGATGTCGAGCAAAGACTACAAGGAGTATAGAAGGAGGATTTCCATTCTAAACACTGATAAACTAAGTATTCCTTACTGTGATGAAAAACAAGAGAAAAATGAATTTATATTTATTCCCTAGATACATAGAAAAGGGAACTTCTAGAGATAAGATAGTGGTATGGTCCTGAAATTTTCTGTTCATTCAGATGTTCTATGGTACGAATTAGTTACATATAAACATTTAAGAGAATCTGGATGTTGATTTTGGCACTACTTTTAACAGAACCCATCATCAGGCCTTCACCTTTCAGATTCTGTCTAGTTGTAGACCAGAAAGCCATAGAGTAGAAACCTCAGAAGCTCTAAACCAAGTGTGGTCTAAATCTGAAGTTTCTCAATCTCTATGGAAAATGAAATATTATCTGGTGTTATGTAGAACACATGTGATATTTGCACCATTATATTAGAACTATATTGTAGTAGGACTAGGGCAAAGAAAGTAAGGACATTAAATAAAGAGAATACTTCGAGATTCTCTAGATAAAGAGTACTTCTATTCTATAGGAGTATTAGGGCTGTCCTAGCAAGTATAGGATATAGTGTTAAACTCATTTCTAGCTCTTGAGAAAGAAGAAGAATATTACAGAAATGGATTAAGTTGTGCTGAAGGTACACTATCTGTTGAACTCCTGAATACTTGCATAAGCACTTAACAAAAATATATATATCTGTTCTCTACTCAAGTCTGAATTAACACATGTGGGTAGGTTGAATATGATAACAGAATTGTGGTAAGGAAAAGAAAGACATTAGAACATGATACTCTAAATACATATAGGTATACCTCAAAAGGAGAAGAGGAACTATGAGCAAGGAATCTGGAATATATAGTTTGAAATCTTGTTAAACCCCAAAATAAATTTTCATTATAGAAGAGGTATAACATGCATGGTTATTATAGAGTAAATTGTATTTTAAATTCATTTTACCCTTGAAACAAGCATTAGGGTAAAAGAGTTAAGCTATGTTCGAAGTATACTCTTCATTAACCTATCGAACACCTATACAATATGCATTTAAAAAAAAAAAAAACCCAAAAGCGTATATATATTAATAAGCCTCGAGCGTTATACCAAGTAGACTATTGTTAGTCTCGGCCATAAAGAAATCACAAGTATACAACATATCACATTATTAAAAATCTAAGTTCACACTATTATACCATTTCACGCGGCGATATAAATCAGATAAATGTAAATCAGATAAATGCAAATCTGATAAATGCAGATCTGATATATTTCACGCGGCGATATAAATGCAAATCTGATATATGAACATATAGGTCAAAAAAAAAAAAAATCACTTGACCAAACGAAAAAAAACAAGGGCTATTCACTACAATCAGCTCCTTTTATACAATACACAGAAACTTAATAAAACAAGGCCGAATATATATATGCCCCTGTGGTATTAACCCTGCAATTAACTATGCGCTACGATTATGTTGCTACGACTTTCCCCGCCTAATATATAAAAGCAGGAAAAAGATTGGTAGCGCTGAGTCAACCATTCAGAAATTATACATGCAACAGAGGTTAGATTTCACTTCGGTAATGATCCAATGGATAGCTAGCGAAACAGATAAATAAACTCTTCCAAGAAAACGCAGACCGGGTACCTGTATACACATAGCTATCAACGATAATCTTTAAAGGCTGTAAGAACCCTAGACTGATAGGGATAGCCGTATCAGTTAGGGTTAGAAATTAGAAGAAACAATAGTTTCACAGAGGCATGAACTTAACTATCACCGGTAACTGAAAAGGGCTATGTTAACGCTCTTAAAATTTAAATCCTGAGCGATCACCATCACTGTTAAGACCGGGCAGTTAGCGTTCCAGCCGTGAAAAAAATAAACAACTATTTCGGTTTACCAACATAAATCGCAGAAATAAAACAGAGAGATTAACTCCCTTGACCTTACGGAGGCCGAACCCTCAACGCACAGGAACTGTGCCCAAATCGTTCTTCGAAAGAATCGGTGCTTGAGTAACCTGTACAACAGGAGAACCACAGAAATAGAAAAAAGCCAAAAATATTCAAACAAATCCTGAGAAAAAAAAAATAATCCAACTGTGTTATAAAAACCAACAAGAGAAGGGCAAATAAAATGGGGAGCCGGCGAACTGAACCTGAAATCTGCTACGAGGTCGCACAGCAACTCTGCACAACCTGGGAATCACAGGGTTCGAACACCAGACGCAACCGGGTCATTGGGGGTCTGAATAATAGAGGAAGAATCGGACAATTGAATCGGCGTAAGAGCCTCAAATAAAAAGGAAACCTCAAAACCCTAAACTCTCCTGCTCAGAGCTGCAGAGAATCCCGAAATTGATTCAGGAAACCCGCCACATCGCTATGAGGGTACCAGGCTGTATTACTATGTGCAGGGGAGGACGATATACGCCGGCATTGGTACTACTCGCTCAGGGCGATACGTAGTCCTTGCCTGCTATAACATTGAACCAGGAAAACCCAACTCGCACGATAGTTCCGATCTAATCAAATACAGTGCGACGCGGACCTTTCAACCCATCACTGGTATGCGTGTTGCGCTTTTAGCATTTGAAATCACGTCAACCATACTCTGGTTCAGAAACCCCATCATGATACACAGCCGTAAGATGAATAAATCTGATTTTTATATTATTTCCGTCACGTCGAACCTCAGTTCTGAGCGTTATGGCGGAATACGCAACCTTGGTATTTACAGCCTGTACAGATGACCCTTGCAGTGACGGATCTGTCGACGATCTGTAAGTAAATAACGCCAATACAGTTCACAATTATGGTTAGACCAGTAAACAAAACAAAGATTGAACGACGAGCTGATCTGGCATTACACCACCAGCTCGAATACCCTACATCGCCACCGCGACAAACTTACGTGGATGGTATGTAATCATCAACAGGGTTAATTAGAATGGTTATTGTGTATTATTTACATAGATCCATAAACAATGCATTATCACGATGTTCGGCGGAGAAAATACACCGTAATGGCCCAAGAAATATATATATGTTCATCGACGTTATATACCGATATAATACCGGTCTCTAATTGCAAAAGTCAACGGAAGGAGTTTTATATAGATTAACGTATGCCTTCCAATAGTTTGACCACGGTAGATATAAAATATAATTATATATATTAGGCCAAAGAGATATGCGAACCATAATTTATTCGAGCTCATGATATATATATGTGGAGTATATAGTCACATGCGTGCATAGGCTATAATTATATATATGGGTGGTGCATATCAATACATAGGCCGCACGTGGGTGAAAGGTAATTATATACATATATGTGTTATGAAAAGTGGATGCAAACTTTAACTATTCTATCTCATGATGTACATATGTGGATTTTATATTAATATACATGAGTATGTTATAACTATATATGGGGGTCGTGTTTTAATATATGTTATAACTATATATGGATGAGTGTGTATAGGACTACAAAAAGAAAAAAAGAAAAAAAATCTTATGTACCGAGATGTAATGTAAACATAAGGTATATGGGATAGTATTAGAAGCATGGTAATGGAAAAGATATTTCCTTCTTTTAATTAAAAGAGATAACAAAGGAATGAAGGGAAATATAATCAGATATGAAATCAAATTCCCAAACTTAGGAAGCATAATGAAATCCATATACATATAACGAAGAGCTTTATAAAGAAAATTTTATATGTTTCCCTCTATTGGAATATATATACCATGTGGTGGAATTGGGTATATATAATAATGTGGTGGAAAAGCTATAAATGAATAAGTGTGGGGTGATATATGTTCCAAAAGACAGAAAGTTTACATGGGAATATATAGAGAAAAGGTGGATAATAGAAAAGTGACAAATGGTAATAATAATTATTATCATAAGAAATGATAGATTAAAATGAAAGAGATTGCCCGTGAGGCATAATTTCAATCTACAATTAACATTAAAAATATAGGTGATCTTACTATAAATGTTAACTTCTTTGAGTTGTATGAATATCATATCTTCCTTCATGATAATTTACTAGTGGAGAAGAAAAAAAAAAGTTTACTAGAAAAGTGGTATGACATATTTTACCATATGACTGGAATATTATTTCTCTAATTAGGGTGAAAGAAATAATCAACCCTACTGAAGTAGGAATATTGGATGCTGGTAATTGGTAAAGTTACCAGGAGGATTTTTGAAGTCATGGATATCTAGGTCATGACTAAAGTATTTTGTAAACCAGTTCATGTGCATGGAAAATAACGAAGTGGTAAGCTTGAATACGAAATGAGGTATAAATAGTGGTTAAATAAGTGGTGTGGTTAGTAATGATGGATTATTGCATATTTCAGAGTGTAAGGTGGGCCCATTACCTTGAGTTTGAAGGAATGAAGGGATGAATCTATTTTTGTTTCAGGGAGAAAACTAAAGTAGAATGGAAAACCTATCAATTGTTATTTTTATCCATAGGAAAATAATTATCATGCATGGATAAGCATCCAATGGAACACAATTATTTCCCTATACTCCATCTATCAAGTGAACCATGGTTGTAAGTAGTCCTTGTTAGAATGTGTTGTTTATGTAAACCATGGGTTGATTGCTAATGATTAATGAAATTTACATATAGGGATAAATGATGAATCATCATTGGAATTAGTAGAGCATGAACATATAAGTAAAAGTGAATGCATAAATTCTGGTGATTCTTTGAAAAAGGGGAAACTGTGTCAAATTTATTTTTGATAGTATCAAGTATTAATACTTGTGAAGGTGATGAATTATAGAAATCACATTTATCACTATAAAAGAAAACATGTATTCACACTATAAAATTTTGTTGGTGTAAATTTTATTAAAGTTAATTTTCTTGAGTCTTAAATTCAAAGACAGGGAAATGATGTGAAACCATACAGCTACAAACCGAGAGAAAAGAGGATGAGCTGTATTTGGACTTGGGTGTGGGGGAAACCCATCAGCTCCAAATTTGTTCACTTAAGTTTTGAACTAGTGGATACAATTCATAAAAGAGGTTAGAGGAAAAAAAAAAAAAGTTTCCATGTGAGAGGTAAGCATGGAATTGTAGAGATTATTAATGAGTCTAGTTGTTACTAATTAAATTGATTAACTAACAAAAGAAGACAATGATAAGATACTGGAAGTACGGCTATGAACTGAGAAAGGGTAAGCATAAACATGCATATGATACAATTGTTTTCTTTCATTTATGAGTACTAATGAAAAGTGTAAAATGGTTTAGCCAAGTGTGTAACATGAAAGGGTACACTCTGGAACCAAGGAGAAAAAGGGTGAAGATAAATCACCTAGAAACTCCAGAAAAGCTGAACTGGACCAAGTTGCGTGAAGAAAGAATCTCACTGAAAAACAAGAAAGGATAAGTAGTGTACTAAAAGTGCACTAAACTATTATGAACCTGAACGGTTTGATTAATAACTGAATTTCTTAAGTTATTGAAATGCAGAATGCTGTTGTGAATTATCAATTATATGTACCTTATATTACTTACATTGGTATGAATTGTGGACAAAGAAAACAGAATAAAAGATCTTCCAGACAGACTTCTTGCAAAGAAGTAGGAAGAAGACCAACTGCATAAGGCATCAATAAATAGAGTGGAGGCAGGAGAGTACTCTGCTGGAAACTAATGGCTTATAAATTAACCCTACCATTACTTATTAAATTTCCTGATATATTTCATGTCTCCTTGTTGGAAAAGAAAAGTTATAATTTTTGTACATGATGCTTCTCACATGATTGACTGGAATGTGGTCCAGGTGGAACCAGAAGAGGAATTTCCTTCCAGAGTCGCTTCAAAGATGAAAGCGAGAAGAAATGGAATTGCGAAAGTGAACAGTAGGTCGAGTAAAGGTGCAGTGGAGCACTTTACTGCTAAAAAGCTACATGGCACAGAGAAGCTCAGATGATGGAAAAGCATTCATAATTATGTTCAAAATCAGCTAGTAGATAGTTGTCAACACCGAGGACGGTGTTTATTTTCAGAGGGGGAATATGTAACATCCCCAAGTTCTATGCTTTTCAAATGAGACATTTGAACATAAATCCAAAGGGGAGTGGACCCCAGTGGATGATTATTGTGTGGATGTGGTTAATTATTTAATTATGAAAAATAAATAAAATATTATGTATGCACTATGACCAGATGAGAAAGTGAGATCACATGCCTAATCCATGAGGTAATGGAAAAGGAAAAAGACTTTCCCCAAATCTTTCAAAAAATCCTTGAAAGAAATTATTTCTAATTTAGATTTTTGAGGAAAAAACTAAATTTCCCCCAATGAAGAGGAGTAATTGGGAAGAGGTGAGAAAAAGCTGGAAAAGCTGAGGAAAAGCTTAAAACAGCTTTAAAGAGTCCCAAAATGGGAAGCCTAGGCTAAACAGGAATAAAGCATCCTGAAATTCTGGACGCAGAATTGGAAACAGGCTTCGGGGAAAGCACGACTTAAATAAGCTGCTCCAGAACAGATTGAGGTTAGTCTGTTCTTGGAGGATCTCAGCTCGGGGGTGAGTTCTGGAGATAAACGAACTCTAAGGTTGGGTGGACTGGTCATAGTAGTGGTGTGCATGCATAAATTGGGATATTTCTGTAAGTTGAATTAAACATGTCCATGTTTTGTGAAATTTTGTTGTTATGATTCATTATGCAGTTTATGAATTGTGATGTTATGGTTCATTATGCTTTTTTTTGAATTATCATGCTATGATGCCTTATGAAAATGTTAGATTGATTAATTGTTAAGTAGTTCATGTGATGGCAACCCAAAGCTAGTGATATCAGATACAAATGGTTGGGTTGTATGGATGAGTATCTGGTAGTAATGAGGTTAGAGATGACAGATCAATTGAACAACAAACCTGATAACCATGTATAGGTATAGCTTGCTATCTCTTAAGGAAATATTTAATTTCTGTGTGTATAACCAGAAAATGTTAACCGAAAAGTACCCATGAACAACAAGTGCCAAATAACCAAATCTATCATAACAATACTGATGGCCCAGAATTCACTGAAATCAAAAACAGGAAGTAGGGCACAACAACCCTCAGCTGTGCTACAATGGAAAGAATTGTAAAATTTAGAAATTACAATATTCTCTTAAATGTAATTGTACACATATGGAAGTAGAAGTTGAATCCTAACTAAGTACGAGAATCTAACACTAGGGATTCTAAACTATCCAGTTCATTATTCTCTACCTCCATTTGAGTGAAGCAAGAGAATCTGTTTCCTATTTTTCCATGGAACAGTGGAATCTGTACCATAGTGTCACACATGTTGAATGATTATAACAAAAAAAATAAGGGGAAAAGTCTATTGCAAAATCTATTGTGTGATAAAAGTTTGTGTCAGGGAAGATTGTAAGCATGTGTAAAAATACCATGAACAGAGCATCTGTTTACCGTCCATAGAAACTACTGGGAAAGTAGTTGGAGCAATGGTGGTTAACTGCGTAAAGATAGATGTATGCGAGGAGGCATACATTTATACCTCGATGTTGAAACGTTAAAATATTGAAAATGTTATCAGGCCTGCAAACTAGGAAGGTTGAGTAAGGGCCTAGTGATCATCTAGAGTTGGACACAACTCTGAACAGAAAATCTGAGAAATACAAAGCAATATATATAGATATATAAGTATAAAAGTCTATAAGGGGAGGTCAAGCCCAAAAATTCTCATGGAAATTCTTGTACTCCATGGCTGTTTATAAGTACTGAAAAGAATCTAAACCTCGGATAACAGTCTGCACTTGTAAGTGATTCAGTATAAAAACTATAACTGTTATCGACGCATAAAGCGGAGAATATGTGAGTTATGGTATATGGGTAGCACTCATCACAGGTTCACTTGTCTTTCAGACCTGTTATGAAAATGAAAAAAAAAAAAAAAACGACTTTGGGAGACGTGACATTTTCCTAGGAACTAATTTTGTGAGAATAAGTATTCTTTGTGTATCTATATAAATTTATAAGTCGTTAGTAGTACATTAACATAAAACTGTATGATGTAACCTTGCAATCATTTCATTATAACTGTAGCCATCACATACTTGACATTATGAACACAACAACAAGAAAATAATTCAACATCATCAATCTGAAACAACAATCAATCACACCATTGAACACCAATATACCCTGGAAACCCTGTAGGGTGAAAACCAGCAAATGTTTAATTTTATTATTAAACACTCGTCAGGGTGCTCACCCCTCACTCAATGGCTTATAATGGAGACCATCCCTTAACCATTGTTATAAATCTTACAAAGAAATAAACAAATATCTAGCTTAAATCAATTACAATAATTATGATAGCATTTACTCACTAATCTTCATATCTTCATATGTTGGTGGCATGGATGTACCTACAATGTATCATCGTACAATGGACCTTCGTGCACCTCACACTCATTTTCACTCGGGTGCCTTGTGCACATTTGGGTGGCCTGTTTTCTATTTTTTCTTTTGTGGCATCGCTTGGTCGGGCGCGTTGTGTCACGCCGTGCGATGTCGCCCGAACAGGCATGTTCGGGTCCGGTCGTTTCGTTCTAGGGCGCCCGTATAAGTTTTTCTAGGTTGTGATCGCCTCGGTGCCTTATGCACGTTCGAGTGACCAGTTTGACATTTTCTCCCTTCTAGCATCGTTTGTTCAGGCATGTCATGTCGCGCCGTGTGAGGTCGCCCAACCGGGCGTGTTTGGGTCGGGTCATTTCATTCGACGGTGCCCGTATCAGTTTTTCAAATTTGTGATCGCTCGGGTGCCTTGTGCACATTCGGGAGTTTCGTTTGTCATTTTCTCCCTTGTGGCATCGTTTGGTTAGGTGCACCGTGTCGTGCCATCTGAGGTCGCTCGACTGGGCCCATTCAGGTCGGGCCAATTTGTTTGAGGGCGCCCGTATCAGTTTTTCTAAGTTGTGACCGCCCGGGTGATTTGTGCACATTCAGGTGGCCCATTTGTCATTTTCTCTCTTGTGGCATCATTCAATCGAGCGCGCCGTGACGCGCCATGTGAGGTCACTCGACCGGGTGTGTTCAGGTAGGGTTGTTTCATTCGAGGGTGCCCATATCATTTTTGCCAAGTTGTGACCACCCAGGTGCCTTGGGCACATTCAGGCGGCCCATTTTCCGTTTGCTCCCTTGTGTCATCGTTTGGTCGGGCGTGCCATTTCGCGCCATGTGAAGTCGCCCGACTAGGTGCATTCGAGTTGAGGCATTTCGTTTGAGGGCGCCCCTATCAGTTTTGCTAAGTTATGACCACACAGGTGCCTTGTGCATGTTCGGGCGGCAGGTTTTCCATTTTTTCCCTTGTGGCATCGTCTAGTCAGGCGCGCCATGTTGCGCTGTGTGAGGTCAATCGACCGGGCATGTCCGGGTCAAGCCGTTTTGTTCGAGGGTGACCATTTCAGTTTTTCAAAGTTGTGACCACCTGGGTCCCTTGTATTGCACGTTTGGGTGGCCCATTTTCAGTTTTCTCCACTGCGGCATCGCTCGTCGTGTCTCGCTGTGTGAGGTCGCCTGACCGGGCGCGTTAGAGCAGGGTCGTTTCGTTCGAGGGCGCCCGTATCAGTTTTGCTAAGTTGTGACTTCCCGGGTGCCTTGTGCATGTTAGGGCGACCCATTGTCCATTTTCTCCCTTGTGGCTTCCTTCGGTCAGGCGCACCGTGTCGCGCCATGTAAGGTCGCCCGACTGCCCACGTTCGGGTCGGGCCATTTCGTTCGAGGGCACCTGTATCAGTTTTGCTAAGTTGTGACCACCTAGGTGCCTTGTGCACGTTCAGGTGGCCCATTTTCCATTTTTTCCCTTGTGGCATCATTCGGTCAGGCGCGTCATGTCGTGCCGTGTGAGGTGGCCGGACCGGGCAAGTTCTAGTCGGGTCGTTTCGTTTAAGGGCGCCCATATCAGTTTTGCTAAGTTGTGACCACCCGGGTCCCTTATGCATGTTCGGGCGGCCCGTTTTCTATTTGCTCTATTGTGGCATTATTCGATCGGGTGCGCTATATCACGCCGTGTGAGGTTGCCCGACCGGGAACGTTCGGGTCGGGTCAGGCCATTTATTTCAATGGCACGCATATTAGTTTTGATAAGTTGTGACTGCCCGGGTGCCTTCTGAACACTCGAGCAGCCCATTTTTCATTTTCTCCCTTGTGGCATTGTTTGGTCAGGTGCACCGTGTGAGGTCGCTCGACCGTGCGCATGCAAGTCGGGTCGTTTCATTCGTGGGCGCCCGTATCAGTTTTGCTAAGTTGTGACTGTCTAAGTGCCTTGTGCGTGTTCAGGTGGCTCGTTTTCTGTTTGCTCCCTTGTGGAATCGTTTGGCTGGGCACGTCGTGTCGCATCGTACAGTGAGGTTGCCCGACCGAGTGCATTCGTGTCGGGCCATTTCGTTTGAGGGCGCCCGTATCAGTTTTGCTAATGTTGTGACCACTAGGGTGCCTTGTGCATGTTTGGGTGACCGGTTTGTCGTTTTCTCCCTTATGGTATCGTTCGGTCGAACACGCCGCGTTGCGCCGTGTGAGTTCGCATGAACATGCACATTCGGGTCGGGTTGGGCCATTTCGTTCGACGACGCCCGTATCAGTTTTGCTAAGTTGCGATCGTCCGGGTGCCTTGTGCATGTTCGGGTGGCTCATTTGTTGTTTTGTCCCTTGTGGCATCGACGTTCGTTCGGGCATGTCGTGTCGTGCCATGTGAGATCTGCGCCCAACTGAGCACGTTCCGGTCGGGCCGTTTCGTTTGAGGGCGCCCGTATCAGTTTTGCTAAGTTGTGACCGCCCGGATCCCTTGTGCACGTTCAGGTGGCCCATTTGCCGTTTGCTAAAAATCATCTTTATATATCATGATGCTCTTACGCTTATCCAAACTTAACATATTTTTCTAACTAAGCAACTTAATGGATCTTTCTCTCTCATACATTAATTTTATCTAGAATTTCATCTAAAAAATCTATCATGGAAGAATTATTTTAAGCAAGACTCTCATCTTCGAGTGTCCCATTTCTCAATACTTTGAATTCATATTTTTATTAATACAATATTATTCCATAAATGTTTTCATACATAATTCAATATTAAATAACAACAATGTTATCATTAGTAAGGATTATTAGAATTAGGTAGGGTGTTTGAGTGCCTCTCAAATCTCCTAATCCATTATACATTCATAAATGTGTTTTTAACAACAAGAAATCATAATCTCCCTAAACAAATATAATAATTAGAGAAAAAAACTATTTCATTTATTAATTAATCTACCTTATATATAATGCTTACATTATAAATTATTAATTTTAATTAATTATATATATTATTTTATTATATTTCATAAGAACAACTTGCTTACCAACAGATATATGATCGTCCGCTCTCATCTGGACACCTACTATCACACTTTAGCAGAATTGGCAATAATTACTACCTTGCTGACACGTTCTAACTGAACTACCAATACTCACTAATTTACGAGTTCTTCGCTATGCACTATACCACACTTGTATCCGTTAATATAGTATCATCAATTTGTTTAAAAATTATAATTTTTTAAAATTGATATAATGTTATTGTTTTAAATATTTAATTATATAATTAATTTTTAAAATGTATGTTCAATATATTAAATTTAATTAAAAAAATTATTATAATAATATAAATTATTATTATTTTAAAATATATTAATTTTACAAATTATTATTGTAAAATTATTATTTTATATTTAAACTTTAAAATATACTAAATTTTAAATTATACCATATAAATACATTTTCAAAATTACAACGCAAAAAGATATTACAAACATAAAAGAATTATAAATCCAAAAGACATTATATACTATATATGGTTTAAAGTGAAATGGGCAGTTTGCGTTTTTACTATATAAATAAATTTTCAAAATTACAACACAAAAAGATATTACAAACATAAAGGAAGTATACATCCAAAAGACATTATATACTATATATGGCTTAAAGTGAAATGAGTAGTTTGTGTTTTAAGATCAATAAATTGTGTTTTCATAAAGGTATATCGATTGTTTTTGCTTTTAATTTCTTAATTGAGCCTAATTTTTTTTATATGGTAATTCAATTTAAATATAATATTTAGTGGCTATTTCGGATTTATTTAGGATTTAAAACCGTAGTTTAATTATTAGTATTTTTTTTCTTTCCATTTGAATTTTTCAATACATTTTTTTATATACTAGATTTTTGCAAACTATATAATTATAATTTAAATATAACCTTGCAAAACTGTTTTGGTGAATTTGAAGCAAATTAGCAAAAAAAAAAGAGAAAAATTTACTAAAAAAATATTAAAACAATAAAATAAAATAGAAAACAGTTACAGTATTGCGTCAAAACTTAAATAGACATCAATGTAAAAAATAACTTTTAAAATTTGAAAATAACAACTAGAAATACATATTTATTTCCTAATGCAATTTACAAAATTTATGTCAAAGGAATACCTGGACGTCCGAACAATGAAGCCAATCCGGTTCAAATTTAGTTTAAAAAGCTATAATAGAATATAACCGTTGGTTGATTAAAGATAAAAAATCTTTTCAAGTGGATGGTGGGGAGCGTTGGTTGATTAAAGATAAAATATCTTTTAAAATCGGTGATAGAGAGATGCATTAAAACTTTTCCATTATATCTTAAACTTTTCAATCTAAAATAGAATTTCATTGTTGCGCAGGTCACGCAGTTTTGAAACTCCGACGAGGTTGTGCAAGCAGTAGCGCTTGAGTTCAAGGTACATTTTAAAACAGAGGACTAAGCAGCAGTGGAGAGAAGCAGAGTGCCTTCACGATGGAACATTCCCCTGTGTGTTGGTGATCGGTTTAATTATGACCCTGATGATCGGTTTAAGGGGCATTGTTTTATTGACAATAGACATTCTTGATTTGTGGACATCTGGACATGTCAATAAGTTGATGTTCGCTTTAACTGCCTCTCTCATATTCCTTTTTTGTCGCATAATGGCGAGGACAGTACTCAGCTATTTCTATTTCTCCTGGCTTCATCAACGTTCTTAAAGAAAAATCTATGATATGCAGCCGAAGCATTCTTTTACAATCTTAATAATCAGACTACATGTTTTATTAGCAACGACTGCCTTTGAATATCATCCACGACGAGAGTCGGAAATTCTTTAATTATATTTAGGTTTTCGTGCAAAAAGTTTAGTTTCATATTATTAATCCTCTGTCTTTATGCCAATGTGAAAAAGATTTCATCCAATTCATGTACTGTGGAGATTTCAAGTAATTAAGGACCTTTTTATCTACACTGAAGTTTTCATGTAACTAAGAATCTTTATCATTGTGTTCATGTGCAATACACTGAAATTTCCATATAATTCACAAGATATAGAAACTTAGATCGGGTCCTTATAAAGTATGTCCTGTTATTAGGGAAAAGTGACTTTCCTGGTAGCTTCAGCTCTTGTAGTCACTATCTTGGTAATCTTTGCTTTCTCCTCTGTTGTAAGTAGTTCAATTATTGCAAGAAACATTATTGTTGGCCACCAACATCCTCATAAAAAAAAATTGCGTATTATTATTCGATATCGAACTGTGTTATGTGGGTGAATACATATCTCCTGTTCCACTGCTGATGGATAATATTCATTCAAACCCTGTTAGTACGACGATGGGATCAATTGATGTTTAGAATGGTATGAAATATCGTGCCTGTATTAACTTTATGAAATATAACTGTTGTTGCATTCCAATAATGTGAGGGTTTTTTAAACAAGGCTTCTGTCCAATAATGTAAGGGTTTTTCAAACAGGTCTTCTAGATTAATCACAAAGATTGATTAATTCAAAAGACTTATTCCAAAAAATATGAATCGTAGAAACTTGAATTCAGAGAATCTAAGGGTTTATTTAGCATTCAAATAATGTAAGGGTTTGGCATTTTTAAGGACTACCCTCTCCCACCAAACAAAGCATAGCATCCTTCAGGTTGGAGTTCATGGCAGCTATAAGCTACCGGGAGATATATGAATGGCATCGATAGTTGTTTTATTTCTCATCATCTCCAGTAAATACCAAGCACAAAGCTGAAATATCACTGATGGTTTGATGATGTCATTTCATTTTGAATCTAATTTTGCAAGGAAATTATAAACCCATAATTATCACATTCAAATTGAAATTGGAATTCAATTAAAATTTCAAAATAAATACAAATATTTAATAATAGAATTTATTATTCTATAATTATTTATTATAGAAACTTACTATTTTTAACAATTACAAACTTAATGTTTTCCATCATACTTTCATATATAATTTAGTGCTTTTCAATGCGTAAGTTATTTTAATATGCAATTTATTATTTATTATATTTTTTTAAAATAGAAATTTCTATTTTTTTTAAATTAAATTTTATATTAAAAAAAATCAATTCCAAATTTATCGCAATTTTAATTTATATTTTCTACAACATTTTAAATATACAATTTTTTTTTATTAAACCTTAAGTTCCCAGTTGTCACTCTATAATCATATGCAGATCCAATGTTAAGAGATTGAAAGTTTTTCCACCACTAAATCCCATAGTTTTTAACTGTCAACTTAATAATTTTGATTTATGCAACTCATAAACATATACCCACCTTTCCCTCATTCTGTTCTCTTCATCCATGATGCTCTAGTTTTTCACTACTCAAGAATCTCTTCACTTTATTGCCATGAATTCCTTTGGAAATGGTTTGGGACCCTATTTTTCCTTTAGTTTGTAGGATATTGTGTGTAGGATTATTTATGGCTCTACTAGAGATACTTTTTATGTGCAGATTTTTTGAAATTTTTTTATATAATTTTGTATTTTTCACTTTTCCAGTTTTAACTCTACCAGAGATACTTTTTATGTCTAGATTATTGCTAAATTTTTTATATAACTTGTATATTTTGAAAAATTCTATTTTTTTAAGACGACACTGATATACATTATTTGATTTTGGAAGAATTGAAAATGTTGATAACTGCTACACTGTTTAATCACATCTATGTAGCTCGTAATCTCCTGCAATGAAAAATGATCCCTTGAATGTCTTCCTCATTGGAAACAAACTCTTTTTTGTTGCAACAAATTAAAAGGTAACTTCCAGTTTGGGCTCCACATAATGGGCATACAGGATGTTGTATTTATTTAAGCTATGGGCCATGTAAAGCCCCAATGCGTCAGGATCTGTGTTACTAGCATAAAAAAAAAATCGGCAAATGGATAGAGTTGTATTCCCACTCATTCTGCTCCAATTTCATCCACCACTAATTCCATAACCTCCAGAGGAAACCTGAATTGGTTCTGTAATGTCACACCGTACCGATCAATCCTGTTATTTATGTTTTCTTTCATAAACTCATCAAAAAGATATCCATGACCACCATGAATTTCCGCACCATCAAAGCCTATAAAAAATCCATCAAAACTATGAACGGAAGAAGGTAACACTTCCCTATTTATTTGACAAACAACTATATAATAGTGTATATTTATTTGAATAGAACTATATAATGATGTAATGATAATCGACTCTATTTGGTTATATTCAGCGTCATTAATGAACTATATGCATCTAAAAGGTTAAGAAAGGAGTGGTGCCCTCTTATAAGAAAAAGAAAAGCCTGGTTGTTTTATTAATATCTTAATCGTTTTATTAATATCTTAATCCTAGGATAAAAATAGTTCTATCCTATGTAATAAGTGTGAAAATACCTAAATGCTAAATCTGGGACTTATGTAAGAAGATTCATCTAATTTGATAGAATTTCTTTCAGCAAGAAAAATGTCATTAATAATCTCTGGAATCTCCTAAGTTTTTAGAGATTGAGGAGTGGAGTAATCGACGAGCTTTTTGCAATTGGGTAACACCGTATATCCTGATATTTTATGATCTGTTAATGAAACGGTAGCCTGGCCATTGGGTGGGCTCGACGTGTGGAATGATGGGCAAGATCTTTGCCATTAGGTAACACCGTCTGTCCCTATATTTTCTGGTTTGGTGACGAAAAGGTATCCTGGCCATTAGGTTGATAATCCACATTTTATAGAGCCACTCAGCCATCTCTATTCAAGGAAACTGACAAAATATTCTTAAGAAAGACATAATCTACATCCATCAAAAAACTAACCTAATACAAATTTACTAAGGCAATAGACTGAGAGTTTTCACGATCTATTTTTCATGATGAGGAATCATGACCAAGTGAAGCAAACAAAGTGTGACATGATTGTGGGAATTATGCTTGAGAAGAAAATGAACAAATCCAATACACTCTAGAGAGATTCGACAAGGAGGTATATGAAAGGAATTAACATATATCAATGTAATGCAAACCATTGATATACTTACCCACATGGGAAGGTCTTCCAATGTGCCAAATCTGAGAGAAGAAAACACCTCATTTATTGTGGAAATCGTATACAATGGGTTTCTAGACCTCCACCTCCTCCTCTGTCCAAATTCTATGCGTATTTGGGTACCTGTCAGTTATACGCAACATCATGGTCATCATAGTTTTGCCTTCCAATATAAATAAGTGTAGAGGTTTGCTGTTACACTAAAACTCCCAAGTATTGGTAAACTTCCAAACCGGTAACTAGGATCCCCAGGGTGGAAATTATGGATTCCATAGAGGTGTGGTGATTACTCCAACACCCTCCCTCAAACACAGCTCAAGGAATCAATACACCCCTCAAACGTAGCTCGGGGGAATCGAACTTGGATTCAGGCTCTGATACCATGTAGAGGTTTGCCGTTACACTAAAACTCACAAGTGTTGGTAAACTCCCAAACAAGTAACTAGGATCCTCAGGGTGGAAATTGTGGATTCCATAGAGGTGTGGTGATTACTCCAAAAATAAAGGTTTCATAGCAAGCACTTGGCTTAGTATAGATATAGCGACACATAAAATGTTAGCCTACCCTTGCGCAGAGTGGGAGACACCAGTAACTTCTAAAATGAGAAGACCATCGGGGCTAGTTCTCGAGTGACCCGTTTGTCATTTTCTCCCTTCTGGCATAGTTCGGTCAGTCGTGTCATGTCGCGCCATGTGAGGTCGTCCAACCGGGCACGTTCGGGTCAGGTCATTTCGTTCGAGGGTGCCCGTATCAGTTTTGCTAATTTGTGATCGCTCAGGTGCCTTGTACACATTCAGGAGGCTCGTTTGCCATTTGCTCCCTTGTGGCATCATTTGGTCAGGCGCACCGTGTTGTGCGATCTGAGGTCGCTTGACTCGGCGCATTCAGGTCGGGCCAATTCGTTTGAGGGCGCTCGTATCAATTTTTCTAAGTTGTGATCGCCCGGGTGATTTGTTCACGTTCAGGTGGCCCATTTTCCGTTTGCTCTCTTGTGGCATCATTCAATCGTGTGCGTCGTGTCGCGCCATGTGAGGTCGCTCGATCGGGCGTGTTCAGGTCGGGCTGTTTCATTCGAGGGCGCCCGTATCAGTTTTGGTAACTTGTGACTACCCAGGTGCCTTGGGCATGTTTGAGCAGCCCGTTTGCCATTTTCTCCCTTGTGGCATCATTTGATCGAGCACGTCGTGTCGTGTTGTGTGAGGTCACCAGACTGAGCGCGTTCGAGTCAAGTCAGGCTGTTTCATTCGAGGGTTCCCGTATCAATTTTGCTAAGTTGTGACTGCCCGGGTGCCTTGTGCACGTTCGGGTGGCCCGTTTTTCGTTTGCTCCCTTGTGGCATCGTTTGGTTAGGCATGCCATTTTGCGCCATGTGAAGTCGCCCAACTAGGTGCATTCAGGTCGAGGCATTTCGTTTGAGGGTGCCTGTATCATTTTTGCTAAGTTATGATAGCCCAAGTGCCTTTTTCACGTTCAGGTGGCCCATTTGCCGTTTTCTCCCTTGTGGCATCATTCAGTTAGGCGCGCCATGTCGCGTTGTGTGAGGTCAATCGACCGGGCATGTCCGGGTCGAGCCGTTTCGTTCGAGGGTGATCGTTTCAGTTTTGCAAAGTTGTGACTGCCTGGGTCCCTTGTACTGCACATTTGGGTGGCCTGTTTTTCATTTGATCCCCTGTGGCATCATTCATCGTGTCGTTCTGTGTGAGGTTGCCTGACCGAGCGAGTTCGAGCTGGGTCGTTTCGTTCAAGGGCACCCGTATCAGTTTTGCTAAGTTGTGACTGCCCGGGTGCCTTGTGCACGTTAGGGTGACCCATTATCCATTTTCTCCCTTGTGGCATCGTTCAGTCGGGTTCGCCGTGTAAGGTCGCCCGACCGCCCACATTCGGGTCGGGCCATTTTCTTCGAGGGCACCTGTATCAGTTTTGCAAAGTTGTGACCACCTAGGTGCCTTGTGCACATTCGTGTGGCTGGTTTTATGTTTTCTCCCTTGTGGCATCATTAGGTCGAGCGCGTCGTGTCGTGCCGTGTGAGGTGGCCCGACCGGGCATGTTTTGGTCGGGTCGTTTTGTTTAAGGGCACTCGTATCAGTTTTTCTAAGTTGTGACCACCCAAGTCCCTTGTGCATGTTCGGGTGGCCCGTTTGCCATTTCCTCTATTGTGGCATCACTCGGTCGGGTGCGCTATATCACGCCGTGTGAGGTCACCCGACCGGGCGCGTTCGGGTCGGATCAGGCCATTTCTTTCGATGACACTCGTATCAGTTTTGATAAGTTGTGACTGCTTGGGTGTATTCTACACACTCGAGTGGCCCATTTGTCATTTTCTCCCTTGTGGCATCATTTGGTGAGACGCGCCGTGTGAGGTCGCTCGACCGTGCGCGTTCAAGTCGGGTCGTTTCATTCGAGGGTGCCTGTATCATTTTTGCTAAGTTGTGACCGTCTGAGTGCCTTGTGCGTGTTTGGGTGGCTCATTTGCCGTTTTCTCACTTGGGGAATCGTTTGGCTGGGTGCGCCGTGTCACATTGTACTATGAGTTTTCCCGACCGGGTGCGTTTGTGTCGGGCCATTTAGTTTGAGGGCGCCCGGATCAGTTTTTCTAATGTTGTGACCGCCCGGGTGCCTTGTGGATGTTTAGGTGGCCCGTTTTCCATTTTCTCCCTTATGGCATCGTTTGGTTGGGCACGTTGTGTCGCGTCGTGTGAGGTCACCCGAACATGTGCATCCGGGTCGGGTCGGGCCATTTCGTTCGAGGGCGCCCGTATAATTTTTGCTAAGTTGTAATTGTCTGGGTCCCTTGTGCATGTTCAGGCGGCTCATTTGTTGTTTTCTGCCTTGTGGCATCGACGTTCGTTCGGGCACGTCGTGTCATGCCATGTGAGATCAGCGCCCAACCGGGCACGTTCCGGTTAGGCCGTTTCGTTCGAGGGCGCTCGTATCAGTTTTGCTAAGTTGTGACCACCCGGGTCCCTTGTGCATGTTCGGGTGGCCCATTTTCCATTTGCTAAAAATCATCTTTATATCTCATGATGCTCTTAGGATTATCAAAAATTAACATATTTTTCTAACTAAGAAACTTAATGGATCTTTCTCTCTCATACATTAAGTTTATCTAGAATTTCATCTAAAAACTCTATCATGGAAGAATTATTTTAAGCAAGACTCTCATCTTCGAGTGTCCCATTTCTCAATACTTTGAATTCATATTTTTATTAATACAATATTATTACATAAATGTTTTCATACATACTTCAATCTTAAATAAAAACAATGTTATCATTAGTAAGGATTATTAGAATTAGGTAGGGTGTTTGAGTGCCTCTCAAATCTCCTAATCTATTATACATTCATAAATGTGTGAGGACTTTGAACCTATCTTGTTTTCAGCATACTCTTAAGGGTAGAAAAAATTTAAGATAAAGATAAAAAGTAGCCTAAGATCAAGTAAGGACTTTGAACCTATCCTGCTTTCGAAATACTCTTAGGGGAAATATTCAAGACAATTGTTTAAGACTAAACAAGGGACATGGCTAACCATAAACTTGCTTGATTAGGACTCTACTTAGCATGCAACGAAAATATCATTCAAGAACAATGTCTCAAGTTTTACTTAGCAAGACATGGGCTCACCAACATCCTTGACTAGTTATACTCTATTGAAATCATTCTCAAAGCAATAATTAGAAGAAAAAATAGAGATAAAGCTTATCAGGTAGAAATAAGGTATTTTTCAGTAAGTCCTACTATAAATTTGTTGTTCTTTATCAGATAAAATGGACAGTAGGGAAACATAAGGAGAATAACAATTACAATAACAAAAACATCACCAATAATATAAACCAGGATCTATGAATCTGCTTGTTTATTTGATGTGGAAAACCAGTCACATACTTTGAGTCCAATGGCTTTCTATAGTCCAATACTTCTCTTGCCATCCTACTGTATTACAACTACTCAGCTACTTCCACTTAATAATAGTTCAAACAATCAATAACTTTCCAACCCTTTACAATGAGCTCCTCATGGAGTCTTTATAGAAGAATGAGGAGGTGGAGTGAAAGAAAATGTTCATTTCTTAAATTAATACAAAGTAAATGCTTCTCGACCTTTGGGAGGCCTAATGCAAAAGATATCTAATGTCTTAACTCTGTTAATTGATTTTTACATTAGCTTTCATCTACTTCAGTCACTTTTGTTTACTTTTGAGGCTTTTGGTAGTTGGCAATTACTTTCTGAGCTATCTTTGGAAAAATATCTCTGACTGTGCATTTAATATGTATTCTTTTGAGGTAAAATAAACTGGTAGGTGGAATTTTTTATCTTTGGATAAGTAAAGGCTTCAGTGATTTGGCATTTGAAGCCATCTTTCTGTTGATATGTCTGATTAAGTCATTAAAACTCTGATTTAGACCTTTGATATGCTTTTAGGCCTTATTTGATCATCTTTGGAGCTTTTTGTCCTTTACTAACTGTTTTTACTTTAATTCTTTTATCTCAATACTGTGCTTTATCTTTAGTCTACACGGGTTAAGCCCTTGATCTTTGGGCTTTATGCTTTAACCTTTAATCTTTAATTCTCTTCTGATCTTCATTGCTTTGTTCGATTTGATGTACATGTGGCCTGCGCTAGAGGGTCTTGCTATGTAATCAATATTCATGAAATATTGATTATAACCTGGAATTTTACCCTTTATTTGCCTTTTTCATTTAATCGGGCCTTCGAGGATCATCACCCTCAGCCTCTGCAACTATATTTGCCGTGGGAATTATTTTAAACTTAACCGCCATGGAACCTACCACAATCAACAAAAAACATTAAATAAACCTGCGTTTATTTGGTAAAACTACTTCAGAGGGTTCGACGAGGGTGAGATTTGGAGAGGAGGGAGGGAAAATGCGTTAAAGGAGGGGAAAACACATGGTGGACAGAAAAAATAGGGTATAATTTAGTTTCGGCACAAAATGTACGTTGGTGGTTTTGTGAATCTGTGCACATTCAGGTGGCCCATTTTCCATTTGCTCTCTTGTGGCATCATTCAATCGGGCGCGCCGTGACATGCCATGTGAGGTCACTCGACCAGGCGTGTTCAAATCAGGCTATTTCGTTCGAGGGCACCCGTATCATTTTTTCTAAGTTGTGACCGCCCGGGTGCCTTGGGCACGTTCGATCAGCCCATTTTTTGTTTTCATCCTTGTGGCATCGTTTGGTCATGTGCGCCATTTCACGTCGTCTGAAGTCGCCCGACTAGGTGCATTCGGGTTGAGGCATTTCGTTTGAGGGCGCCCGTATCAGTTTTGCTAAGTTATGACCACCCAGGTGCCTTATGCATGTTCGGGTAGCCTGTTTGTCATTTTCTCCCTTGTGGCATCATTCAGTCAGGCGCACCATGCTGCGCTGTGTGAGGGCAATCGAATAGGCATGTCTAAGTTGAGCCGTTTCGTTCGAGGGTGACTGTTTCAGTTTTGCAAAGTTGTGACCACCCGGGTCCCTTGTATTGCATGTTTGGGTGGCCCGTTTTCCGTTTTCTCCCCTTGCGGTATCATTCTTCGTGTCGCGCTGTGTGAGGTCGCCTAACCGGGTGCGTTCGAGCTGGGTCGTTTCATTCGAGGGTGCCCGTATCAGTTTTTCTAAGTTGTGACCGCCCGGGTGCCTTGTGCACGTTAGGGCGACCCGTTTTCCATTTTCTCCGTTGTGGCATCGTTCGGTCAGGCGCACCGTGTAAGGTCGCCCGACCACCCACGTTCGGGTCGGGCCATTTCGTTCAAGGGCACTTGTATCGGTTTTTCTAAGTTGTGACCACCTAGGTGCCTAGTGCACGTTCGGGTGGCCCGTTTGTCATTTGCTCCCTTGTGGCATCATTCAGCTAGGCGCGTCGTGTTGCACCGTGTGAGTTGGCCTGACCGGGCATGATCTGGTCGGGTTGTTTCGTTTAAGGGCGCCTGTATCAGTTTTTCTAAGTTGTGACCACCGGGGTCCCTTATGCATGTTCGGGCGGCCTGTTTTCCATTTGCTCTGTTGTGGCATCATTCGGTCGGGTGCGCTATATCATGCCGTGTGAGGTCACCCGACCGGGTGCGTTCGGGTTGGCTCAGGCCATTTCTTTCAATGGCACCCGTATCAGTTTTGATAAGTTGTGACCGCCCGAGTGCCTTCTGCACACTCAAGCGGCCCATTTTTCATTTTCTCCCTTGTGGCATTATTTGGTCAGGTGCACCATGTGAGGTCACTCGACCATGCGTGTTCAGGTCAGGTCGTTTCATTCTAGGGTGCCCGTATCAGTTTTGCTAAGTTGTGACCATCTGAGTGCCTTGTACGTGTTTGGGTGGCTCGTTTCCCATTTTCTCCCTTGTGGAATCGTTTTTCTGGGTGCACCATGTCGCATCCTACTATGAGGTTGCCCGATCGGGTGCGTTCGTGTCGATCCATTTCGTTTGAGGGCGCCTCTATTAGTTTTGCTAATGTTGTGACCGCCCGGGTGCCTTGTGCATGTTTGGGTGGCCCGTTTGCCATTTTCTCCCTTGTGGCATCGTTCAGTCTGGCGCGCCATGTCACGTCGTGTGAGGTCGCCCGAACATGCGCATTCGGGTCGGGTCGAGCCATTTCGTTCGAGGGCGCCCGTATATGTTTTCCTAAGTTGTGATCGTCCGGGTGCCTTGTCCATGTTCGGGTGGCTCATTTTTTTTTTTTCTCCCTTGCGGCATCGACGTTCGTTCGGGCACGTCATGTCGTGTCATGTGAGATCGGTGCCCAACCAGGCATGTTCCGGTCGAGTCGTTTCGTTCAAGGGCGCCCGTATCAGTTTTGCTAAGTTGTGACCACCCAGGTCCCTTGTGCACGTTTGGGTGGCCAGTTTATCGTTTGCTAAAAATCATCTTCATATCTCATGATGCTCTTAGGCTTATCCAAACTTAACATATTTTTCTAACTAAGCAACATAATGGATCTTTCTCTCTCATACATTAAGTTTATCTAGAATTTCATCTAAAAACTCTATCATGGAAGAATGATTTTAAGCAAGACTCTCATCTTCGAGTGTCCCATTTCTCAATACTTTGAATTCATATTTTTATTAATACAATATTTATTACGTAAATGTTTTCATACATACTTCAATCTTAAATAAAAACAATGTTATCATTAGCAAGGATTATTAGAATTAGGTAGGGTGTTTGAGTGCCTCTCAAATCTCCTAATCTATTGTACATTCATAAATGTGTTTTTAACAACAAGAAATCATAATCTCCCTAAACAAATATAATGATTAGAGAAAAAAACTATTTCATTTATTAATTAATCTACCTTATATATAATTCTTATATTATAAATTATTAATTTTAATTAATTATATATATTATTTTTGTATATTTGATAAGAACAACTTGCTTACCAACATATATGATCGTCCGCTCTCATCTGGACACTTGCTGTCATGCTTTAGCGGAATTGGCAATAATTACTACCTTGCTGACACATTCTAACTGAACTACCAATACTCACTAATTTACGAGTTGTTCACTATGGACTATACCACACTTGTATCCGTTAATATAGTATCATCCATCTATTTAAAAATTATAATTTTTTAAAATTGATATAAAGTTATTGTTTTAAATATTTAATTATATAATTAATTTTTAAAATGTATGTTCAATATATTAAATTTAATTAAAAAAATTATTATAATAATATAAATTATTATTATTTTAAAATATATTAGTTTTACAAATTATTATTGTAAAATTATTATTTTATATTTAAACTTTAAAATGTACTAAATTTTAAATTATACTATATAAATAAATTTTCAAAATTACAGCGCAAAAAGATATTACAAACATAAAATAATTATAAATCCAGAAGACATTATATATTATATATGGTTTAAAGTGAAATGGGTAGTTTGTGTTTTTACTATATAAATAAATTTTCAAAGCAAAAAGATATGACAACTATAAAAGAAGTATACATCCAAAAGACATTATATACTATATATGGTTTAAAGTGAAATGGGTAGTTTGTGTTTTTAAGATCAATAAATTGTGTTTTCATAAATGTATATGGGTTGTTTTCGGTTTTATTTTATTAATTGAGCCTAATTTCTTTTATATAGTAATTCAATTTAAATATAATATTTAGTGGCTATTTCGGATTTATTTAGGATTTAAAACCGTAGTTTAATTATTAGTATTTTTTTCTTTTCATTTGAATTTTGCAATACATTTTTTTATATATTAGATTTTTTCAAACTATATAATTATAATATAAATTTAACCTTGCAAAAGTCTTTTCGTGAATTTGAAACAAATTAGCAAAAATAGAGAAAAATTTACCCAAAAAAATATTAAAAAAATAAAATAGAATAGAAAACAGTCACAGTATCGCGTCAAAACTTAAATAGACATCAATGTAAAAAATAACTTTTAAAATTTGAAAATAACAACTCGAAATACATATTTATTTCCTAATGCAATTTACAAAATTTATGTCAAAGGAATACTTGGACGTCCGAACAACGAACCCAATCCGGTTCAAATTTAGTTTAAAAAGTTATAATAGAATATAACCGTTGGTTGATTAAAGATGAAAAATCTTTTAAAGTGGATGGTGGGGAGCGTTGGTTGATTAAAGATCAAATATCTTTTAAACTCGGTGATGGAGAGATAAACTCAATGATGCAGAGATTAGGTTTAACAAAGAAAATCTTGGTAAAAACTATTCATCCAGAATCCTCTCATTGCATGCATTAAACCTTTTCTGTTATATCTTAAACTTTTCAATCTAAAATAGAATTTCATCGTTGCGCAGGTCATGCAGTTTTGAAACTTCGACGAGGTTGTGCAAGCAGTAGCGCTTGAGTTCAAGGTACATTTTAAAACATACGACTAAGCAGCAGTGGAGAGAAGCAGAGTGCCTTCACGATGGAACATTTCCCTACATTCCATTGAAAGAGACAGTGTGTTAGTGATCAGTTCAATTATGACCCTGATGATTGGTTTAAAGGGCGTTGTTTTATTGACAATAGACGTTCTTGATTTGTGGACATCTGGACGTGTCAATAAGTTGATGTTAGCTTTAACTACGTCTCTCATATTCCTTTTTTGTCACATAATGGCGAGGACAGTACTCAGCTATTTCTATTTCTCCTGACTTCATCAACGTTCTTAAAGAAAAATCTACGATATGCAGCCGAAGCATTCTTTTGCAATCTTAATAATCAGATTACATGTTTTATTAGAAACGACTACCTTTGAATATCATCCACGACGGGAGCTGGAAATTCTTTAATTATATTTAGGTTTTCGTGCAAAAGGTTTAGTTTCATATTATTAATCCTCTGTCTTTATGCCAATGTGAAAAAGATTTCATCCAATTCATGTACTGTGGAGATTTCAAGTAATTAAGGACCTTTTTATCTACACTGAAATTTTCATGTAACTAAGAATCTTTATCATTGTGTTCATGTGAAATACACTGAAATTTCCATATAATTCACAAGATATAGAAACTTAGATCGGGTCCTTATAAAATATGTCCTGTTATTAGGGAAAAGTGACTTTCCTGGTAGCCTCAGCTCTTGTAGTCAGTATCTTGGTAATCTTTGCTTTCTCCTCTGTTGTAAGTAGTTCAATTATTTCAAGAAACATTATTGTTGGCCACCCACATCCTCATTAAAAAAAATTGCGTATTATTATTCAATATCGAACCGTGTTATGTGGGTGAAGACATATCTCCTGTTCCACCGCTGATGGATAATATTCATTCAAACCCTGTTATTACGATGATGGGATCAATTGATGTTTAGAATGGTATGAAATATCGTGCCTGTATTAACTGTATGAAATATAGCAGTTGTTGCATTCCAATATTGTGAGGGTTTTTTAAACAAGACTTCTGTCCAATAATGTAAGGGTTTTTTAAACAAGTCTTCTAGATTAATCACAAAGATTGATTAATTCAAAAGACTTATTCCAAAAAATATGAATCGTAGAAACTTGAATTCAGAGAATCTAAGAGTTTATTTAGCATTCAAAGAATGTAAGGGTTTGGAATTTTTAAGGACTACCCTATCCCACCAAACAAAGCATAGCCGCCTTCAGGTTGGAGTTCATGGCAGCTATAAGCTACCGGGAGATATATGAATGTCTTCGATATTTGTTTTATTTCTCATCATCTCCAGTAAATACCAAGCACAAAGCTGAAATATCACTGACAGTTTGATGATCTGATTTCATTTTGAATCTAATTTTGCAAGGAAATTATCAGCCCATAATTATCAAATTGAAATTGAAATTGGAATTCAATTAAAAATTTGAAATAAATACAAATATTTAATAATATATTTTATTATTCTATTATTCTTTATTATAGAAACTTACTATTTTTAACAATTACAAACTTAATGTTTTCCATCATACTTTCATATAGAATTTACTTCTTTTGAATGGGTAAATTATTTTAATATGCAATTTATTATTTATTATATTATTTTAAAATAGAAATTTCTATTTTTTTAAATTAAATTTTATGTTAAAAAAAATCAATTCCAAATTTATTGCAATTTCAATTTATATTTTCTACAACATTTTAAATATATAATTTGTTTTTATTAAACCTTAAGTTCCCATTTGTCACTCTATAATTATATGCAGATCCAATGTTAAGGGATTCCAATGTTAAGGGATTGAAAGTTTTTCCACCACTAAATTCCATAGTTTTTAACTGTCAACTTAATAATTTTGATTTATGCAACTCATAAACATATACCCACCTTTCCCTCATTCTGTTCTCTTCATCCATGATGCTCTAGTTTTTCCCTACTCAAGAATCTCTTCACTTTATTGCCATGAATTCCTTCGGAAATGGTTTTGGACCCCATTGTTCCTTTAGTTTGTAGGATATTGTGTGTAGGATTATTTATGGCTCTACTAGAGATACTTTTCATGTCCAGATTTTTTGAAATTTTTTTATATAATCTTGTATTTTTCACATTTCCATTTTTAACTCTACCAGAGATACTTTTTATGTTTACATTATTGCTAAATTTTTTATATAACTTGTATATTTTGAAAATTTCTATTTTTTTAAGACGACACTGATATACTTTATTTGATTTTGGAAGAATTAAAAATGCTGTTAACTGCTACACTGTTTAATCACATCTATGTAGCTCGTAACCTCCTACAACGAAAAATGATCCCTTGAATGTCTTCCTCATTGGAAACAAATGCTTGTTTGTTGCAACAAATTAAAAGGTAACTTCCAGTTTGGGCTCCACATAATGGGCATACAGGATGTTGTATTTATTTAAGCTCTCGGACATGTAAAGCCCCAACGCCTCAGGATCTGCGTCACTAGCATAAAAAAAAAATCGGCAAATGGATAGAGGTGTATTCCCACTCGTTCTGCTCCAATTTCGTCCACCACTGATTCAATAACCTGGAGAGAAAACCTGAATCGGTTTTGTAATGTCACAGCATACCGATCGATCCTGTTATTTATGTTTTCTTTCATAAACTCATCAAAAATATATCCATGACCACCATGAATTTCCGCACCATCAAAACCTACACAAAATCCATCAAAACTATGAACGGAAGAAGGTAACACTTCCCTATTTATTTGACAGAGAACTATATAATGGTGTATATTTATTTGAATAGAACTATATAATGATGTAATGACAATCGACTCTATTTTGTTATATTCAGCATCATTAATGAACTATATGCATATAAAAGGTTAAGAAAGGAGTGGTGCCCTCTTATAAGAAAAAGAAAAGCCCAGTTGTTTTATTAATATCTTAATTGTTTTATTAATATCTTAATCCTAGGATAAAAATAGTTTTATCCTATGTAATAAGTGTGAAAATACCTAAATGCTAAATTTATGACTTATGTAAGAAGATTCATATAATTTGATAGAATTTCTTTTAGCAAGACAAATGTCATTAATAATCTCTGGAATCTCCTAAGTTTTTAGAGATTGAGGAGTGGAATAATAGACAAGATCTTTACCATTGGGTAACAACGTATATCCCGATATTTTATGATCTGTTGATGAAAAGGTAGCCTGGCCATTTGGTGGGCTCGAGGAGTGGAATGATGGGCAAGATCTTTGCCATTAGGTAACATCGTCTGTCCCTATATTTTCTGGTCTGGTGACGAAAAGGTATCCTGGCCATTGGGTTGATAATCCACATTTTATAGAGCCACTCACCCATCTCTATTCAAGGAAACTGACAAAATGATCTTAAAAAAGACATACTCTACATCCATCAAAAAGCTAACCTAATACAAATTTACTAAGGCAATAGACTCAGAGTTTTCACGATCTATTTTTCATGATGAGGAAGCATGACCAAGTGAAGCAAACAAAGTGTGACATGATTGTGGGAATTATGCTCCAGAAGAAAATGAACAAATCCAATACACTCTAGAGAGATTCGACAAGGAGGTATATGAAAGGAATTAGCATATAGCAATGTAATGAAAACCATATATATACTTACCCACATGGCAAGCTCTTCCAATGTGCCAAATCTGAGAGACGAAAACACCTCCTTTATTGTGGAAATCATATACAATGGGTTTCCAAGCCTCCACCTCCTCCTCTGTCCAAATTATATGCGTATTTCGGTACCTGTCAGTTATATGCAACATCATGGTCATCATAATTTCACCTTCCAATATAAATAAGTGTAGAGGTTTGTCGTTACACTAAAACTCGCAAGTATTGGTAAACTTCCAAACCGGTAACTAGGATCCCCAGGGTGAAAATTATGGATTCCATAGAGGTGTGGTGATTACTCCAACACCCTCCCTCAAACACAGCTCAAGGAATCCATAGACCCCTCAAATTCAGCTCGGGGGAATCAAACCTGGGTTTAGGCTTTGATACCATGTAGAGGTTTGCCATTACACTAAAACTCCCAAGTGTTGGTAAACTTCCAAACCAGTAACTAGGATCCCTAGGGTGGAAATTATGGATTCCATAGAGGTGTGGTGATTACTCCAAAAATAAAGGTTTCATAGCAAGCACTTGGCTTAGTATAGATATAGCGACACAGAAGATGTTAGCCTACCCTTGCGTAGAGTTGGAGACACTAGTAGCTTCTAAAATGAGAAGACCATCGGGGCTAGTTCTCTAGGAATAGTATAGGATTTCGTGCAGTTGGGGCATAAAATTGTAGGATATATGTATGGTTAATGGTGCCAAAAACACTCTGCAAAACCCCTTTCAAATATGAGAAAAATAAAACTATGTTTTCAAAGCAGAGTACAGTAGCAAATGAGAAAAGAGAGAACAAAAGATTGATGATTGGTAAATGTGAGGCCAGCTAAAGGGACCCAACTGATAAGGTGTTATCAATTTGATCTTCTACCTTGACTATTTTTTCTTCTCTGTTTTTTTTCCTTGCTATTGTGATTAATTTCCTTCCTTGTGCAATATAAATGAGTAACTTCAACCAATTTGCAAAAATATGCTTAGTATGGATGAATTCTGAATGGATTGATTAATGATGTAGTGCCTTAATGTGTTCATATAAGTGTTAATATAGGTTTCAATTATGTTAACGTAATGGGTGATGAATATAGATCAAAGAATGCCAAGGGCGGCGAGCATTCATTGAGGCACCTTACCCGCGACTGCTTCTGCACCTTAACTCTGTGTGGGCCGTTACATGTGTTGAGAGAGTCATTGAGTTTTTTTTTTGAATTCTTGTTTGGTGTGAAAAATTTTAATTAAATTAAGGGTTTCAGGGCTTTTTTTATTGCAATTTGTCTTAGAAAAAAAATAAAAAAATTGAAAACTCAAATGCCTATCAAAATTGACGTTTTGAAAAAAATTGATAAAATTTGACGGTTCCAAAGAAACTTGATTGGTGAAAAGAAGTTTTCATATTTGTATAAAATCTCTTCACGTGGAATCAAAACACCTAAATGAATTAAATGTAGATGTGATTTGTCTTTGGAATGGTGTGTTTTTGGATCATCTATATAAAAAAAATATGATATTGAACATTAAGAATACAAAATATATAATTGAATAATAATTAGATTTAATGTTTCATTGTTGATTTCATTATATGTATTTTATTAAAGAGTTTATTTTATGCACTTTGTATTTTTATTTTTTTTGTCTATCTTGAAATATAATTAAACTTTTTTAATGTTAGGGATTTAACTTCCGTAGAATAGTTTAGAATATTTTTAGTAGGCACAAATTAAAGGTTGATATTTATTCAAAGAGTGGTTATGGGTTTTCTATCATTTTAATTAAATTGGATAGTTAAAAAAATATATATGTGAACATCTATCATATGAACATGAATTATGTCCCCAATGGGGTGATGCATGTCGGCTAAAAATGGAAGTGCAGTGGTACGTGGAGCTCGATAGGAATCCACGCGCACCACACAAGAATTGATGATGATATATAGTACATCGTACCAACCATCCCACTATGCGCGAGTTAATATGCAGGTAGAGCGACCCCGGAAGGCCATTCGACAATTTTTGGAGATGAGAATGGAGTGTCTGTTGCACAGTTTGTTTGGTTGTAATGATACCTGGTTGCAGCTCTAGATAGGCGCATACAGGTATGGTATTCACGTTTCCTCCATCTCGGAGGAAGGAGACCATCCGCTATAGGATTTTCCATGGGGTCCATGGGAAGGACCTTCATGAAATGCCAATTTGAAGTAATAGAAAGTTCATTTGAGTACCTGTGATGAGTCATACTTTATT
Source organism: Pinus albicaulis (assembly GCA_034641835.2). NCBI lineage: Eukaryota > Viridiplantae > Streptophyta > Pinopsida > Pinales > Pinaceae > Pinus > Pinus albicaulis. The sequence goes on from CM076577.1 coordinate 1,369,049,741, forward strand.
CCATGCTCTTTTCTAGTGGTTAACTGTTCCTTACCCTAGAAACTCTACCCCCTACCTGCTATAGAACTAGACATGGTAGCCCTCCCTTCATGAAGCGCTTAAGAGGGATAGCTATAAACCCTTACCTTATAAGCACCATAGTAGGTGAGATCTTTCCCAACCAACAGCTAATTAGAATGATATTGATTTGACTGCTAGAAGAAGATTGACTTTCACTCAACCCGTCAATAGTGTGAACCTTCAAGCTATCTAACATTCATCTGGGTGAATTTGGATAGAGTGTGGCACTTATACCCCATTTTGATTCGGCCATGGGGATATAGCGGTAAGAAAGACTCTGTCAAACATACCGCATGGGGTGGTTGGAAATCTTGCGTGCTCATTTCAATACTTGCTCCACCGGATTCCTGCACTCTCGGTACGACGCTCTACGCTCATATTTTTGGTGTTTCCCTCACGGTAGTTTGCCTCGTATTCAGCACGATGCCTGAGCCACCTTAGGAGAAGGCTGGTAGTGGTCCTGGTAAAGTTCTTTGTGTAAAACTTCTGCAATTTTATTATAGGTTATTCTACTTCTTCTCTCTCACAAGGTGGAAAGCCATCCCCTCGGGGGTGGATTGTAGTCACAATGGTTAAATAATACCCCGGTAGAGAGGACACACACGCAATAGATGATTTTCTTGTCGAATCGTAGGGCGACCACACGACGGGAAGCTAAGCTCCCACAGGGAATATACTGACAATCGTCTCTTGGGCGAGGTTGCGACTTTGTTACCAGCCTACTCCCTGGGTCACGTGGAGGCCCCTACCTCCTTGGAATCTATTGTTTCTCAATTGACCAATATTCAGCTCAATATCGAAACTCTAAGGGAGTAGAGGTATGTTGATCAAAATGAATTGGTAGCTTACATTAATGATCTTCAGCAAATGCAAAGTGAGATCCTAGACTCAGTCGAAGGTCTACGCTAGTAGCACACACAAAAAAATGACCACCTTCGTTTCCCTGGAAGCGAGGGTGGAACAAATTGATTTTCACATGCATGAATGCGCTTCTCTCTTCGCTACTCCTCTAGTATTTCACCCAAATCCACCCACATAATGAGGATTTTTATGAATTGTAGTTTTGACTATTTTGTGTTATGCAAGTCATGGCATATAAGCCACCCAATAATAACCAATGACATCTATTGTCATGGTCTTCCTCCAAATTACATGCTTCTTAAATTTAGGCTTGAGTCCTTTTCTAAGCCTGTTGACATGTATTTTGTATCTAAAGATTTCTTCATAATATAACTACTGATATTTGACTCACAAAAAAAAAACACGAATTATGGTTTTTTGGACATATGGTATATTTTATTGGCCTACGGTATTGTAACAAAGACTATTTATAGGTTAAGAATATGCACGATAAAGTTAGAGTGAACCTCCATAATCAATAATCGTCTTCTACGTTTTCTTAATTGAAAAATAAAAAAATAACAATGTGTCACCTCAATTAATTTTTTTAACAAAAAAAAATAGGTATATACAATAATATTATACATGTAAAAGGAAATTAAATGTGAACAAAACTCAATAAAACAAAAGAGTATAACAAATTTTTTTAAAGAACATATATATAAGTCTTTGGAGGCTTGGTTAAACGATGATAAGGGAATATATATGTCCTTGGGGGCTTGGTTAAATGGTGATCAGGGCGGCTCTTATAGCACTCATCTCAGGTTCAATTCCCCTCCCCAATAGTAGTGATGCATCTCGACATGTTGATGAAAGATGGAGTTGAAAATAATAACAAAGAAAAATGAAAGGTACAATAATTTAAAATTTAGTTTTGATTTACTTGATTTTTATGAATTTTTAAAAATGTATTATGAAATTGATGCTTTGATGTGTGTCAAGATTTATAGGCCATTTGATTTATATGACTATGCTAGTTAATAATGAATTGTGGTTAAATGCAACTTTTGATTCATTGTGGACTTTGAAATTAAAAGAGAAAATGATAATATGGAGTTTAAACCTAGGATTAAGTGTTTGATGATTGTTGTAACAATGGCACTAGTTATGGGATGTGTGGAAGTAATGGAAATTGTTCTTTCAAGGTGATCCAACACAATGATATCTTCAAGGATTTGTTTTTCTAACTTTTTTCATTTCTTTATAATTTGTTAAATTTTTATTGCAAGGGATTCTTGCCAAAGAAAGATTCTAGCAATGGATTTTCTTATCGAACACTATTAATTGAATATTGACCAATGCAACCTATAATGTAACTTTGGAATATAAATATATTTTTCAATATTATTAAAAAAATAATTTGCAAACATTTTATTGGACCATAACTTCAAGGTCATGTGGACAACTAAGTCACATACTTTATGCCATAATTTATGGATATTGTTGCAATATTCATGCATTATATTTAGATATTTGTGATGTCGAGGCTTACTAGTGTTTAGTAACCACATCTCAATTTATTAGTTCCTCCCAAAGAAATATTATAAGATTTCATTTTCCTATTAACCACTATTGATTTAGCTAACATTAACCAATGTAGATTACAAATTTTTATGCAAATTTTCACATAAAACAATTTTTAACTTGAGTGGTAGGAATTGAGTTGAGAGGTCCCTTAGAAGACATGAATTTAGCAAAAAAAATTCCTATTGGCTACTATTAGTTAGCATTGACCAATGCAACTTATAATGGTTTCAAGTGAAATGAATAGTTTGTGTTTTATGACCAATATTAAAAGGATAAATTGTGTTTTTTTATAAATGTATAAATATGTATAAATGTATATAATTTCTTTTTGTTTTTTCTTTTAATTAATCCTAAATTATATTATATGACAATTCAATTCAAATAAAATACTTAGTGACTATTTAGGATTTAAAACTAGAGTAGTTCAGTTATTAATATTTTTTCCCTTTTCATTTGAAATTTGCAATACATTGTTTTTTATATATTAGAGTTTGCAAATTATATAATTAAAACTTAAAGTTGCAAAAAAAATTTGGTGAATTTTAAGCAAATTAGCAAAATTTACTGGAAAAGAATACCAAGGAAAAAAAAGGAAACAGTAACACTACAGCATCAAAACTTAGATAGACATCAATGTAAAAAGATGACTTTTAAAATTTAAAAATAACTCATTTTAAGATGCAATACGTATTTATTTACAAAATTTATATGTTAAAGAAGTACTTGACGTCACAACAACGAACCCTGTCCGGATTTAGTTTTTAAAATGTATAATAAAATATAACCGTTGGATGATTAAAGATAAAACATATTTTAAACTACATGGTGTGGAGATTATGTTTAACAAAGAAAATCTTGGTAAAAGGGTCAAATTTAGTTTAAAAAATCCAAAATAAAATATAACCGTTGGACGATTTAAGATAAAACATCTTTTAAACTGGATGGTTTAGAGATTATGTTTAGGAAATAAAGTCTTGGTAAAAGCTAAGAAAGAAAATCTTGGTAAAAGCTATTCATCCACAATCCGCGGTGATTGCTTGAACACCGATACCGTGATTTATAGCCAATTTGGAGCGGGGGTCACGCAGTTTTGAAAATCCGAGGAGGCTATGCAAGCAGTAGCGCTTTAGTTTAAGGTACATTTTAAACAAAGGACTAAGCAGGAGTCAACAGAATGCCTTCACGATGGAACATTAACATGCATTCCAATGAAAGAGACCGTCTGTTTGTGATCGGTTCAATTATGACCCTGATACTCGGTTTAATGGGCGTTGTTTTATTGGCAATAGCCGTTCTTGATTTGTGGACATAAGTTGATGTTGCATAATGGCCAGGACAGTACTCAGCAATTTCTATTTCTCCTGACTTCCTCAACGTTCTTGAAGAACAATCTATGTTATTCAGCCCAAGATGTCTTTTACAATCTCAATCTTAATAATCAGATTACGTATTTTATTAGAGACGTTGTTGGCCATCAACATCCTCATAAAAAAAGATTGTATATTATACTTTGCAATCATGTTCCAAAGCTGATGGATAATATTCATTCTAACCCTCTTAGTACCATAATGAGGTAAAAATGTGGTTTAAAATCGTATGAAATATCGTGCCTGTAAACACTCTATGACATATCATTAACTGTTGTTGTGTTCCTATAATGTCAGGGTTTTTCAAACAAGTCTTCCGGATTAATCCCAAAGATTAAAGATACTTTGTGATTAATTCAAAAGACTTATATCAAAAAATGATGAATAGCTGAAACTTGAATTCTGAGAATGTCAGGGTTATTTAAATTCAAAGAATGTAAGGGTTATTTGGCATTTTTAAAGGACTATCCTCTCCCACCAAGCAAAGCATACCAGCCTTCTGGTTGGAGTTCGTGGCAGCTATAAGTTGCTCGCAGATATATGAATGTCACGTATATTTGTTTTATTTCTCATCATCTCCAGCAAATATGAAGCACACATGTGTCATGTCGCGCCGTGTGAGGTCGCCCAACCGGGCACGTTCGGGTCGGGTCATTTCGTTCGAGGGTGCCCGTATCAGTTTTTCTAATTTGTGATCGCTCGGGTGCCTTGTGCACATTCGGGAGGCTCGTTTGCCATTTTCTCCCTTGTGGCATCGTTTGGTCGGGCGCACCATGTCGTGCCATTTGAGGTTGCTCGACCGGGCCCGTTCAGGTTGGGCCAATTCGTTTGAGGGCGCCCGTATCCGTTTTTCTAAGTTGTGACCTCCCGGGTGATTTGTACACGTTCAGGTTGCCCATTTGTCATTTTCTCTCTTGTGGCATCATTCAATTGGGCGTGCGGTGACGCGCCATGTGAGGTCGCTTGACCGAGCGTGTTCAGGTCGGGCTGTTTCATTCGAGGGTGCCCATATCATTTTTGCCAAGTTGTGACTGCCCGGGTGCCTTGGGCACGTTCGGGTGGCCCGTTTTCCATTTGCTGCCTTGTGTCATCGTTTGGTCGGGCGTGCCATTTCGCGCCGTGTGAAGTCGCCCGACTAGGTGCGTTCGAGTTGAGGCATTTCGTTTGAGGGCGCCCGTATCAGTTTTGCTAAGTTATGACCGCCCAGGTGCCTTGTGCACGTTCGGGCAGCCCGTTTGCCATTTTGTCCCTTGTGGCATCATCCAGTCAGGCGCGCCATGTCGCGTTGTGTGAGGTCAATCGACCGAGCATGTCCGGGTCAAGCCGTTTCGTTCGAGGGTGACAATTTCAGTTTTGCAAAGTTATGACTGCCTAGGTCCCTTGTACTGCATGTTTTGGTGTCCCGTTTTTAGTTTTCTCCCCTGCGGCATCATTCGTCGTGTCGCGTTGTGTGAGGTTGCCTGACCAGGCGTGTTCAAGCTGGGTCGTTTCGTTCGAGGGCGCCCATATCACTTTTGCTAAGTTGTGACCACCCGGGTGCCTTGTGCATGTTAGGGCGACCCATTTTCTATTTTCTCCCTTGTGGCATCGTTCGGTCGGGCGCACCGTGTCGCGCCGTGTAAGGTCGCCTGACTGCCCACGTTCAGGTCGGGCCATTTCGTTCGAGGGCACTTGTATCAGTTTTGCTAAGTTGTGACCACCTAGGTGCCTTGTGCACGTTCAGGTGGCCCGTTTGCTGTTTTCTCCCTTGTGGCATCATTTGGTTGGGCGCGTCGTGTCGTGCCGTGTGAGGTTGCTCGACGAGCACGTTCTGGTCAGGTTGTTTCGTTTAAGGGTGCCTGTATCAGTTTTGCTAAGTTGTGACCACCTGGGTCCCTTGTGCATGTTCAGGTGGCCCGTTTGCTATTTTCTCTATTGTGGCATTATTCGATCAGGTGCGCCATATCACGCCGTGTGAGGTTGCCCGACCGGGTGCGTTCGGGTTGGGTCAGGCCATTTATTTCAATGGCACCTGTATTAGTTTTGATAAGTTGTGACCGCCCGGGTGCCTTCTGCATACTCGAGCAGCCCATTTTTCATTTTCTCCCTTGTGGCATTGTTTGGTCTGGCGCACCGTGTGAGGTCGCTCGACCGTGCGCGTTCAGCTCGGGTCGTTTCATTCGTGGGTGTCCGTATCAATTTTGCCAAGTTGTGACTCTCTGAGTGCCTTATGCGTGTTCAGGTGGCTCGTTTTCTGTTTTCTCCCTTGTGGAATCGTTTGGCTGAGCGCGCCGTGTCGCATCATACTGTGAGGTTGCCTGACCAGGTGCGTTCGTGTTGGGCCATTTTGTTTGAGGGCGCCCATATCAGTTTTGCTAATGTTGTGACCGCCTGGGTACCTTGTGCATGTTTGGGTGGCCCATTTGCCGTTTTCTCCCTGATGGCATCGTTTGTTCGGGCAGGCCGTGTCGCGCCATGTGAGGTCACCCGAACATGCGCATTCGGGTCGGGTCGGGCCATTTCGTTCCACGGCGCCCGTATCAGTTTTGCTAAGTTGTGATCGTCCGGGTGCCTTGTGCATGTTCGGGTGGCTCATTTGTTGTTTTGTCCCTTGTGGCATCGACGTTCGTTCGGGCACATCGTGTCGTGCCATGTGAGATCGGCGCCCAACCGGGCACGTTCCGGTCGGGCCGTTTCGTTCGAGGGTGCCCGTATCAGTTTTGCTAAGTTGTGACCACCCGGGTCCCTCGTGCACATTCAGGTAGCCGGTTTGCCATTTGCTAAAAATCATCTTTATATCTCATGATGCTCTTAGGCTTATCCAAACTTAACATATTTTTCTATCTAAGAAACTTAATGGATCTTTTTCTCTCATACATTAAGTTTATCTAGAATTTCATCTAAAAACTCTATCATGGAAGAATTATTTTAAGCAAGACTCTCATCTTCGAGTGTCCCATTTCTCAATACTTTGAATTCATATTTTTATTAATACAATATTTATTACATAAATGTTTTCATACATACTTCAATATTAAATAAAAACAATGTTATCATTAGTAAGGATTATTAGAATTAGGTAGGGTGTTTGAGTGTCTCTCAAATCTCTTAATCCATTATACATTCATAAATATGTTTTTAACAACAAGAAATCATAATCTCCCTAAACAAATATAATAATTAGAGAAAAAAACTATTTCATTTATTAATTAATCTACCTTATATATAATGCTTATATTATAAATTATTAATTTTAATTAATTATATATATTATTTTTTTATATTTCATAAGAACAACTTGCTTACCAGCATATATGATCGTCCGCTCTCATCTGGACACTTACTATCATGCTTTAGCGGAATTGGCAATAATTACTACCTTGCTGACACTTTCTAATTGAACTACCAATACTGACTAATTTACAAGTTCTTCGCTATGCACTATACCGCACTTGTATCCGTTAATATAGTATCATCCATTTCTTTAAAAATTATAATTTTTTAAAATTGATATAATGTTATTGTTTTAAATATTTAATTATATAATTAATTTTTAAAATGTATGTTCAATATATTAGATTTAATTAAAAAAAATTATTATTATAATATAAATTATTATTATTTTAAAATATATTAATTTTACAAATTATTATTTTATATTTAAACTTTAAAATGTACCAAATTTTAAATTATACCATATAAATACATTTTCAAAATTACAGCGCAAAAAGATATTACAAATATGAATTATAAATCCAAAAGACATTATATACTATATATGGTTTAAAGTGAAATGGGTAGTTTGCGTTTTTACTATATAAATAAATTTTCAAAATTACAGTGCAAAAAGATATTACAAACATAAAAGAAGTATACATCCAAAAGACATTATATACTATATATGGTTTAAAGTGAAATGGGTAGTTTGTGTTTTAAGATCAATAACTTGTGTTTTCATAAATGTATATGGGTTGTTTTTGGTTTTATTTTTTTAATTGAGCCTAATTTTTTTTATATGGTAATTCAATTTAAATATAATATTTAGTGGCTATTTCGGATTTATTTAGGATTTAAAACGGTAGTTTAATTATTAGTATTTTTTTCTTTCCATTTGAATTTTGCAATACATTTTTTTATATATTAGATTTTTGCAAACTATATAATTATAATTTAAATTTAACCTTGCAAACCTGTTTTGGTGAATTTGAAGCAAATTAGAAAAAAAAGAAAAAAATTTACCAAAAAAATATTAAAAAAATAAAATAAAATAGAAAACAGTTACAGTATCGCGTCAAAACTTAAATAGACATCAATGTAAAAAATAACTTTTAAAATTTGAAAATAACAACTCGAAATACATCCTTTTTTCCTACTGCAAATTACAAAATTTATGTCAAAGGAATACATGGACGTCCAAACAACGAAGCCAATCTGGTTCAAATTTAGTTTAAAAAGCTATAATAGAATATAACCGTTGGTTGATTAAAGATAAAACATCTTTTAAAGTGGATGGTGGGGAGCGTTGGTTGATTAAAGATAAAATATCTTTTAAACTCGGTGATGGAGAGATGCATTAAACCTTTTCCATCATATCTTAAACTTTTCAATCTAAAATAGAATTTCATCGTTGAGCGGGTCACGCAGTTTTGAAACTCCGACGAGGTTGTGCAAGCAGTAGCGCTTGAGTTCAAGGTACATTTTAAAACAGAGGACTAAGCAGCAGTGGAGAGAAGCAGAGTGCCTTCACGATGGAACATTCCCCTACATCCCAGTGAAAGAGACCGTGTGTTGGTGATCGGTTCAATTATGACCCTGATGATCGATTTAAGGGGCGTTGTTTTATTGATAATAGACGTTCTTGATTTGTGGACATCTGGACATTTCAATAAGTTGATGTTCACTTTAACTGCCTCTCTCATATTCCATTTTTGTCGCATAATGGTGAGGACAGTACTTAGCTATTTCTATTTCTCCTGACTTCATCAACGTTCTTAAAGAAAAATCTATGATATGCAGCCGAAGCATTCTTTTACAATCTTAATAATCAGATTACATGTTTTATTAGAAACGACTGCCTTTGAATATCATCCACGACGGGAGCTGGAAATTCTTTAATTATATTTAGGTTTTCATGCAAAAGGTTTAGTTTCATATTATTAATCATCTGTCTTTATGCCAATGTGAAAAAGATTTCATCCAATTCATGTACTATGGAGATTTCAAGTAATTAAGGACCTTTTTATCTACACTAAAATTTTCATGTAACTAAGAATCTTTATCATTGTGTTCATGTGCAATACACTGAAATTTCCATATAATTCACAAGATCTACAAACTTAGATCGGGTCCTTATAAAATATGTCCTGTTATTAGGGAAAATTTACTTTCCTGGTAGCTTCAGCTCTTGTACTCAGTATCTTCGTAATCTTTTCTTTCTCCTCTGTTGTAAGTAGTTCAATTATTGCAAGAAACATTATTGTTGGCCACCAACATCCTCATAAAAAAAAATGTGTAATATAATTCGATATCGAACCGTGTTATGTGGGTGAAGACATATCTCCTGTTCCACCGCTGATGGATAATATTCATTCAAACCCTGTTAGTACGATTATGGGATGAATTGATTTTTAGAATGGTATGAAATAATCGTTCCTCAGATAAATGTATGAAATATGTTCCGTGTTGCATTCCAATAATGGAGTGGTTTTTTAAACAAGGCTTCTGCCTAACAATGTAAGGGTTTTTTAAATGTATTCTGGATTAATCACAGATTGATTAATTCATAAGACTTATCTAAAAAAAAATGAATCAGAGAAAACTGAACTGTGAGAACGATGTTTTATTTAGCATTCAAAGAATGTAAGGGTTTTATTATTTTTATGTGACTACCCTCTCCCACCAAACAAAGACAGTGCCTGTTGGAGTTCATGAACAGAAGTTTACCGAGAGATATATGAATGTCATCGATATTTATTTTATTTCTCATCATCTCCAAGAATACCAAGCACAAAGCTTGAAATATCACCGATTTCGCTTCAACATCCTATTTCATTTTGAATCTAATTTTGCAAGGAAATTATCAACCCATAATTATCAAATTCAAATTGAAATTGGAATTAAATAAAAAATTTGAAATAACATAATATTTAATAATAGAATTTATTATTCTATTATTCTTTGTTATAGAAACTTACTACTAAACAATTACAAACCTAATGTTTTCCATCATACTTTCATATAGAATTTTAGTGCTTTTCAATGAAAATTATTTTAATATGAAATTTATTATTTATTATATTTTTTTAAAATAGAAATTTCTATTTTTTTAAATTAAATTTTATATTAAAAAAAATAAATTCCAAATTTATTGCAATTTTAATTTATATTTTCTACAAATATTTTAAATATATAATTTGTTTTTATTAAACCTTAAGTTCCCGCTTGTCACTCTATAATCATATGCGTATCCAATGTTAAGAGATTTTAATGTTAAGTGATTGAATTTTTTTCCACCACTAAATCCTCATAGTTTTAACACTCAAGAACTTTCACTTTATTGCCATGAATTCGGGAAATGGACCCCATTTTTCCTTTAGTTTGTAGGATATTTGTGTAGGATTATTTACATTTCACTAGAGATACTATGTCCAAATTTTTTTTTTTAAAATGTTTTCCTTTTTATACCTAGTATATTTCACATTTACTTTAACTCTACCAGAGATACTTTTATGTCCAAAATATTGCTAAATTTTTTTATATAACTCGTATATTTTGAAAAATTTATATTTTTTAAGACTTGAATGCTAATATACTTTTATTTTATTTTTGAAGAATTAAAAATGTTGATAAATCATGCAAGGCACTGCTTAATCACACTCAATAGCTCATAACCTCCCCCCGCAATGAAAAATGATCCCTTGAATGTATTCTCATTGAAACAAACGCTTGCTTGTTTCAAAAGATTAGAAGGCAACTTCCATTAAGCCCACATAATGGGCATATGATGTTGTATTTATCAAGCTCTCGTGCTGCAAGCCCTCAACACCTCGCATTCCGTCACTAGCATAAAAAAATCCACAAATGTGGATAAGCTGTATTCCCACTCGTTCGTCCAATTTCGTCCGTCAATGATTCAATAACCTCCAAAGGAAACCCGAACCTGCTCGTAATGTCACACCGTACCGATCGTATCCTATTATTTATGTTTTTCTATAAACTGACCAAGAAGATATCCATGAGTACCATGAATTTCCGCACCATCAAAACCTACGAAAAATCCATCAAAACTATGAAACTAATAGAAGGTAGCACTTCCCTATTTATTTTAAAAGAACTACATAGCTAGTATATTATTGAAATAGAACTATATAATGATGTAATGACAATCGACTCTATTTGGTTATATTCAACAATATTAATGAACTATATGCATATAAAAGGTTAAGAAAGGAGTGGTGCCCTCTTATAAGGAAAATAAAAGCCTGAATGCAGAGCTTTATTAATATCTTAACTTTAGACAAAAATAGTTCTATCCTATGTAATAAGTGTGCAAATACCAAATGCTAAATGTATGACTTATGTAAGAAAAGTCACATGATTTGACACATTTCTTTCGCCAGTATGCCAAATGTCATTAATAACTTCCTGAATCTCCCCGAGTTTTTAGAGACTGAGACACAACGGCGAGATCTTTGCCATTGGGTAACACCGTACATCGTGATATTATTTTATGATCTCGTTGATGAAACAAGAGTCTGCCATCGGATGGGCTCGAGGAGGAATGGTGGGCAAGGTCTTTACCATTGGGTAACACCGTCTATCCTCATATTTTCCGACCAAGACGGTGCTGGTGTCTTGCCATTGGGTTGATAATCCACATTTATAGAGCCGCTGCCTATCTCTATTCAAGGAAACTAAAACACTTTTAAAAAATACATAATCTACATCCATCAAAAAACCAACCTAATACAAATTTACTAAGCGTGCTAGACCGAGAGTTTTCAATCTATTTTTTCACATTGAGGAACCCTGACCAATCGGCTAAAGAAAGTGTGACACGATTGTGGAAATTATGCTCGAGAAGAAAATGAACAAATCCAATACATCAGAGAGATTTGAGAAGGAGGTATATGAAAGGAATTAATAGATAGCAATGTAATCAAAACCATAGATATACTTACCCACGTGGGGCTCTTCCAATGGCAACCGAGAGAAGAAAACACCCTCTTTATCGTGTACGATGGGTTTCCCGCACCTCCACCTCCTCCTCTTTCTAAAATGATCCCGTGTAGAAATTATGGATTCCATAGAGGTGGGGTGATTACTCCAACACCCTCCCTCAAACGTATTCACAGCGGAATCAATACACCTCTCAAACGCATCTCAGGGAATCAACTCGGGTCCGGGTGCTCTAACACCATGTAGAGGTTTGGCGTTACACTAAAACTCGTGCTATTATAAACTTCAAACTAGTAACTAGGATCCCCAAGGTGGAAATTATGGATTTCGTAGAGGGGTGATTACTCCAAAAATAAAGGTTTCATAACAAGCACTTGGCTTTTCTAGTATAGATATAGTGACACATAAAAGGTTAGCCTACCCCTGCGCAGGGCAAGAGACACCAATAGCCTTTCCGTTTTAATGAGAAGACCACTGGGCTAGTTCTCCGGGAATAGTATAGATTGCATGTACAGCTAGTACAAAATTATAGGACATATGTATGGTTAATGGTGCCAAAAACAATCCGCAAAACCTCTTCTTTCAATATGAGAAACATCAAACTATGTTGTCAAAGCATATACATTAGGAACAGAAACGGGAGAACAAAAAGATTGATGATTGGTAACTCATGAGGGCCACTTAAAGAGACCCAACTTATAAAGTGTTATCAATTTGATCTTCACCTCGATTGTTTTTTCTTCTCGTGTTTTTTTCCTTGCTATTGTGATTAATTTCCTTCTCAGCAATAGAAGGAATAAAAATTCAACCAATTTGCAAAAATATGCTTAGTATGGATGAATTATGAATGGATTGATTCATGATGTAGTGCCTTAATGTGTTCATATAGTTTTTTATTCGATTAATGTCATGGGTGATAAAGATAGATCAAAGAATGCCAAGGGAGGTGAACATTCATTGAGGCACCTTACCTGCAACTGCTTACATGTCTGCGCCTTAACTCGGTGTGGGCCGTTACATGTGTTGAGAGAGTCATTGAGTGTTTTTGTTGAATTCATGTTTGGTGTAAAAAATGTTAAATAAATTAAGGGTTTCAGGGATTTTTTTTAATTGCAATTTGTCTTTAAAAAAAAATTTGAAAACTCAAGTACCTAACGAAATTGAGTTTTTGAAAAAAATTGATCAAATTTGACGGTTCCAAAGAAACTTGATTGGTGAAGAGAAGTTTTCATATTTGTATAAAATCCCTCTTCACGTGGAATCGAAACACCTAAATAACTTAAATGTAGATGTTATTTGTCTTTGGAATGGTGTGTTGTTGGATCATTTATTAAAAAAAATATATATATGATATTGAACATTAAGAATACAAAATATATAATTGAATAATAATTAAATTTAATGTTTCATTGTTGATTTCATTATATGTATTTTATTAACGAGTGTATTTTATGCACTTTGTATTTGTTTTTTGTTTTTTTGTCTATCTTGAAATATAATTAAACTTTTTTAATGTTAGGGATTTAACTTCCATAAAATGGTTTAGAATATTTCTAGTAGCCACAAATTAAAGGTTGATATTTATTCAAAGAATGGTTATGGGTTTTCTATCATTTTAATTAAACTGGATAATTAAAAAATATATATCTAAACATCTATCATATGAACATGAATTATGTCCTCAATGGGGTGATGCATGTCGGCTAAAAATGGCAGTGCGGTGGTACGTGGAGCTCGATAGGAATCCACGCGCACCACACAAGAATTGATGATGATATACAGTACATCGTATTGGCCATCCCACTGTGCGCGAGTTAATATGTAGGCAGAGCGACCCCGGAAGGCCATTCAACATTTTTTGGAGATGAGAAGGGAGCGTCTGGTGCATAGTTTGTTTGGTTGTAACGCTACCTGGTTGCAGCTATGGATAGGCGTATACGGGTATGGTATTCATGTTGCCTCCATCTCGGAGGAAGGAGACCATCTGCTATAGGATTTTCCATGGGGTCCGGGGGAAGGACCTTCATGAAATGCCAATTTGAAGTAATAGAAAGTTCATTTGAGTACCTATGATGAGTCATACTTTCTTCCATTATCTGTTCTAGTGGTTTAGTCTTCCTTACCCTAGAAACTCTACCCGCTACCTGCTATAGAACTAGACCTAGTAGTCCTCCCTTCATGAAGTGCTTAAGAGGGATAGCTATAAACCCTTACCTTATAAGCACCAGAGCAGGTAAGATCTTTCCCAACCAACAACTAATTAGATTGATATTGATTTGACTGCTAGAAGAAGATTGAATTTCACTTGACCCGTCGATAGTGTGAACCTTCAAGCTATCTGACATTCATCTGGGTGAATTTGGATAGAGTGTGGCACTTATACCCAATTTTGATTTGGCCATGGGGATATAGCGGTAAGAAAGACTCTGTCAAACATACTGCATGGGGTGGTTGGAAATATTGCGTGCTCATTTCAATACTTGCTCCACCGGATTCCTGCACTCTCGGTACGACGCTCTACGCTCATATTTTTGGTGTTTCCCTCATGGTATTTTTCCTCGTATTCAGCACGATGCCTGAGTCACCTTAGGAAAAGGCTGGTAGATATCTTGGTAAATTTCTTTGTGTAAACCTTCTGCAATTCTATTATAGGTTATTCTGCTTCTTCTCTCTCGCAAGGTGGAAAGCCATCCCCTCGGGGGTGGATTGTAGTCACAATGGTTAAATAATACGCCAGTAGAGAGGACACACGTGCAGTAGATTATTTTCTCTTCGAATCGTAGGGCGACCACACGACGGGGAGCTAAGCTCCCACAGGGAATATACTGACAATCGTCTCTTGGGCGAGGTTGCGACTTTGTTACTAGCCTGCTCCTCGGGTCACGTGGAGGCCCCTACCTCCTTGGAATCTATTGTTGCTCAATTGACCAATATTCAGCTCAATATCGAAACTCTAAGGGAGTAGAGGTATGTTGATCAAAATGAATTGGTAGCTTACATTAATGATCTTCAGCAAATGCAAAGTGATATCCTAGACTCAGTCGAAGGTCTACGCTAGCAGCACACACAAACAAATGACCACCTTCATTTCCCTGAAAGCGAGGGTGGAAAAAATTGATTTTCACATGCATGAATGTGCTTCTCTCTTCGCTACTCCCCGAGTATTTCACCCAAATCCACCCACATAATGAGGATTTTTATGAACTGTAGTTTTTACTATTTTGTGTTATGCAAGTCATGGCATATAAGCCACCCAATAATAACCAATGACATTTTTTGTCATGGTCTTCCTCCACATTATATGCTTCTTAAATTTAGCCTTGAGTCTTTTTCTAAGCCCGTTGACATGTATTTCGCATCTAAAGATTTCTTGATAATATAATTACTAATATTTGACTCACAAAAAAAAACATGAATTATGGTTTTTTGGACGTATGTTATATGTTATTGGCCTACGATATTTTAACAAAGACTATTTATAGGTTAAGAATATGCATGATAAAGTTAGAGTGAACCTCCATAATCAATAATCTCCTTCTACATTTTCTTAATTGAAAAATAAAAAATAATATTGAATGTGTCAACTCAATTAATTTTTATAACAAAAAAAATAGGTATATACAATAATATTATACATGTAAAAGGAAATTAGATGTGAATAAAACTCAATAAAACAAAAGAGTATAACAATTTTTTTTAAACACATATATATAAGTCTTTTGGAGGCTTGGTTAAACGATGATAAGGGAATATATATGTCCTTGGGGGCCCGGTTATAAATGGTGATCGGGCAGCTGCCTTATAGCATCTCATCACAGGGTTCAATTCTCCCTAGCTAGGAGTGATGCATCTCGACCATGTTGATGAAAAATGGAGTTGAAAAAAATAACAAAGAAAAATGAAAGGTACTACTAAGATTATATATATATATATATATATAAGCATAATATTCATTTAGTGTTCAAAATTCGAGGTGTGTTTAGGGAAATATATTAATTTTTCTATAAACAATAATTTAAAATAAAGTATTGATTTACTTGATTTTTATGAATTTTTATATTATTATGAAATTGATGCTTTGATGTGTGTCGAGATTCATGAGGCCATTTGATTTATATGACTATGCTGAGTTAATAATGAATTGTGGTTAAATGCAACTTTTGATTCATTGTGGACTTTGAAATTAAAAGAGAAAAATGATAATATGGAGTTTAAACCTAGCATTAAGTGTTTGGTGATTGTTGTAACAATGGCACTTTCAAGTTATGGGATGTGTGTAAGTAATGGATGCATTTTTCTTTCGAGGTGAGTGCATACACAAAGATATCTTCAAGGATTTCTTTTTCTAACTTTTTTTCATGTTTCTTTATAATTTGTTAAATTTTTATATTGCAAAGGGATTCTTGCCAAAGAAAGAATCTAGCAATGGATTTTCTTAACCCGAACACTATTAATTGAATATTGACCAATGCACTATAATGTAACTTTGAAATGTAAATATATTTTTCAATATTATTAAAAAAATAATTTGCAAAACATTTTATTGGACCATAACTTCAAGGTCATGTGGACAACTAAGTCACATACTTGTGCACATAATTTATGGATATTGTTGCAATATTCATGACATATTTAGATATTTGTGATGTCGAGGCTTACTAGTCGTTTAGTAACCACATCTCAATTTATTAGTTCCACTCCAGAAATAAATATTATAAGATTTCATTTTCCTATTAACCACTATTGATTTGGCTAACATTAGCCAAATGTAGATTTACAATTTTTTATGCAAATTTCTCACACAATTTTTAACTTGAGTGGTAGGAATTGAGGTTGAGAGGTCCCATGAAGACATGACTTTAGCAACCAAGTTTTCCTATTGGCTACTATTAGTTAGCATCGACCAATGCAACTTATAATGGTTTCAAAGTGAAATGAATAGCTCAGTGTTTTAAGACCAATATTAAAAAGATAAATTGTGTTTTTTTATAAATGTATAAATATGTATAAATGTATACTAATTTCTTTTTGTTTTTCTCTTTTAATTAATCCTAAAGTATTTTGTATATAACAATCTCAATTCAAATAAAATACTTAGCAAGTGACTATTTAGGATTTAAAGCTAGAATAGTTTAGTTATTAATATTATGTCCTTTTCATTTTGAACTTTGCACACATATATATATTAGAGTTTTCAAATTACATAATTAAAACTTAAAGTTGCATTTAGGTGAATTTTAAGCAAATTAGCAAAATTCACTGGAAAAGAGTACAAGCAAAAAAATATAGTGAGCAGTGACACTACAAACGTCAAACTTAGATAGACATCCAGCGTAAAAAGATTGACTTTTAAAAATTTAAAAAATAACCTCCATTTTAAGATGCAATGCGTGCATGTATTTACAAAATTTATACGCTAAAGAAGTGGCTTCGACAGTCACAACAACTCAACCATCTTTGCCCGGATTTCTAGTTTTTAAAATGTATAATAAAATATAACCGATGAGGCGATTAAAGGATAGCATCTTTTAAACTGCATGGTGTGGAGATTAGTGTTTAAGAAAGAAAATCTCGTAAAAGGGCTCAATTTAGTTTAAAAAATTCATAATAAAATATAACCGTTGGATCGATTAAGGTCAAAACATCTTAGACTGGATGGTTTAGAGATCATGTTTAAGAAATAAAGTGTTGGTAAAAGCTAAGAAAGAAAATCTTGGTAAGCTATTCATCCACAATACGCGCTCATTGCTTCAACACCGATGCCGCGATTTATAGCCGATTTGGAGCGGGGGTCACGCAGTTTTGAAAACTCGAGGAGGCTGTGCAAGCAGTAGCGCTTCAGTTTAAGGTACATTTTAAACAGAGGACTAAGCAGGAGTCGACAGAATGCCTTCACGATGCGTTAAACATGCATTCCGGTGAAAGAGACCGTCTGTTTGTGATCGGATTTCAGTATGACCCTGATACTCTGGTTTAATGGGCGTTGTTTTATTGGCAATAGCCGTTCTTGATTTGTGGACATAAGTTAGATGTTCCATAATGGTGAGGACAGTACTCTGGCAATTTCTATTTCTCCTGACTTCCTCAACGTTTTTGAAGAACAATCTCATGTTATTCAGCTCAAGCTATCTTTTACAATCTCAATCTTAATAATCGGGATTACTGCATTTTATTAGGAGACGTTGTTGGCCATCAGCATCCTCTTAAAAAAACTTGCATATTATATACTTTGCAATCGTGTTCCAAAGCTGATGGATAATATTCATTCTAGCCACTCTTAGTACCATAATGAGGTAAAAATGTGGTTTTAAAATCGTATGAAATATCAGAGCCTCAGTAAACACTCTATGAAATATCACTAATTGTTAGTCAGGTGGTTCCTGAAAATGTCGCGTTTTTGAAACAAGTCTTCCAGGATTAATCCCAAAGATTAAAGATACTTTTGTGATTAATTCAAAGAGACTTATATCAAAAAATGATGAATATCCTAGACTTGAATACACGAGAATGTCGTAGGTTATTTAAATTCAAAGAATGTAAGGGTTATTTGGCATTTTTTAAAGGACTATCCTCTCCCACCAAGCAAAGCATACGGACTTCTCGGTTGGAGTTCGTGGCAGCTATAAGCTCGCTCGCAGAGATATGAATGTCCGCGTATGTTTGTTTTATTTCTCATCATCTCGACCAAATATCAAGCACACATGTGTGACATATCGTGCGACACACGACTCGACTTTCATTGTGGATATAGTTTTGCGGGGAAATGGTCAAACCATAATTATCAAATTCAAATTTCTTAAATAAATTTATAAATATCTACAAATTTATAAATTTATCATTTTTAAGAATTATAAATTTATTTATTTCTATTATATTTTAATACCAAATCATACGTGATATATTTTTTAAATATATAATTTATTATTTACTATAATATATATAACTTATATTTTTATTTTTTATTTTTAAATATTAAATTTTGTATTTAAAAATAGATCTTTTCAAATCCATTGCAATTTTGATTTCTAATTTTTCTATTTTATTTTTTAAATATTAAATTTTGTATTAAAAAAATAAATCCTTTTCAAATGCATTGCAATTTTGATTTCTGCTTTCATACAACATTTTAAATATAGAATTTGTTTTTATTAAATTTTATTTTAACATAAAATTCGAGACGAATTCGCACCTCATTTTAACGTGTTTTTGATATATTTTTGGACCAATACGGCCCGAACTTGCTAAGTATGGGTCAAGCATAATACTCTTTGCAGATTCACAATCGAGAACTTGCTAACTATGGGTCAAACATATCAATTGATTTGCAAGGTAACGGTCGAAACAAAGTGAGAATAAATGTATTAATATATATATATATATTTTAAAATTTATATATATTTAACATATATATATTAATTTTTTAATAATTGATAATAATGATTTTCAAAAAGCATTATAATTTAATTAATTTTTATAATTCTCATAATAAGCTAAATATTTTAACATTTATCATATATCGATTATCGGTATTTACTTATCCTTATTTTAATTTATAAGATAGATAATGTATTCTTAAACAAAGTGTTGATCACAGTTTTGCTGACAATCGATATGGTGCTAGAGAGTTTCCTATGTTTAGAACATATATACATCTTTATAAAATTGTATTTGTTCATTTTATCATTCCATTATATTTATAATGTCGTCTTATTATTTTATTATTTATGGGATTCATCGATCTTTCCTGAGGCACTAATTTCAGTGAGAATAAGTATTCTTTGCGTATATCATACAAATTTATATGGTTAGTTGTAGCATACACGATAACTATCTAAAGTCGAGATTAAATATTTCTCTTCACTAATAATTAGATAAAATGTTCACCAATTCATAATGTACATGTAACCTTAGTGAGAAGAAAAAGTAAGTTTAATAACCATTAGCAACCACTATTGTAGTACATTAGCATAAACTCCGTATGATGTAACCTTGCATATCATTATTCATTATAATCACGCCATCACATACTTGCAGCATTATGAACACAACAACAAGAAAATAATTCAACGCCATCAATGCGAAAACAACAATCGATCACAACCATCGAACACCAGTATACTCGCAGCAGGGTGGCCCGACTGAAATGTTTAATTTTATTATTAAACGCCAGTGAGAGGTGTTCACCCCTCACTCAATGACTTATAATGGAGGCCATCCCTTAACCATCGTTGACTAAATCGTCTGCCTGAGAAATAAACAAATATCTAGCAGCAGTACAGTAATTATGATAGAATTTACTCAATCTTCATATCTTCATATGTTGGTGGCATGGATGTACCTACAATGTATCATCATACAATGGGATCTTTCCGCACCTCACACTCATTTGCACAAACCATTAATCATTTATCAGCCACCATGTTAAGCATAATATTTCTCAGATTCTGGCCTGGGCTCAGCTTACTTCGCTCGAGGTCGCCCCCGTATCAAGGTTGTGACCACTCTGGTGCTTGTGCACATTCGCCGGCGGCCTATTTGCCATTTTCTCCTTTGTGGCATTGGCCGCGCACCCATGTCGCACACAGACGATGTCGCCCTGAACTGTGCGCGTCGGTCACCTGGGTCAGCTTCGTTATAGGGTGCCCAAGAGGGCAAGTTTTTCTAGGCTAGGATCGCCCTGGGCGTCTGAGACGTTCGAGTGACCCGTTTGATATTCTTCTCCCTTTCCGCATCGTCTACGGCCAGTGGTCATGTCGCTGACAAGGTGAGGTCACCCACCGGCGTGTCTGGCTACTGGTCAGTTTGGAGGGTGCCCGGACGCTTTGCTAATTTGTGATCAATTTCTCTAGGTGTCTTCATGACACATCTCTGAGGCTTCCGCTTTGGCTATTTTCTCCGTGGCATCAGTTTTTGGTTAGCGCATCAGAGCCAGGCTATCCGAGGTCGCTCGACTGCAGCCCGTTCAGGTCGGGCCAATTTGTTTGAGGCCTATTATCAGTTTTTCTAAGTTGTGACCGTCCGTGTGATTTGTGCACGTTCGGTGGGCTCCATTTGCCGTTTTCTCTCTTGCGGCATCATTCAACGGTGCGCCGTGGATACGCCATGTGAGGGTCGCCGACCGAGCGTGTTCAAGTCGGGCTCTTTCATTCGATCTGCCCATATCATTTTTGCCAAGTTTTGACCGCCCGTGTTCCTTGGGCATGTTCGGCGTCGTTTTCCGTTTTCTCCTCAGGTCATCAGTTTGGCTGGGGCGCGCCATTTCCGCGCCGTGTGAAGTCGCCCGACTAGGTGCTCGAGTTGAGGCATTTCGCGTTTGGAGGGCGCCCGTATCAATTTTGCTGTTATGACCACTCGTGGTTCCTTTCGTACACGTTCTGCTGCCCGTTTGCCATTTTTTTCCTTCCGGCATCTTCCACCAGCGCCATGCCGCGTTGTGTGAGGTCAATCGAGCGAGCATTTCCAGGTCAGCCGTTTCGTTCGAGGGTGACCATTTTAGTTTTGCAAAGCTGTGACCGCCCGGGTCCCTCAGACCGCACGCTTCGGGTGGCCCGCGCTTTCTCTCCCCGCGGCATCGTTCTCTGCGTCACGCCGTGTGAGGTCACCCGACCGAGCGCGTTCGAGCTCGGGTCATTTCGTTCGAGGGCACCCGTACGCTTGCTAAGTTGTGACTACCCGTGTGCCTTGTGCACGTTAGGGCGACCCATTTTCCATTTTCTCCCTCGTGGCATCAAGTTGGCTCCGGCGCACCATGTCGCGTCATGGTGGGTCGCCCGACTACCCACGCTCGGGTCGGGCCATTTCGTTCGAGGGCACCCGTATCGCTGTTGTTGTGACCACCTAGGTGCCTCAGGCACGCTTAGGTGGCCCATTTGCCGTTTGCTCCCCTTGTGGCATCATTTGGTCGCACGCCATGTCGCGTCGTGTGAGGTGACCTGACCTAGGCACGTCTCGTCGGGTCATTTTCATGGTGCCCGTACGCTTTGCTAAGTTGTGACCACCCGTAGGAGACCATCCG
The DNA here is from genome assembly GCA_034641835.2 of Pinus albicaulis. Taxonomy (NCBI): domain Eukaryota; kingdom Viridiplantae; phylum Streptophyta; class Pinopsida; order Pinales; family Pinaceae; genus Pinus; species Pinus albicaulis. The sequence continues at coordinate 1,369,071,767 of CM076577.1, forward strand.
CTATAGGATTTTCCATGGGGTCTGTGGGAAGGACCTTCATGAAATGCCAATTTGAAGTAACAGAAAGTTCATTTGAAAGCAATTCGTGATGATTCATACTTTCTTCCATGCTCTTTCTATGGTTAAGTGTTCCTTACCCTAGAATCTCTACCGCCACCGCTATAGAACTAGACATGGTAGCCTCCCTTCATGAAGCGCTTAAGAGGATAGCTATAAACCCTTACCTTATAAGCACCATAGGAGATCTTCCCAACTAACATCTAATTAGATTGATATTGATTTGATCAAGCAGAAAAAGATTGACTTTCACTGACTCATCAATAGTGTGAACCTTCAAGCTATCCGACATTCATCCGGGTGAATTCTGAGCAGTAGAGTGTGGCACTTATACCCCATTTGATTCGGCCATGGGGATATAGCGGTAAGAAAGACTCTTTCAAACATACCACATGGGGTGGTTGAAATCTTTACAGGTCAATTTCAAATACTCTGTCTAACGGGATTCCTCGCATTCCCTGGCATCGATGCTCTACGCTCATATTTTTGGTGTTTCACTAGATTTTTTTCCTCCGTATCTGTTAATTTATGTCTGAAAGCCTCCTCAAATTCTTGCCTTAAAAATATTTAGCAAAGGGTCTGTAAAGTCCAGTTATGACAGAAATACTGTGGTTATCTCTCTCTCTCTAGTAGAAAAGCCATCTTCTAGTGATTGTAGTGACAATGGTTAAATAATACCTTGTGAGAGGGCACATTACGCAGATGATTTTATCATCGAATCATAGGGCTGACTACACGACTGGGAGCTAAGCTCCGACGGGGAATATACCGACAATTGTCTCTTGGGCAAGGTTGCGACTTTGTTAGCCCGCTTCCCGGTCACGTGGAGGCCCCTACCTCCTTGGAATCTATTTGCTGTTCACCACCAATATTTAGCTCAATATCGAAACTCTAAGGAGTAGAGGTATGTTGATCAAAATGAATTGGTGGTAGCTTACATTAATGATCTTCGCAAATGCAAAGTGAGATCCTACATCAAATAAGGTCTACGCTTAGCAAAGACTCATTTCCCTTCCGGGAAGCGAGGGTGGAACAAATTGATTTTCCACACGCATGAATGTGCTTCTCTCTTTGCTACTCCTCCAATCATATGACCCAAAGTCCACCCACATAATGAGGATTTTTCCTGAGTTGCGAGTTTTTACTGTTTTGTGTTCTGCTGAGTCGTGGCCTTTATAAGGCCACCCAATAATAACCAATGACCTCCGATGTCATGGTCTTCCTCCACATTACCATGCTTCTTAAAGTTCAGGCTTGGGTCCTTTTCTAAGCCCGGCTGTACGTGTATTTTGTATCTAAATACTCTATCATAATATAAAATGCTGATAATTGACACACACACACTGAGTTATGGTTTTTTGGACATATGATATCATTTTATTGTCACCTACGATGTATTGCATACAAAGAGTATTTACATAGGTTCAGATTATGCACGATAAAGGTTAGAGTGAACCTCCATAATCAATAATCTTCTTCTACATTTTTCTTAATTGAAAAATAATAACACCGAATGTGTCACTTCAATTAATTTTTTAACATAGGTATATACAATAATATTACCTACATGTAAAAGGAAATTAAATGTGAACAAACTCAATAAAACAAAAGAGTATAACATAAATTTTAAAGAGACATATATACTAAGTCTTTCGGAGGCTTGGTTAAATGATGATAAGGGAATATATATGTCCTTTGGGGGCTCGGTTAAATGTGGTGATCGAGGCAACTCTTCTCAGCACTCATCACGAGTTTCAGTCCCCTCCCCAATAGGAGTGATGCATCTTGACATGTTGATGAAAGACGGACAGAAAGAAAATAACAAAGAAAAATGAGAAGGTACCTACCAAAGATTATTGTCACACCTCCCAGATCCAAGACAACCTATTCCTCTCTACACAGCAAATTTTCCACTTCTGGTTTCCAAATACAATCTTATACATATGGGTAGAATTTCGCATAAAGTTCACACTGCTCAACTTATTAAATTCAATTAAAGTGCAATTTAATAAAACCAAAATAAGTGCCACTTTAATAACCAATATATATATATATGTTTATATATATATATATATATATTTAATATCCTGCCCATAGAAATCTAAAGTGCAAATTTATTAAATCCAATGTATATTAGATGTGTATATATATATATATATATATATATATAGGTATTTAATATCCTACCCATAAATCATTAATGCGTGCTCCTTAACCCACTTCATAAATGTATATATGTCCAGGCCTATATACACATATATATATAGCTATCTGGGATGGTTAATCTCCTAACACATTAAGGTCATTACATTCTGTACGACTTTTAACCCAGTGCATGATCTGAGCTTTAATTCGCTCCTTTCTACTTTTTAAAGTCACCTAACATAACATGATTTTATTCTCTTGTAAACCTATGCATAGTAGGGTTTGTGATATTATGGTTTTACACTACATACATGCGAAGAACAAGCCTCTCGTGAGGTAACTAGATCGGGCGTGTGAGGTTATTACGCGACGACTTACACGATATGCGTGTGTATGGTGCGCGTCGGTATGCGTTACTAGTGTTAACGTCTCTGGCATGTTGCGATGAGTAACCTCCGCCACGTGCGGTGCGAGGTGCCATATGCGGTGATACGCAGTATACCCGCCGATCTTGCCCGAAATATTTGCGTGTAAATCGCGAAGTAAGATTGCACATCTTTTTGCCACGTAAGGTACCGAGATCGGGTGTATGTCGGAGTGTCTCAGCACGGATGCATCGAGGCAGCTTGGCGGGTCGTGCACTATCCCCGTACATCGTACATATGGCGTGGCCGGCTGCATCAGTTTTCATGGACGGAGAAGAATACACGCGATCCCACAAAGAGGCGAGGAACTCGCGAGGTTAACGGCCCGGCACTCACCCTCGCCTGCCTCGAGAGGTGGAGTCTCGTTCCTCTCGTGCTCCAGCCTATACGTGCCTCACGCATGCTAGCTTCGGTAGGATGAACGCACATGACTTTTGCAGATCTTTTCACTAATACAGCTCCAATGCACTGCAATTGATTGGAGAAAATCCATTTGTTATGAGATGGTGCTCGGTCTTACCTACTCATCCCCGATTTCTAAAACCCTTCTAGGGATTCCGTGCTACTGAAGTGTCGACGCGGATTAGGCTGAGTCTATGATCCGTACGCCCAAAGCCGCAACGCACTTTTTGTGTGTGATGCGTAGATTTAGGGTTGAGGGTTTCGGTTCACATTTTAAACCCTCACATGCTCTCATTATTATTTCATTTCGTGTTCGGCGACCGATTTCCTCTGCGCGCGTGAATAGCAAAACGAGGTTTAATAGTCAAGTGCCTACGTCGCGTTTCTCATTGATGCGGAGGACCCTCTCGATTTCGCGTGCATGTCCACGTCTCCTTTACACGGGTGCAACTACACTGGGCCGCTCCCAAGCTTCCCTCGCAGATTACGATGGTAACCAACTTCTTCCATAAATTCATGTCGACTGTGTATTATTAATTTCTCGTTTCCCGGAGATTATGTTTGTGATCTACGAGTTGGGTGCAATGTGTATATTTTGAACTCGCCTCACTGACGTTGACATGTTGGTTACGGCCAAACTACGTAGCACACCCGTGCATCCCGAGCGTTACTATTACCCTCAGCATATTTATAATTGTAATGTCCTCAAGTGTGTTTAATGGATGAAACGCTTTATGGTGTGATCAAGCGCTTCTAATCGTTTCAGTAGTGACAAATCATTTATTTAACCATGTGACTTTCTTTCGAGTTCGGAAATGCACGATGAGGTATTATATTTATGCAATTTCCTATTTTCGCTCTCAGATTAAACGACTGAAAAGCAAGTCTATTCAAATTTAGAAATAATGCGGCCGGCCTTTGGCGTTTTTGTTTTCGTCGCTTAATGATACAAATCTAACTACATCTCGTTATCTTGTTTCTCGTTTATTAATACCGATCTTGGCACTAATAGACATGTAATCTATTCTCAGATATCACTGCGATTCCATCTCTAGCATAATTTTCGGCATCCAATCGACCTATACACGTCTACGCGGTGTGGGACCTCGAGGTCGCCCATGTCCCCTCTTCGTAGAGATGGGCCGAACGGATCTCGGTCGTGGAAATAATTGACGTTATCGCTGTTTTTGCCTTGGCGATCCTCTAGTCGCTCACTCCGCAATGAGCATTTGTTTATGCTATCACCGAAGTGAATACGCGATTTCGTTGGTTTGATGCTAATCGACCTTACGGGGTCACACAAAGTAAGAATCGTGTTACTATTATAGAGAAGCGCTCGAGCGGGATGCTAGGACCTGATGACTTAAATAATGCTGTCGTTTTTATTTTGTTTGTGCGTTAGCCGAAACCCTTCGGCGATTTATCACATTAAAAATCATTTTTTCTACCCTCACGTAATGAATAACGATTTTATTTTGTTTTCGATCTGAGTCGGCCTTACGAGGGTCCCATCATAAGAATCGCTGTTCTCTTATACGAAGCGGAACTTTAAACGCATTACGCACTCGTCTGCTACGATGCCACACCTACGCATAGTATAGTTCTCACGCTGTTAAATCAGTATTACTTTCCGTTACTTAAGCGGCTGTAGGTTCTTCATGTTATTTTGTTTTCCTTTTTTATTTAGTTATATATATATTATGTCTCCAAAATCGGGGTTTCGGTTGTGCCTTACATGTGAGGCTTCACCAATATTTAGTTTACTCTTTTATCTATATACATGTGTGATGTCTCATGACCACTCATATGACTTCAATAATTTGTGTCTGGAATTATGGGATCGAGAATAAGAGATCCACTTTCCTGGGCGCTTTTCACGCTTTTCTTTTTCAAATAGGTGTCTACTATCTATACAACACTAGTATACTATGTTGTGAAACTTCTCATTCTTTTCTATTTGTTTGCATATGAGCTCAGGCTTTTAGATTTCTCTATAGTAGATATGGAATGCAATTATTGTGCTTTAGGCGAAATGACAGTTAAAGTTACAAATTTTTTGTTTATTTTATTTAGAGTACTAGTCTTCCAAATTGGAAACCAAGCATGATGGCTGAAGAATTTCTGCTAGAGGACATGTCTAGGATTTGGATTATTTACTTTGACCGAGCAGAATTTCAAAGTGAATTCTTATGGTTACTACAGACTAGAAGAAGATTTCTTCGGATTTATAAAGTAACTTGAAATGCTTATTTTCCTCGTCTTTTCTTCTATTTTGGGGTACCATGTAAATATCGTGCTTTGCTACCATGTCTTTTTATAGCATACATATGAGCATAAAACCATCACATTTGTATCTATAGAAAACAAGAAAGAGATCTAGTGCATACAGAGATGCTAAAGCAACCTCGCATTTTAAAACCGACCTTGGTTTGAGAGTTTGCGTGAGTTTCTACTCTATGTATTTCGGGTGCTACAACTACGTAACAGAAGGTGAATGCCTAGGATGGACTCGTTAAATGTAGTGCAAAATCAATCCTGCCACTATACCAAGTTTTATATGTAGCTAATTCATACCATAATACATCAAATGGTATGAACCATAATTTCGGAACATACCACGTGGCACCATGACCAACCTCGACCTTAGAATATCTTTGTCTCCCGGACTCACCCGGAAGTCGAGTGATCCACCTCCTAGGACAGAATCGACCCCGATTCGCTTCAGGAAGCAAAGCTCTTATTTAAGCTCATATTTGCAAAGCATGTTTCTAATTCCCGTGTCCAGGACAGCAGGGATGACTTTCTTTCCCCGTTTAGCCTAGGCTTTCCCATTTTGCGAAACTCTTTAAAAGCACGTATTTATGCTTTCCTCGGCCTTTCCAGCTTTTTCTCACCTCCTTTCTACTCATTTTCCTCTTCATTGGGGAAATTTAGGTCCTCCTCAAATCTAGAGTGTCATTTCTACCTCAAGGATTTGCAGAAAGATTTTGGGGATTTGTTGCCTTATCACAGCTCTCATGGAGTTTGGCAGGTGATCTCTAATTTATACATCATGGTCAAAATGCACAATCATTTTTATTTATTTCCTCAAATAAAATATGCAAATACATCTCACACCATACTTATCCCTTGGAGGTCCACCTTAGGATTAAGTTCCAAATGTCTAACACCAAAAAATTCAACACACAAATCGAGGTGTTACGTGTATTCTCTCTCCTCGCAAAATAAAGCTTACCATTCCCATGGTATGTGTCAACTTTCCTAGAGTTCATTTAGCTTAAAAATGGATATTTTTCCATCATTTCGGCTACCTATCCTGTGTAGCATGCCAGTGAGTCAAAGTGCTTCCACCGCACCTATACTCCGCCACACGTCTCGATTTCACCATCTCTTCGCTCCAATGTTGAAAGCGGCTCCCGTGCGTAAACTCCCTTTACCGTTTCCACCCGTACAACATTCCAATCAACTATGTGAGAAGCATCATGCACATATCTCGCCAATAGTGCAAATAACTGAAACGCATTATGCACTCTGGGAACATGTGCAGGCTGCCTTGTGAGCCACGGGTCCCCACCCTTTCTAAAACTTCAAAAGGCCCACAATATCTAGGACGCCGCCTTTTGCACAACTTCCCGCATAAAGTGTGCTCTTTTTGTTATATGCGCAAATCCACATGATCACTGGTCCCTCGTCTGTACTCCGCCACCCTCTCGGCCACCGCTCTTCTGCCGATCTTGTGTTCTCTTGATATTTCTCTCCGTATTTGTTTTACTTAGTTCTTTCCATCTCTCAGGAAGTGCATCCGGTCCCCAACACCGCTGTCCTCCGGTTGACTCCGGCTCAAGGGAGTACGGCACTTTCTCCCCATAGAGTGCCTCTGACCGACTCATCTTAATAGAGGAAGGTTGGAAACGAAAACAACTGTATAAGGCAAACTCGCCTAAATGCAGATACTCTTCCCACTTTGATGGCCTATCCATCACATACATTCTCAACATATCCTCCGTAATTTGATTCGTCCTTCTGACGCATTAGCCCGTCTCGCCGAGGGTGGTAGGCGATCGATAGGTCGAGCTTAGTACCCATCCCCTCGAGCAATCCTTTCCAAATATGTCAGCCAGAACTTAGCATCTCGAATCTGAAGCTCGTACTTTGGGAACTCCATGAAGCCTTTACTATCTCCTTCGGAAAAAACATTTTCTACTGTGAGCCTTGCTCCGAAAGTTGATTTCCACAGTATAAAGTGAGTGTACTCAGTTGGGGTGTCTGCTACCACCATTATCTGGAATCATGTTGGTGTTTGGTTTTGAGGTAGTCCCGACATAAAATCCATTGAAATCCAGTAAGCGTCCCATTTCCATTTCTGCCGCAATCGCCAGGATTTAGGCCTCTCGTCCGGTGATGATGCTTTCAGCGCATTGACTAGTTGACACTCCATACATTTACTTAAATATTCTCGCGCATTCTCTCACATTCCCGCCAAAACAACTTCTTGACTCAAAGGCACGTTAACATCTTTTGGTATCCCGGATGTCCCGCATACAGGCCGTTTGTGATATTCATCTAGAATTTCTCTTTCAGTGACTCTATATCCGGAATATACCACTGCTTTTGTAATAGAGTAGCCCTCTTTGGTTTTTAGTGAAATCAGCTTTTATCATTTGCTTCTCGTAGTTTCACCAAGAGTCGCTTCATAGTTGGGATCTTGATTTGCTTTGCTTTTCCTGCAATTCCTCTTATCTCCATCTCGGCACTACTCTCCCAATGCTTTGTTTAAATGTTGACAAGCATTTCGCATTAAGGCCTCAGACAACTTTATTTTCTTTTCCCTAGATGTCGCTACATATCCATATCAAATTCACTTAGAAAGGACAACATCTCGGCTTTGTCTTGCATTCGAGGTCGGCTTTTGGGATGATTTGAGGCTAATATGATTCGAGCCATCAATGTGAACTTCTTCCCCAAAATAGATATGTACCTTCCACATTTTTTAAAGCATGGATAACAAGCTGCAAATTCCAAGTCATATGCACTATACTCCGTTCATGTGTTTTCGCCTTTACAGATTCATAAGCAGTGATCGAATTTTCCCGCAACGGAGGACTCCTCCCAAAGCTCCTCTCTCAGTAGCATCCTGTACATACAACAAACTCTTTATCAAGATCGACAATTTTTAATATAGGGGCTGGAAATAAGTTTTTGTTTTAGTCGCTTGAGCATCGAGCCTTTTCTCGAGTCACACAAACTTGACACCCTGCTGTGCAATGAAGTGATGGGATGTGCTATGTGCGCAGGATCTCTCCACAAATCTACGATGACAGCCTTTCATATCATGAATGACCTCGCTGGCACGAAACCTCAGTCGCTAGAAAACGGCGCATTTCTTTAATTGCTTTTATCTTTTTCAAAGAGGGTCAGCGCAAGGCCTTTTTCGAAAGGAGATAATGTGACCCAAATATTGAATCTTATCCTTGTAAAATTCACATTTACTCTGAGCTCAGCATATAGCTGAGTTTTCCTTCCGAGTTTGCAACACTATCCAAAGTAAATGTTCCCAGTCGTTCCTCTTTGCTTTTTGGAGTAGACTAAAATATCATCTGTGAACTTACTAAGAGTCAGACTTATCCAAAGTAACGCGCCCAACACAACGTGCTCATCGTGCAGGCATAAAGGTGGCGGGAGCATTTTGTCGTGATCCAAAAGGTAGGACTACAAACTCATCGTGTCCATACTCCGGTTCGAAAGGTCAGCTTTTGCCGATGTCTTCTTCCTTGATTTTGAGCCGGTGATAGCAAGCTTCTTAAGTCAATCTTTGAAAAAGGCGAAGGCTCCTCTCACTTGATCGTAGAAAGATCATCAATTCTAGAGTAAAGGGTATCTATTCTCGATGGTCAACTTGCTCAGTGGACGATGAAGTCGATGCACATCCTAAAGTTCCATCCTTCTTTTCACTGAAATAAGGCCGGGTGCTCCCATGGAGACACACTCGGTACAATGTATCCTTTATCTAATAATTCTCGTCAGCTTGCATCTTCAGACTCTCCATGAGTTCGAGGACTCATTTGATGAACTCGGGAAAATCGTGTGTAGCTCCCGAGGCACCAGATCTATAGAAAAGTCCAATTTCTCTTTTGTGGGGAAGATGAGGAGTCTCCCTCACGAGAAAACTTCTTTAAATTCCTGCTACACGGTAACTCATTCGAGCAGATTTTCTTCCGTCCTCTCGTTACTGCTTCTTCCACATATACCGCATAGACTTCGTATCCTTTTCAGGCTGTTCTTTTCAATTGTGAGTACTGATATTTGTCTTACTAAAATGGATTTTGCTTTCCTTTTGGTGTCAAAAGGTTTCCCTCTCTTCATCCACACACTGCCAGGTTTTATCCCGCCAGCTTCATCGAAGCTTTCTTCTTTTCTAGCACAATCGTTCTATCGGAAGATCATAGGATCCTAATGGCAATATGTTCAAATTTAAACTATACTGTCAGAAGCCATTCAATTGTATTGTTGTTTTGGGAAATTTATGTGTGACTTTTCTCTTAGTTCTTAGTAGCCGAAATTTGTGACCAACCATGATACGACACAGAAATTTTTCCGGAGTTGAATTTTACGTTTCTACAATTCTAGTGACTAATGTAACTCAAAGAAGCACACGGATCAATCAAAACGATAGTACGGTGAGGCTCCAATCTTACCCTCCATTTCCACTCATGGTTGCTTGATGTCTCCGCGTCGTCAGATTTTACCAAAGGCCGCACCGGAGTGATAGGTTGGCATATTTACTGGCTATGTCTATTTATTTGCTTTGCCGCTCTCGCTCGCCGAAGTCATCGCATGCATATTTCGATGGGGAAATCCCTCATCATATGGGGTTCTCCACAGCTCAACACTTCAAAGAGTTCCTTCATTCTCGACTGCCCCTTCCTTTTTTATTGCTTTCCTTCTACTTGTTTTGAAGCCACTTGGTGATCGAGTTTGGCTTTGGCTTTTTGGTTTTTATTGAATTTTTCCGCCTGATGATCTCTGCAAAATTCCTTAGATATGCTGGTTTTGGTCTTTTACCTTTGAACTCCTTGTTCGACGTGCTCTTCCCTTTGTTCAGACCTTTACCTTTAAAACAGCATTGACAGCATAATCTTGCTTTTCTATGCAGCTTCATCCATTGTCTTTGGGTTGTCGAAACTCAATTTTCTCCTTGTGCAATAATTTCGTAGCGAGCAATTTAAAAACCTTTGTACCTTTGCCTTTTCTTCCCTAATGTAAGGGACATATCTCTAGCAGAATTTGTAAACTTAGTGAGCGAACCTCATCGATGGTGAGATCATGTCCTAGTCTAAGTTCATGGAATTCTTTTGCTTTATCATCACATGCTCGCTCGTTCAAATAACGCATTCTTGAACTTTATCCGTAAGTCTTCCCAAATACCATTTGTCTTTTCATCTTTATGGCATGCACCATTTTTGTCTCTTCCCACCACAGTGCAGTAGCCTTTCCTCGTAGCCGATACACAATCATGCACTGCCTTCGTGCTCTCATATTCATATGCCAGGAAATGCTTGATCATGTTCAACAACCAAGCTTTCGGCCATCTTCCTCCTTCTCCCCATCATAGGAGGGAGTGTTTGATCTTTCGGAACTCGCCTGGCACGGTTTCTTTCTGCCTACGTCTTCTTGCCTCGCCGGCATCAACATCATCGCACTCATCCACGCTCTCTCCTCCGAGACCTGCGCGCTTCTTGGTCGTTCCGGGAAGTGAGTTCTCTCGATGAGCTTTTCCGTACTCATACTGGCTAATGACAATATGTCATTCGGCTTCATGGATCAGCCACTCTCGTTGGAGCCGGTGCAACATAGCGTGCCGTGCATCGGGATCCGGAGTGGCAAACTCATCACACGCATCCACATAAATTCCTCCTTCTTCAGCCATTTTAGCACCTAACAGTACACTCATAAATTTTATCAGTAAAACAAAGAACGAACACCCTCTCTACATTGTTCCATAGCGACTCGGGAGTTTAGTGAGGCACGAGCAAAAACAACCCGGTTTTGCACTCTGGGGCTCTAATACCATTTGTCACACCTCCCAAATCCAAGACAAACGCATTGTTCCTTCTCTACCCCAGCGAAATTTTCCACTTCTAGTTTAAATACAATCTATACATATGGGTGAATTTCAGGCACTCAAAGTTCACACCTCCGTTCAGCTTATTAAATTCAATTAAAAGTGCAATTTAATAAAACCAAAATAAGTGCCACTTTATTAACCAATATATATATATATATATATATATATATATATATATATATATAGATATTTAATATCCCGCCATAGAAATCTAAAGTGCAACTTTATTAAATCCAATATATATATGGATGTGTATTTATATATATATATATATATATATAGGTATTTAATATCCTACCCATAAATCATTAATGCGTGCTCCTTAACCCACTTCGTAAATGTTTATATCTCGACCTATATACACATATACATGTAGTGTCTGGGTGGTTAATCTCCCTAACCATTAAGGTCATTACATTCTGTGCGACTTTTAACCCATCGCGTGATGTAAGATTTAATTCATTCCTTTACTTTTTAAAGTCACCTAACATAACAGGATTTTATTCTCTTGTAAACTCGCATAGTCAGGGTTTGTGATATTATGGTTTTACGCTACATGCCGCTGCGAAGAATAGGCATGTAATGAGTAACTAGATTCGGGCGTATGAGATTATTACGCGACGACTTACGCGATATGCAGTGCCATCGTATGGTGGCGTGAGTATGCGTTACCGTGTTAACGTTCGGCATGTTAACGATAATTGTCACCTCCGCTGTACGAGCGTGTACCATATACGAGTGATACGCATTATACCCGCGATCTCGACTCGAGTATTTGCGTGTAACCGCCGTAGGTAAGATTGCACATGTCCCACGCTAGGTTTTTCCGAGATCGGCATATGCCGTTTGAGTGTTCGGGGTGGCGCTATCGGAAGGCGGTGGCGTCGCATTTCTCGCTACTACTACGTACTTCACATGTCGAGCGTGATCCAATTTTCAGCGACGTAAGAATACACGCGTCCCAACGCAGGCGAGCTTTCTGCGAGGTTAACGTCCGGTGCATCTCACCCTCGCCTACCTCTCTAGAGAGGCCAGGCCTGCTCCTCTGCTCCCGGCTATACGCGTGCCTTCTCGCAGGGGTTGCTGCACGCGGATGGAATGCACAAGTTTGCATACTTTACCTCGTCAGCTCGACTGCACTGAGTGCAGAGTTGGAGAAAATCCTATCGTAGCAGAGATGGTACCTGATCTTACCTACTCATCCCGATTTCTAAAACCACTTCTGGGGATTCCGTGCTACTAGAGGTCGGCGCGGATTAGGGTTGGAGTCTGTGATCCGTACGCCAGGCGCAACGCACTTTTTTGTGCGATACCGTTTGATTTAGGGTTAGGGTTTCGGTTCACATTTTAAAGCCTCGTTCGTTATTATTTCATTTCGTGTCTGTTGACTCTAATTGCCTCTCGTGGAATAGCAAGTCGAGGGTTTAATAGTCAAGTGCCTCGCGTGTTCTCATTGATGCGGGGAGGACCTCTGTCTGGGCTGGTCGTGCCCCGTCTCCCTACCGGATTTGCAACGACCACCTCGCTCGTCTCCCAAGCTTCGCTCGTGAAGATTACGATGGTAACCAACTTCTTTAAATTCATGTCGACTGTGTATTATCGATTTCTCGTTTTCCGTGAGAGGATTATGTTTATGATCAGGAGTTGAGGTGTCACAATGTGTATATTTTGAACTCGCCATCACTGGTTGACATGCTGGTTATGGCTCGCCAAGACACAGTGTTACGATGCTATTGTTACTACTTCCTCAAGATATTTATACTCTGTAATGTCCTTGCAGTGTTTAATGGATGAAAGCGCTTATAACGTGGTCGTAGCTTCTAATGCCGTAGTGACAAATCATTTATTTAACCATGTGACTTTCTTTCGGAAGTTCAGAAATGCCTGCGACGTGTATTATATTTATGTGTAATTTCCTATTTTACGACTCCGATTAATGACTAGAGCAAGTCTATTCCAAATTTAGAAATAATACGCGGCCGGCACTTGGCGTTTTGTGTACCGTCCTTATTGTTAATTTTTTCTAACTACATTCTGGTTATCCCTCGTTTGTTAATACCGATATCGCATTTCTAACAGACATGTAATCTATTTCAGTATTTCAGCCGATTCCATTCGACATAATTTTAGGCAATCAAATTTTTTTCGACCTTACCGCCGTACGCGTGGGACTTTGAGGTCGCCATGTCACCTTCTTCGCGGAGATGAGCCGAATGGATTCTCGCCGTGGAAATAATTAGTTGTTATCGTTTTTTTGTTTTTGCGTGGCCGATCCTCTCGAATTTACCCAAGTAATGATCATTCTTATGCTATCACCGAAGTAAATAACGATTTTCAGTTTAGTTTGATCTCGATCGACCTTACGGGGTCACGCGATGAAGAATCGTGGTTTACTATTATAGAGAAGCGGCCGAGCTGAGATCTAGGACCGACTTTCAAATAATGTCGTCGGTTTTATTTTGTTTATGCTGCATAGGCACGTACCCTGCAGCGGTTACGTAAAAATCATTTTTCTCACCACTCACCGTAATGAATAACGATTTCATTTTGTTTTGATCTAGTCGGCCTTACAGGGTCCCATCATAAGAATCGCTTTTATTTTTATAAGTGCGTGCAAGCTAGCTTATTACGCACTACGTCTACTATTGCCACCGCCTACGCATGGGCAGTTCTCTACAGGCTATTAAACTCGTGATTATCTCCGTTACTTAAGCGTTCGAGGGTTCTTTCATGTTTTGTTTTCCTCTTTTTGTTGAGTCATATATATATTATGTCTCCTCCTAAATCGAAGTTTCGATTTGTTGCCTTACATGTGAGCTTCACTAAAGTATTTTAATTTCCATCTTTTGTTTTTCTGTATGTACATATGTGCGTCCATGACCACTCCTTGCTGACTTTCAATAATTTTGTGTCTAGAATTATGGTATGGAGAAATAGAGATCCACTTTCCTTGGGCTTAGCTTCTCAGTTTTCTCTTCAAATAGGTGTACTATCTATACTGACACTAGTATACTTATGTTATGAAACTTCTCATTCTTTTCTATTTGTTTCCGCATAAAGAGCTTCAGTACTCTTATATTTCTCTATAGTGGGTGATGTGAATGCAATTATTGTACTGTAAGTGACAGCATTAAAGTTACAAATTTTTGCTTTATTTTATTTAGAGTATTTCTAGTCTTCAAAATTGGAAACCAGAGAATGGTTGTCAAGAATTTCTGCTAGAGTACGTACTAGGATTTTGGATTATTTGCCACCGGCAGAAATTTCAAGGGTAATTCTTATGGTTACTTACAAATCAGAAGAAGATTTCTACGGATTTATAAATAACTTGAAATGCTTATTTTCATCTTTCCGCTTCTATTTTAGGGTCCACCATGTAAAAATCATAGCTTTTGCTACCATATTTTTATTATAAGCATGGCATATCAAAGATAAACATCACATTTGATATGCTAGCAGAAACAAGAAAAGATCTAATTATCTGTAGAGACTAAGTAACCTCGCGTTTAAAACCGACCTTGGTTTAGAGTTTCTGAGGTTTTCTACTCTTATGTATTTACGGTCTACTGACTACTACAGTATGCGGAAGGTGATATGCCTTAGGATGGACTACGACAAATGCTGAGTACCAAAATCAATCATACAAATTCCTTTTAAGCTTTTATATGTAGCTAATTCATACCATATTACATCAAAATGAACAATAATTTCAGAGCGCACCACCGTGCAGCAAATGACCAACCTCCCAACCTGTAGAATCCTCTTTCTCTCCCGGGCACTCACACGAGCCGAGATCACCTCCTAGGACAGCATCAGCTGAGTCCGCTTTAGGAGCACTTAACAACAGCTCATGTTCAAAGCCATGTTTCTGATTTGGCTATCTAGGTAGACGCGGGATGCTTTCTTTTCTCTGTTTAGCCTAGGCTTCCCATTTTGGACTCTTTGAAAGTTGTTTTATGCTTTCTGCCTCGCAGGCTTTTCCACCTCTTTCCCAATTACTTTCCTCTTCATGGGGAAATTTAGATTCACTCTCAAATATAAATTAATTTCTTTCCAGCTGATTTTTGAAAGATTTGGGGGATTTGTTGCCTTATCCATCCTCATGGATTTGGCAAGTGATCTCTAATTCTCATCTTGGTCAAAATGCACAATCATTTTTATTTATTTCTATCAAATAAAATATGCAAATACATTCACACCATACTTGTCCCTTTAGGGTCCACCTTAGGATTAAGTTCGAAATGTCTAACTTTAAAAATTCCAACACGCAAATCGGTGTTACATATTCTACGAAAATAAACACCATCCTCGAGTGTTGTTATTCAACTACTAGAGTTCATTTCCAAACAAAAATGGATGTTTCCATCTGTTTCGGCTTTCCCTTTCTCTCGAAGTGGCTTTCTTCACGCCAGCAGTGCAAAACACCTGCACCTTTACTGCAGCCACTGCCTACATTTCTCAATCTCGATTTCTTCCCGCTCCAATATTTGAAGCGGTGCAGCGTAAACTCCCCTTTCGGTTCCACCCGTGCAACATTCCAATCAACTATGTGAGAAGCATCATGCACATTTCTCTTTTTAATAACGAAATATGAAACACATTATGCACTCTAACATGGGGTGGTGAGGCCAACTCAGTAAGCCAACGTCACCCTTTCTAAAACTTCAAAAGGCCCACAATATCTAGGAGGCCAGCTTTTGCACAACTTCCTGCATAAAGTGTGCTCTTTTTGGGTTTTGATGCGCAAATACACATGATCACTTTGAATTCCCGGTGTACTCTTTTCTTATCAAAGCATAGCTCTTCTGCCGATCTTGGTGGCTGCCTTGATATTTTCTCTCCATTTGCTCCAACAATTATTTCCATCTCTTGCTACGATTTTGCATCCGGTCCCAACACCCGCTATCCTCGGGGTTGACTCCGACTCAAGGGAGTACGACACTTTCTCCCATGGAGAGGTGCCTCAAACGGACTCATCTTAATTAGAGGATTGGTAGCTATTATTATGGGGAAAACTCAAATTTTATCTGCGTATGTCTTCCCACTTTGGTGGCCTATCCATCACATACATTCTCAACATATCCTCCAGAATTTGATCTCATCAGCACGTTTGCCCGTCACTTTGAGGGTGGTAGTGCGATCAAAGTCAGCTTTAGTACTCGCATCCTCGAAACAATCCTTTCCAAAGATTCTACCAGAAACTTCAGCATCACGATCCTGTGACAATTTACTTTGGGAACTCCATGAAGCCTTCACTATCTCCTTCAGAAGCATTTGCTACTTGAGATGTCTACGAAAGTTGATTTCACTCGGGTATAAAGTGAGCGGCCTTGGTTAGAGTTCATCACTACACCATTACTCGAATCATGTTGGTATTTGGTTTGGGTAGTCCCGTGTAAAAATCCCATGGAAAGCGTGTCCCATTTCCATTCCCGCAGTCAGCGTGGATTTAAAAGCCTTCTCAGGGTGTTGATGCTCAAATTTGACTGGGCTTGACACTCCATACATTTACTTAAATGTTCTGCCACATCTCTCTTCATTCGCCGTAACAACTTCTTCTTCCAAAGGTACGCTAACATCTATTTTTCGTATCTGGATGTCCCAGCATGGGGTTGGTTTGTGATATTCATCTGCAAATTTCTCTTTTCAATGACTCTACATGTCCGGGACATTATTACCTCGTTTTTGTAATAGAGGTAGCCCTCTTTGGTTTTTTAGTTGAAATCGCTTTATCATTTTTCAGAAGCTCTACCCAAGAGTGCTTCATAGTTGGGATCTTGATTTTCTCGCCTTTTTCCTACCAATTCCTCCATCTCCATCCGACACTACTCGATGCCGTTAAATGTTGAAAAGCATGTCTACTGTACGGCATCGAGCAACTTTATTTTCTTTTCCCATGATATGCTTTATATCCATATCAAATTCACTTAGAAAGGACAGACTATCCAGCTTTGTCTCAGATTCAGGTCAGCTTTGGGAAAAAAATATTTGAGGCTAATATGATCGCCATCGATGTGAGACTTCTTCCCCGCAGGATAGTGCCTCCACATTTTATAAAGCATGGATAACGAAATGCAAATTCCAAGTCATATGCACTTATAATTCTGTTCATGTGTTTTCGGTTTTCACTAGATTCATAAGCAGCTGGCTCGAATTTTTCCCGCAGACGGACTCCATACGAGCTCCCCTGCTCTCGCAAGCATCCGTACATACGAGCAAACCTACCTCATCAGAATCAACAATTTTTAATCACCAGGGGCTGAAATAAGTTTTCGATTTTTAAATGCTCGAGCTATTCCGACATTTCTCGCCCACCATCCTCGACACCTTTCGTTTCTGAGTGAAGTGATGGGATGTGCTATGCTGTGAGAAAATCTTCCACAAATCTCCGAAATAAATAGCAGTTATCCCCATGAATAGCCTTCTTTATCACGAAAACATCGCACGGAATCGACCATTCTTTAATTGCTTTTATCTTTTCGAGTCCATCGCAAGCCCTTTTTGCGTAATCGTGACCCAAATATCGAATCTTATCCTTGTAAAAATTCACATTTCTCTTCGAAACTTAGCATATAGCTGATTTTCCTTCCAGAGCTTTGCAACACTTTATCCATAAATGTTCCTGTGTTCCTCTTTTGTTTTGGAGGTGAGACTAAATGTCATCTATGAACACTTTAGAACAAACTTAATCCAAATAACACTTATTTAACACACGTTCAACAGAGCATAAAGCGGCAGGCATTTTCTCGCACCAAAAGGTAGGACTACAAACTCGTAGTGTCCATGCACGGCTCCGGAAAGTGGCGCTAACGAAATGCTGTCTTCTTCACTGATTCGGCACAGGTGATAACCTCAGCTCTTAAGTCAATCTTTGAAAAAGGCTCAGGCTCCTCTCACTTGATCGCAAAAGATCTCATCAATTCTGAGGTAAAGGGTATCTATTCTTGATGGTCGACTTTGTTCGTTGACGATAGATCAATGCACATCCTAAGAGTTTCCATCCTTCTTTGCTCGCAAATAAGGCCGGTGCTCCGTGGAGACACAAAGTGCGGTCCTGTCCTGCATCCTTATATCTAATAATTCTTCTGCAGCTTTGCATCTTCGACTCCATGAGTTCAAGTGGACTCATCAGCTATCAGTGACTCAGGAAACTGAGGTGCCATAACTCAGCACCAAATATATAGAAAAGTCAATTTCTCTTTGAAGATGAGGAATCTCCTCTCAAAGACTTCTTTAAATTCCCTTTGCACCTAGCATCGTTCAGCCAGATTTTCGTCCGTCCTCTCGTTCTACTGCTACCACATACATCGCATAGACTTGGTATCCTTTTTGAGCCGGTATTTTCCTACAGGGCACTGTAAGGTTGATATTTGTCTTGAATAAATTGATTTTGGGTTTCACCACCCAGTGTAGGTTTGCCTGCTTCATCCATCACAGTCGCAGGGTTTTATCCATGCCAGCCCATCGAGCTTTCTTCTTTTCAGCATGATCCTTTCCTATATGCGGGCATCGTCAGGATCGTCAATGGCACATATAGCTCAAATTTACTTTTGTTGTAAAGCCATTCAATTGTATTGCTGTTTTGGGCCATTTATGTGTGACTTTCTCTCTTAGGACCAAAGAGATGTACCGCGTTAACCTTTATGATTCATGGAAATTTTTCAGGTTTAATTTTACATTTTCTACAATTCCCAGTGACTCAATGTAACTCAAACTTTGAAGCACCCGCTCAGTCAAAACAAGATTGGGTAGGCCGAAATCTTACTCTCGATTTCCACCATGGTTGCTGCGATGTCTCGCTTGCACGATTTTCCAAGGCTGCCACTGATGAGTTGGTATATCTCGCTAGTGTCATCATACTGTTGTTGGTACCTCTACGTCTCTCTGCCGATCATGTAGTATATTTCGAGTCGGGGCACTCATCATATGTGGTTCTCCATGTACTAACACTTCAAAGGTTCCTTCAAATTCCACTGTCCCTTCACTTTTATCATTTGCTTCATACTTGTTTTGACGACCACTTGGGGCCCGAGCGCTTTGGCTTTCTTTTGGCTGGCTTGAATTTTTTCCGCTGATGATCTCTACCAAAATTCCTTAGATATTGCCGGTTTTGGTTTTTACCATTTTGAACTCCCCCTTGTCACGACCAAATGCAAAGTTCCTTTACCTTTTAACCGGCTGATGATAGCATAATCTTGCTTTTCCACATGCCTTCATCCATCGTCTTTGGGTTTGCACGAAACTCAATTTTTCTCATGTGCACACGGTGGTATGTGCAATTTAAAACACCTTTGTACCTTTGCCTTTATCGCTGCCTAATGTAAGGGACATATCTCCATTGAATTTGTAAACTTAGTGACAAACTCATCGATGGTGAGCTGTCCGAGCCTAAGTTCCTGGAATTCTTTTGCTATATCATCATAATACCGTTCGTTCAAATAACGATTCTTGAACTTATCCCGAAAGTCTTCCCAAGCCATTGTTCCTTTTCTCATCTATGGCATGCACCATTTTTGTCTCTTCCCACCACAGAGTGTAGCCTTTCCTTGTAGCCGATACACAACTAATCTAGCCTGTGAGATTGCTCTCATATTCATATGCTTGGAGATACTTGATCATGTTCAACGACCAAGCTGCAGCATCTTCCTGCTTCTCCCCATCATAGCGGAGGGAGGATTTAGATCTTTCGGAACTCGTAGTTCTTCTTTTCCTTTTATGTCGTTATCTCAGAGACGTCTTTCAGTGTCATCGTGACTCCTCCATCCTTTCTCTTCACGGAACCTTCGCTCTCTCTTAGGCGCATCGGGAAGTGAGTTCTCTGATGAGCTTTTCTCTCGCGTCCTTACTTTGGTAGCGATGACAATAAAGTCATCTCCGGCTTCGTAGTTCAGCCAATTCGTCGCGAGTCGCTCTGCAACACAGCCATTGCACGGTGCATTGGGATCTGCGGGTAGCAAACTCATCACACGCATCCACATAAATTCCTCCTTCTTTCGAGCTGCATTTTAGCACCGCCGTACGCACTCATAAATTTTATCGCAAAACAAAAGAACAGCACTCTCTACATTGTTCCGTAGCATCTGACGGTATACAGTGAGCACAACAAAAACAACCCAGTTTTTGCACTTGGGCTACGATACCATTTTGTCACACCTCGATCCCAAGGCAGATGCTCTCTCCTTCTCTACTATGCAGTACTCCACTTCTAGCATGAAATACGATCTATACATATGGGTGAATTTCTCAGTACGCAAAGTTTACACTCCGTTCAACTTATTAAATTCGATTAAAGTTGCAATTTAATAAGAAACCAAAATAAGTGCCACTTTATTAACCAATATATATATATATATGTTTATATATATATATATATATATATATATATATAGATATTTAATCCATCCCGCGTAGAAATACGTAAAGGTGCAACTTTATTAAATCACATATATATATATAGATGTGTATATATATATATATATATATATATATATATATATATATATATATATATATATATATATATATATAGGTATATAGGTATCCTACCCATACCGTCATTAATGCGTTTGCTCCCTTAACCCACTTCATAAATGTTTATATGTCCTGGCCTATATACACATATATATGGTTATCTAGGTGGTTTAATCTCACTAACCATTAAGGTCATTACATTCTATACGACTTTTAACCCATCGCATGATGTAAGGTTCATCGCTCCTTTACTTTTTATAAGTCAACATAACATGATTTGCCCTCTTTGTAAACTCGCATGAGTTGGGTTTGTGATATTGTGGTTTTACGCTACATACATGCGAAGAGCAAGCATGTAATGAGGTAAGCTAGATCAGGCGTATGAGATTATTACGCAACACTTACACGATATGCGTGTGCGCACATTATGGTGGCGTGAGTATGCAAGTTAAACGTGTTAGCGTCTAGCATGTTAATGATAATTAACTTCACGCGTGCGAGTGTACTATATCAGAGTGATACGCATTATACTGCGATCTTGCATCGAAATATTTGCGTGTAGAATCGCTCGAAGTAAGATTGCACATCTTTTTGCCACGTGGAGGTTTTTCCGAGATCGATTATATGGCCGGAGTGTCTCGTGGTGCATCGGAGGCGAAGCGATGCGGTCTGCGCATTTTCCTCGCGTCTTCGCGTACTACATATCGTTTCGGATCAATTTTCATGGACAAAAGGAATACCACCGCGTCACGCGGGCGAGAACTCGCGGGGTCTAAGACTGGCACTCACCCTCCACCGCCTCTAGCGGTCGGGCACCGTTCTCCGTGCGTAGCTGCGCATACGTGCCTCTCGACAGCTGTTTACCTAGCCGGGTGAGACGCCACGCCTTTGAAGGCTTTTCAGCCTACGCCTCGATGCACGAATTTAGAGTTGAGAAAATCCATTGTTATGAGATGGCGTCTGGTCTTACCTACTCATCCCGATTTCTAAAACCCGCCTAGGGATTCCGTGCTACTATGAGGTCGGCACGGACTAGGGTTGAGTGTATGATGCGTACGCCAAACACCTGCAACGCACACTTTGCGTGTGATAATCGCCAGATTTAGGGTTAGGGTTTCGGTTCACATTTTAAACCCTCCACATTCGTTCATTATTTCATTTCCTACGTGTTCGGCTCTAATTGCTCTCACTGTGGAATAGCAAAACCGAGGTTTAATGAGTCAAGTGCTCGCGTGTTCTCATTGATGCAAAGGGATCCTGCAGCTCCGCGTGCGTGTCCCGTCTCCTCTGCAGTTTAGCGGACCTCAGCTGCGTTCCCAAGCTTCCCTCATGAGTTGCGGTGGTAACCAACTTCTTTTAAATTCATGTCGCCGCTGTGTCATCAATCTCGTTTTCTAGAGATTATGTTTAATGATACGAGTTGAGGTGCAATGTGTATATTTTGAACTCGCCTCATCTAGGACATGCTGGATACGGCCAAACTGACACGTGCTACCCGTGTTCGGGACGCAAGTATTACCCTCGACATATTTATAATTGTAATGTCACTGTGTGTTTAATGGATGCAAAACGCTTGTAAATAGCGTGATTTCAAGGCTTCTCTAATGCTATAGTGACAAATCATTTATTGTAACCATGTGACTTTCTTTTGCGAGTTCAGAAATGCCACCGACGGAGCATTATATTTATGTAATTTCCCTGTTTCGCTCCCGATTAATGACTAAAAGCGAGTACTATTCAAATTTAGAAATAATGCGCACACGGTACATGGAAACGTTTTGTTTTCGTCCTTATTGTTAATTTTTTCTAACTACGCATCTCGTTACCCATGTTTCTCGTTTTATTAATACCGATCTCGGCACTACCGTGAGACATGTAATCTATTTCGTATTTCAATGACTTCCATCTCTGGCGTACATTTTAGGCATCCACTCCGACCTATCGTCTACGCAGTGGGGACTCGAGGCCGCCCATGTCACCTCTGCAGGTGAGCCGAACGGATCGCGCGTCAGGGAAATAATTAATGGTTATCGTTTTTTTGTTTTTGCCTTGCCGATCCTTCACAGCGTTTACCGCAATGATCATTCTTATGCTAACACTCGAGGTAAATAACGATTTCTGTTTAGTTTTATCTAATCCGACCTTACGGGGTCACACGAGAAGGAATCGTGTTACTAATATAGAGAAGCGCCGAGCGGGATCTAGGACCGGACTCTAAATAATGCCGTCAGTTTTATTTTGTTTGTGCGTTAGTCGACCGGCTCTAGCGGTTGCCATTAAAAATCATTTTTCTACCCTCACTTTAGTAAATGAATAACTTGATTTCATTTTGTTTTTTGATCTGAGTCGGGCCTTACGAGGTTCATCATAAGAATCGTTTTTATTTTTATACGAGAGAGTTAAACTTATTACGCACTCGTCTACTATGATGCTGCGACCTAC
The DNA here is from genome assembly GCA_034641835.2 of Pinus albicaulis. NCBI lineage: Eukaryota > Viridiplantae > Streptophyta > Pinopsida > Pinales > Pinaceae > Pinus > Pinus albicaulis. The sequence continues at coordinate 1,369,094,834 of CM076577.1, forward strand.
GCATAGATAGTTCTCTATACGATTATTAAAGTCGTATTACTTCCGGTACTTCATAGCGCTGAAAGGTTCTTCGCTGTTTTTGTTTTCCTTTTTTATTTAGATATATGTATTATGTCTCCCAAATCGAAGTTTCGATTTTGTGCCTCACATGTGAGCTTCACCAATATTTAATTTCCTCTTTTATTTTTTTCTATATATACATATGTGATGTCCATGACCACTCCTATGTGACTTCAATAATTTGTGTCTAGAATTACGATCGAGAATAGAGATCCTTTCCTTGGGCGCTTTGCAGCTTTTTCTTTCAAAGCAGGTGTACTATCTATACAACACTAGTATACTATGTTATGAGAGCTTCTCATTCTTTTCTATTTGTTTCCGCATATGAGCTCGTACTTTCGATTTCTGTAGTAGATATGGAATGCAGTTATTGCACGCTGGGGCAAACAAGTCATTAAAGTTGCCAAAATTTTTGTTTACTTTTATTTACAGTACTAGTCTTTCCAAATTGGAAACCAGAGACAATGGTTGAAATAATTTTGCTAGAGGTCTGTCTAGGATTTGGATTATTTACCACCGAGCAGAGAATTTCAAGGGTATGTGTTATGGTTACTCACAGCACTTTAGAAGAATATTTCTCCCGGGATTTATAAATAACTTGAAATGCTTATCCTTTCCTCGTTTCGCTTCTATTTTGAGGGTACCATGTAAATATCGCTTTGCTACCATATTTTTATAGCATACATATGGGCATAAAACATCACATTTGTATCTATAGAAACACAAGAAAAGATCTAATTATCTATAGAGACTAAAGTAACCTCGCATTTAAAACCGACCTTGGTTTAGAGGTTTACGTGGTTTCTACTCTCCTCGTATTTACGGTCCACGCTAACACGTAATCCGGAAGGGTGAATGCACTTAGGATGGACTACTCGACTAAATTTCAGTACCAAAAGTCAAATCCTACAAATTCTTTCAGGACTATATATAGGCACATCCATACCATAATACATGCAAAATGAACAATAATTTCGAGAGACATACCACCGTGGCAAATGACCAACCTCCCAACACCAAGAATCCTCTTTGTCTCGGACTCACCGCACAGCGCGGGATCACCTCCTAGGACGGATCAGCGAGTCTCGCTTAGGAGGCCGACTTATTTAAGCTCATATCTTCCCCAAAAGCATGTTTCTAATTCTCCGTCCAGCACAGCGAGGTCCTTTCTTTCCGTTTACGACCTGAGGCTTCCCATTTTAGGGACTCTTTAAAAAGTTGTTTTTATGCTTTCCCTCGCCTTTTCCAGACTTTTCTCTTCGAAACTTCTTCCCAGATCACTTTGCACATCTTCATTGGGGAAATTTAGATTCCTCCTCAAATCTAAATTAATTTCTTTCAAGGATTTTTGAAAAGATTTTGGGATTTCGTTGCCTTGTCCATCCTCATGGATTTGGCAAGTGGATCTCTAATTCTCATCTGGTCAAAATGCACAATGGTATATTTTATTTCCTCCGAAATAAAGTATGCAAATACATTCTACACCATACTTATCCCTTGCCCAGCTTTATGAGATTAAGTTCAAATGTCTAACTCTTTAAAAAAATTCAGCACAAAAATCGTGTGTGTTACGTATTCCCCTGCGAAAATAAACACCGATCGCAGTTGTTATTTCGATGACCTTCAACTAGAGTTCAGGCTAGACAAAAATGGATGTTTTTCCCATCATTTCGGTCACTCTCGTAGTTTCGGCGCCAGTGAAAGTGCTTCCACGCACCTCATATCCCGCCACTGTTCTGTTTCTACAATTCAATTTCTTCCCACTCCAATATTTGAAGCGGCTCGCAGAGTCCTTCGTTCCACCGAGTCACAACATTCCAATCAACTATGTGAGAAGCATCATGCACATATCTTTTTAATAATGAAATATGAAACACATGTGCACTCTAACATGGGGTAGTAGGAGGCCATCTTGTAAGTCTCACCGATCCCACCCATCTAAAACTCTCCAGGCCCACAATATCTAGGGGCCGCTTTTGCACAACTTCCTACGAGAAAAGTGTGCTCTTTTCTGGAGTTTGATGCGCAAATACACATGGTCCCCCACTTTGAATCTCTCCTAGTGCTTGTCTTTCTTATCGACATAGCTCTACTCGTCGAGTCTTGTGCCGTCGTGATATTTCTCTCAGTAGTTTGTTTAACGATTCTTTCCATCTTCAGTAGTGCATCGGTCCGACACCGGCTTTTATCCTCTCGCTGGCCTGTACTCAAGGCAAGCGATCTGGCACTTTCTCCCATAGGGGTGCCTCGAAGCGGACTCATCATCACCAGCCGCAGGAGTCGTGTAGCTATTATTATAGGCAAACCCCACATTACATGCAGTATACTCTTCGCTTTCGCATGGCCTATCCACTCACATACATTCTCAACATATCCTCCGGAGGTGATTCTGCCCTTTCGTTTGCCCGGCCAGGCTTTGAGGGTAGGCAGGAGAGTACCGAGGTCAGCTCAAGCATCTATCCTCCAATAGCTTTTCCAAAATGCTGCTGTAAACTTAGCATCTCACGACGCAGCAAATCACTACTTTGGGAACTCCATGAAGCCTTACTCTCTCCTTCGAAAAACATTTCGTTACTTTGAGCCTGCTCCAGAAGTTGATTTCAACAGTATAAAGCATGCTTGGCCTTGGTTAAAGTGTCTACTACCACCATGCCGAATCATGCTTGGTATTTGGTTTTGGGTAAGCCAAGTATAAAACGCCATGGAAAGCGTGTCCCATTTCCATTCGCAATCGGCGTTGGATTTAGCCCTCGGCTGAGTGTTGATGCGCAACTTTGACTAGTTGAGCACTCCCATACCATTTAATTGACCATATTCGGCCACATCTCTTCCATTCCCGGCGAACAACTTCTTCTTCAAAGGTCAAATTTGTTGCTGACTTTGGTATCCTCGATGTCCTCGCCATAGGGTCAGTTTTGTGATATTCATCTAGAATTTCTCTTTTCAATGACTCTATATCCGGAATATACAACCCGCTTTTGTAATGTATTTAGCCCTCTTTCGGTTTTTAGTGAAATCAATTTTATCATTTTTCTGTACGTTTCACCAAAGAAGTGCTTCATGAGCTCGGATCTTGATTTGCATCGCTTTTCCTACCACTCCTTTATCTCCATCCGCACTACTCCCAATGCTGTTTAAATGTTGGCAAGAATTTCTACTTAAAGGCATCGCAACGCTTTATTTTCTCTTTCTTGATATACTTTATATCCATATCAAATCACTTAGAAAGGGCAAATGACTGGCTTGTCTTTGCATTCGTCGTTGGGAAATATTTGAGGCTAATATGATCGAGCCTTGTCAATGCTTGAACTTCTTTCCCATGGAGATAGTGCCTCCACATTTTTAAAGCATGGATAACGGTGCACGCAAATCTCCAAGTCATATGCACTATAATTCATGCTCATGTGTTTTTGCGCTTTCTCAGAATTCATAAGCTTAATTGATCGTGCTCCCCGCAACGGACTCCTCCCGACCCTTCTCTGCAAGCATCCGTACTATATCGCCAAACTCTTTTATCGGGATCAGACAGAATTTAATATAGGGCTGAAATAAGTTTTTGTTTTAGCTTGCTTTGAAAGCTGACTCGACATTTCTCTAGTCCACACAAACTGGACACCCTAACTGCAGTGAAGTGATGGGATGTGTCTTGTGGCGAGAAAATCTCTCCACAAATCTACGATATGGCTCACGCATATCCCCATGAATGACCTTTCTATCAGAAACATCGCTTGAATCGACCATTCTTTAATTGCTTTTATCTTTTCGTGGTCAACCGCAAGCCCTTTTTCAGGAGATAATGTAACCCAAATATTGAATCTTATCCTTGTAAAATTCACATTTGACCGAAACTTAGCATATAGCTGATTTTCCTTCGAGTTTGCAACACTATCCGTAAATGTTCGCGTGTTCCTCTTTGTTTCTGGGAGTAGACTAAAAATATCATCTATGAACACTAGAAAAAACTTATCCAAATACTTATTTAACACTAATCGTTCATCGAGCACATAAAGGTGGCAGAGACATCTGTCGGACTCAAAAAGGTAGGACTACAAACTCGTGAGTGTCCATACCTTGTTCGAAAAGGCCGCTTTGCTGGTGTCTTCTTCCTTGATTCTGAGTCCGGTGATAACCGGCTCTTAAGTCAATCTTTGAAAGATCAAGCTCCTCTCACTTGATCGAAAAGATCATCAATTCTAGGTAAAGGGTATCTATTCTTGATGGTCAACTTGTCTCGCTGACGATAGTCAATGCACATCCTAAAAGTTCCATCCTTCTTTTTCACAAATAAGACCGGTGCTCCCCCATGGAGACACACTCGGTCTAATGTATCCTTTATCTAATAATTCTTGCAAATTGTATCTTTCAAACTATCATGAGTCAAAGTGGACTCATTCGATAGCTCTTGAAATGGTGTAGCTCCCCGCACCAAATCTATAGAAAATTCAATTTCTCTTTTGGGGGAAGATGAGAATCTCCTTCGAAAACTTCTTTAAATTCCTTACCACCTGCACCCATTCAGTAGATTTTCTTCCGTCCTCTGTTTCTACTTCTTCCACATATACCGCATAGACTTGGTATCCTTTTCGAATGCTCTTTTCAATTGTAAGGCTGATATTTGTCTTATCGAAATGATTTTGGTTTCCTTTTAGTGTAAAAGGGTTTCCTCTCTTCATCCACACAATGCAGTTTTATCCAGCTTCATCGTAGCTTTCTTCTTTCCAGCTAATCCATTCCTATCGACGGATCATGGGATCCTAAATGGCAATATGTTCAAATTTACTTCGTTGTAAAGCCATTCAATTGTATTGTATTTCGGGCAATTTATGTGTGACTTTTCTCTTAGTTCCAGTAGTGTGCCTGGTACAGATACATGACTCTTCGAAAATTTTCAGTTTAATTTTACATTTTTCTACAAATCCGGACTAATGTAACTCAAAGAAGCACTGATCAATCAAAATAGTAATGGGTAGGTTAGAAATATTACCCTCCATTTCCACCATGGTTGCTTGATGTTCGCTTTGCCGATTTTCCAAGGTCGATCGATAGTTGGTATATTTGCGCTATGTCATTCTGTTGTTGCCTCTCGCTCTCGCTCGATCATGTGTATATTTCGATGGGGGCAATCCCTCATCATATGGGGTTCTCCACAGATTTCAACACTTCAAAGGTTCCTTTCATTCGATCATTCCTTCCTTTTTTATTGTTTCCTTCTACTTGTTTTGAAGCCACTTTGGACGATTTAGCGGTTTATTTTCTTTTGGTTTATTGAATTTTTTCCATTGATGATCTCTTACTGAAAATTCCTTAGATATACTTGGTTTTGGTCTTTTACCTTTGAACTCCCCCTTGTTTAGCGAGCTCTTCCCTTGTTCGGCTTTACCTTTAAACGCTGATAGCATAATCTTGCTTTTCTAACGACTTCATCCATTGTCTTTGGGTTGTCAAACTCAATTTTCTCCTTGTACACGATGGCGAGTGCAATTTAAAAACCTTTGTACCTATGCTTTTCTTCCCTAATGTAAGGGACATATTTCAGTAAATTTGTATAAACTTAGTGACAAACTCATCGATGGTGGCTGTCCCTAGTCTAAGTTCATGGAATTCTTTGCTTTATCATCATAATATCGTTCGTTCAAATAACGATTCTTGAACTTATCCGAAAGTCTTCCCAAGTAGCTCGTCTTTTCAGTGCTATGGCATGCACCATTTTGTCTCTTTCCCACCACAGTGTAGCCTTTCCTTGTAGTCGATACACGCACTAATCCGGCCTTCAGATTGCTCTCATATTCATATACTTGGAAATACTTGATCATGTTCAACAACCAAGCTTCGACATCTTCCTCCTTCTCCCCCATCATAGGAGGGAAGTTTGATCTTTCGGAACTCCCCGTAGTTCTCTTTTTTCGTTTATGCTTTCTTGTCTCGTAGATCATCATCATCGGACTCATCCATCTTTCTCTTCCCAGACCTTCGCCTTCTTGTGCTATTTCCGGAAGTGAGTTCTCTGATGAGCTTTTCCCGCACTCATCGGGTCGATGACAATATGTCATTACGGCTTCTTAGTTCAGCCAATTCTCAGTTGCGTCGGTGCAACATAGCCATTAACGGCATGCATTGGGATCTGGAGTAGCAAACTCTTCACGCATCCACATAAATTCCTCCTTCTTCACCCATTTTAGCACCACTCAGACACACTCATAAATTTTATCGGTAAAACAAAAAGAACGACACTCTTTACATTGTTCCATAGCATTCGAGTTTAGTGAGCACAACAAAAACAGCCAGTTTTTTCACTTGGGCTCGATACCATTTGTCACACCTCCCAATGCTTTTCCAAGACAACGTATTCCTTCTCTACTAGCAAATTTTCCACTTCTAGTTTAAATACAATCTATACATATGGGTGAATTTCGAGTACCAAAGTTCACTGCTCAACTTATTAAATTCAACTAAAGTGCAATTTAATAAAACCAAAATTAGTGCCACTTTATTAATCCAATATATATATATATATATGTTTATATATATATATATATATATATATATATATATATATATATATATATATATATATATATATAGATATTTAATATCCTGCCCATAGAAATCTAAAGTGCAACTTTATTAAATCCAATATATATATAGATGTGTATATATATATATATATATATATATATATATATATATATATATATATATATATATATATATATATCTATATATAGGTATTTAATATCCTACACATAAATCATTAATGCGTGCTCCTTAACCCACTTCATAAATGTTTATATGTCAGAACCTATATACACATATATATAGTTATCTAGGTGGTTAATCTCCTAACCATTAAGGTCATTACATTCTATACGACTTTTAACCCATCGCATGATGTAAGATTTAATTCGTTCCTTTACTTTTTAAATTCACCTAACATAACATGATTTTATTCTCTTGTAAACTCGCATAGTAGGGTTTGTGATATTATGGTTTTATGCTACATACATACGAAAGAACAAGCATGTAATGAGTAACTAGACGGGCGTATGAGATTATTACGCAGCACTTACACGATATGCATGTATTATGGTGGCGTGAATATGCGTTATGCACGTGTTAACGTCGGCATGTTACTCGATAATTAACCCTCCGTACCTGTACGATGCGTGTGTACCATATACGAGTGATACGCATTATACACGCGATCTTGCACGAAATATTTACGTGTAACGCGACGAAGTAAGATCAGCACATCTTTTTGCCACGTAAGGTACGAGATCGATTATATCTTTCGGAGTGTTCGGGTGGTGCATCGGAGGCGGCGCGGTGCCGCATTTTCCTGCGTCTTCCGTACTTCACATATCGTTTCGGATCAATTTTCATGGACGTAAGAATACACGCGTCCCCACGCAGAGGCGAGGAACTCGCACGAGGTTAACGTCCGGCACTTCACCATCGCCTATCTCGGGAGAGATAGGCACTGTCTCTCTGTGCTCCCAGACTATACGTGCCTTCGGTAGGGGTTGCTTCAGCGGGATGAACGCATCGGCTTTGCAGACTTTCCATCGGCTCGATGCACGAATTTAGAGTTGGAGAAAATCCATTGTTATGAGATGGTCATCGAGTCCTACCTACTCATCCCTGATTTCTAAAACCCTTCTAGGGATTCCGTGCTACTAGAGGTCGACGCGGATTAGGGTTGAGTCTATGATCGCACGCAAACTCGCAACGCACTTTTGTGTGTGAAAGCGTAGATTTAGGGTTAGGGTTTCGGTTCACATTTTAAACCCTCCCCTGTTCATTATTATTTCATTTCTTGTGTTCAGCTCTAATTGCTCTGCATGGAATAGCAAAACCGGGGTTTAATAGTCAAGTGCTGCGTGTTCTCATTGATGCGGGGAGGACACGGTTCGGTGCGTGTCCCTGTCTCCTCACGGTGCAACGACCACCGCTTCGTTCCCAAGCTTCCCTCGTGATTACGATGGTAACCAACTTCTTTAAATTCATGTCACTCGTGTATTATCAATTTCTCGTTTTCCGGGAGATTATGTTTATGATATGAGTTGAGGTGCAATGTGTATATTTTGAACTCGCCTCACTTTGTTGACATGCGGTTACGACTCGAGCAGCACACCCGTGTTCCCGAGCGTTACTATTACCCTCGACATATTTATAATTGTAATGTCCTTTGTGTGTTTAATGGATGAAACGCTTATAGCGTGATTGCGCTTCTAATGTCGTAGTGACAAATCATTTATTTAACCATGTGACTTTCTTTTTCGAGTTCAGAAATGCACGACAGGTATTATATTTATGTAATTTTCTATTTTCGCTCCCGATTAATGACTAAAGCAAGTCTATTCAAATTTAGAAATAATGCGGTCGGCATGGCGTTTTTTTTCGTCCTTATTGTTAATTTTTTTCTAACTACATCTCGTTATCCCTTGTTTCTCGTTTATTAATACCGATCTCGGCACTACTGAGACATGTAATCTATTTCGTATTTCATGATTCCATTCGGCATAATTTTTAGGCATCCACTCGACCTTACTATCTATGCGGGTGTGGGACTCGAGGTCGCCCATGTCACCTCTTCGAGAGATGAGCGAACGGATCTCGGTCGTGGAAATAATTAATGGTTATCGTTTTTTTGTTTTTGCCTTGGCCGATCCTGCGGCGTTTACCAGTAATGATCATTCTTATGCTATCATGAAGTAAATAACGATTTCGTTTAGTTTGATCTAATCGACCTTACGGGGTCACACAGTAAGAATCGTGTTACTATTATAGAGAAGCGCCAGTGGGATCTAGGACCCGGACTTAAATAATGCTTGTCATTTTATTTCGTTTATGCGTTAGCGGACTACCCTTCGGCGGTTACCCATTAAAAATCATTTTTCTACCCTCATCGTAATGAATAACGATTTCATTTTGTTTTGATCTAGTCGACCTTACGAGGGTCCCATCATAAGAATCGTTTTATTTTTATACAAGCAGAGTTAAACTTATTACGCACTCGCCTACTATGATGCCACGCCTACACATAGATAGTTCTCACAGCTTATTAAATCGTATTACTTCCGTTACTTAAGCGTCGAAGGTTCTTCATGTTTTTGTTTTCCTTTTTGATTTAGTTATATATATATTATGTCTCCCAAATCGAAGTTTCGATTTATGCCTTACATGTGAGCTTCACCAATATTTAATTTCCTCTTTTATTTTTTTCTATATACATATGTGATGTCCATGACCACTCATATGACTTCAATAATTTGTGTCTAGAATTATGGGATCGAGAATAGAGATCCCTTTCCTTGGGCGCTTTCAGGTTTTTCTTTCAAATAGGTGTACTATCTATACAACACTAGTATACTATGTTATGAAACTTCTCATTCTTTTCTATTTGTTTGCATATGAGCTCGGACTTTAGATTTCTCTATAGTAGATATGGAATGCAATTATTGTACTTTAGGCGATGACAGTTAAAGTTACCCCAAATTTTTTGTTTATTTTATTTAGAGTACTAGTCTTCCAAATTGGAAACCTAACAATGGTTGAAGAATTTTGCTAGAGGCTTGTCTAGGATTTGGATTATTTACCAGCGAGCGCGAGAGAATTTCAAGGGTAATTGTTATGGTTACTCTGACTAGAAGAAGATTTCTTACTGGATTTATAAATAACTTGAAATGCTTATTTTCTGTCTCTTGCTTCTATTTTAGGGTACCATTTAAATATCAGTTTTGCTACCATATTTTTATAGCATACATATGAGCATAAAACATCACATTTGTATCTATAGAAACAAGAAAAGATCTAATTATGCAGCAGAGACTAAGTAACCTCAAATTTAAACCGACCTTGGTTTAGAGTTTACGTGAGTTTCTACTCTATGTATTTCTAGTCTACAACTACACAGAATACGGAAGGTGAATGCCTTAGGATGGACTACGTATAAATGTAGTACCAAAATCAATCATACAAATTCTTTTAAGTTTTATATGTAGCTAATTCATACCATAATACATCAAAATGAACAATAATTTCAGGGAACATACCACCGTGGCAAATGACCAACCTCCCAACCTTAGAATCCTCTTTGTCTCCCAGGACTCACCCCAGAGCTGAGATCACCTCCTAGGACAGATCAACCACGATCCCGCTTAGGAGCGACTTATTTAAGCTCATATTTCCCCAAAGCATGTTTCTAATTCTGCGTCCAGTAATAGCGAGGATGCTTTCTTTCTGTTTAGCCTAGGCTTCCCATTTTGGGACTCTTTAAAAGCTTTTTTATGCTTTTTCTCATCTTTTCCAAACTTTTCTCACCTCTTCCCAATTACTTTCCTCTTCATTGGGGAAATTTAGATTCCTCTTCAAATCTAAATTAATTTGTTTCAAGGATTTTTTGAAATATTTTGGGGATTTTTTGTACTGATCCATCCTCATGGATTTGGCAAGTGATCTCTAATTCTAATCTTGGTCAAAATGCACAATCATTTTTTATTTATTTCCTCAAATAAAATATGCAAATACATTCACACCATACTTATCCCTTGGGGTCCACCCCCTTAGGATTAAGTTCAAATGTCTAACTTTAAAAAATTCAACACACAAATTGGGGGTGTTACAATTATATATATATATATATATATATATATATATATATATATATATATATATATAACATTCATTTAGTGTCCAAAATTCAGGTATGTTTAGGGCATATATTAATTTTTCTATAAACAATAATTTAAAATAAAGTATTGATTTACTTGATTTTTGCGAATTTTTAAAAAATATATTATGAAATTGATGCTTTGATGTGTGTCAAGATTCATAGGCCATTTGATTTATATGACTATGCTAGTTAATAATGAATTGTGGTTAAATGCAACTTTTGATTCATTATGGACTTTGAAATTAAAAGAGAAAATGATAATATGGAGTTTAAACCTAGGATTAAGTGTTTGGTGATTGTTGTAACAATGGCACTAGTTATGGGATGTGTGGAAGTAATGGAAATTGTTCTTTCAAGGTGATCCAACACAATGATATCTTCAAGGATTTGTTTTTCTAACTTTTTTTCATTTCTTTATAATTTGTTAAATTTTTATTGCAAGGGATTCTTGCCAAAGAAAGATTCTAGCAATGGATTTTCTTATCGAACACTATTAATTGAATATTGACCAATGCAACCTATAATGTAACTTTGAAATATAAATATATTTTTCAATATTATTAAAAAAATAATTTGCAAACATTTTATGGGACCATAACTTCAAGGTCATGTGGACAACTAAGTCACATACTTTATGCCATAATTTATGGATATTGTTGCAATATTCATGCATTATATTTAGATATTTGTGATGTCGAGGCTTACTAGTGTTTAATAACCACATCTCAATTTATTAGTTCCTCCCAAAGAAATATTATAATATTTCATTTTCCTATTAACCACTATTGATTTAGCTAACATTAGCCAATGTAGATTACAAATTTTTATGCAAATTTTCACATAACACAATTTTTAACTTGAGTGGTAGGAATTGAGTTGAGAGGTCCCTTAGAAGACATGACTTTAGCAACAAATTTTCCTATTGGCTACTATTAGTTAGCATTGACCAATGCAACTTATAATGGTTTCAAGTGAAATGAATAGTTTGTGTTTTAAGACCAATATTAAAAAGATAAATTGTTTTTTTTATAAATGTATAAATATGTATAAATGTTTATAATTTCTTTTTTGTTTTTTTCTTTTTAATTAATCCTAAGTTATTTTATATAACAATTCAATTCAAATAAAAATACTTAGTGACTATTTAGGATTTAAAACTAGAGTAGTTTAGTTATTAATATTTTTTGTCCTTTTCATTTGAACGCTGCAATACATTTTTTTTTATATATTAGAGTTTTCAAATTATATAATTAAAACTTAAAGTTGCAAAAAAAATTGGTGAATTTTAAGCAAATTAGCAAAATTCATCGGAAAAGAATACCAAGAAGAGGAAACAGTAACACTACAGCGTCCAAAAACTTAGATAGACATCAATGTAAAAAGATGACTTTTAAAATTTAAAAAATAAATCATTTTAAGATGCAATACGTATTTATTTACAAAATTTATATGTTAAAGAAGTACTTGACGTCACAACAAGCAACCCTGTCCGGATTTAGTTTTTTAAAATGTATAATAAAATATAACCCTTGGACGATTAAAGATAAAACATCTTTTAAACTGCATGGTGTGGAGATTATGTTTAAGAAAGAAAATCTTGGTAAAAGGGTCAAATTTAGTTTAAAAAATCCATAATAAAATATAACCGTTGGACGATTTAAGATAAAACATCTTTTAAACTGGATGGTTTAGAGATTATGTTTAAGAAATAAAGTCTTGGTAAAAGCTAAGAAAGAAAATCTTGGTAAAAGCTTATTCATCCACAATCCGCGCTCATTGCTTGAACACTGATACCGCGATTTATAGCCGATTTGGAGCGGGGGTCACGCAGTTTTGAAAATCCGAGGAGGCTGTGCAAGCAATAGCGCTTCAGTTTAAGGTACATTTTAAACAGAGGACTAAGCAGGAGTCGACAGAATGCCTTCACGATGGAACATTAACATGCATTCCAGTGAAAGAGACCGTCTGTTTGTGATCGGTTCAATTATGACCCTGATACTCTGTTTAATGGGCGTTGTTTTATTGGCAATAGCCGTTCTTGATTAGACCGTCTGTTTGTGATCGGTTCAATTATGACCCTGATACTCTGTTTAATGGGCGTTGTTTTATTGGCAATAGCCGTTCTTGATTTGTGGACATAAGTTGATGTTGCATAATGGCGATGACAGTACTCAGCAATTTCTATTTCTCCTGACTTCCTCAACGTTCTTGAAGAACAATCTATGTTATTCAGCCCAAGCTATCTTTTACAATCTCAATCTTAATAATCGGATTACGTATTTTATTAGAGACGTTGTTGGCCATCAACATCCTCATAAAAAAAAGCTTGTATATTATACTTTGCAATCGTGTTCCAAAGCTGATGGATAATATTTATTCTAACCCTCTTAGTACCATAATGAGGTAAAAATGTGGTTTAAAATCGTATGAAATATCGTGCCGGTAAACACTCTATGAAATATCACTAATTGTTGTTGTGTTCCTATAATGTCAGGGTTTTTGAAACAAGTCTTCCGGATTAATCCCAAAGATTAAAGATACTTTGTGATTAATTCAAAAGACTTATATCAAAAAAATGATGAATATCTGAAACTTGAATTCTGAGAATGTCAGGGTTATTTAAATTCAAAGAATGTAAGGGTTATTTGGCATTTTTAAAGGACTATCCTCTCCCACCAAGCAAAGCATACCTGCCTTCTGGTTGGAGTTCGTGGCAGCTATAAGCTGCTCGCAGAGATATGAATGTCACGTATATTTGTTTTATTTCCCATCATCTCCAGCAAATATCAAGCACACATGTGTGACATATCAATGATGCTTTGATGATCTGATTTCATTGTGGATATAGTTTTGCAGGAAAATGGTCAAACCATAATTATCAAATTCAAATTTCTTAAATAAATTTATAAATATCTACAAATAAAATTTATAAATTTATTATTTTTAAGAATTATAAATTTATTTATTTCTATTATATTTTAATACCAAATTTATTGTTTTTCATACACATATATTTTTTAAATATATAATTAATTATTTACTATAATTTTTTTTATATAACTTTTTATATTTTTATTTTTTATTTTTAAATATAAAATTTTGTATTAAAAATATATCTTTTCAAATCCATTGCAATTTTGATTTCTAATTTTTCTATTTTATTTTTTTTAAATATTAAATTTTATATTAAAAAATAAATCCTTTTCAAATGCATTGCAATTTTGATTTCTATTTCATACGACAGATTTTAAATATAGAATTTGTTTTTATTAAATTTTATTTTAACATAAAATTCAGATCTGATTCGAATTACCTCATTTTTTAACGTATTTTCGATATATTTTTTGGACCAATACTGACCAAACTTGCTAAGTATGGGTCAAGCATAACAATTTCTTTGCAAGTTACAGCCGAACTTGCTAACTATGGGTCAAACATATCAATTGATTTGCAAGGTAACGGTCAAACAACTATGGGTCAAACATATCAATTGATTTGCAAGGTAACGGTCAAACAAAGTGAGAATATATATATATATATATATTTTGAAATTTATATATATTTAACATATATATTAATTTTTTAATAATTGATAATAATGATTTTAAAAGCATTATAATTTAATTAATTTTTATAATTCTTTATAATAAGTTAAATATTTTAACATTTATCATATATTGATTATCAATATTTCTTATTCTGATTTTAATTTATAAGATAGATAATGTATTCTTAAACAAAGGTTATCACTTGTTTTTGGTTGACAATCGATATGGTACTAGAGAGTTTCCTATGTTTAGAACATATATACATCTTTATAAAATTGTATTTGTTCATTTTATCATTCCATTATATTTATAGTGTCATCTTATTATTTTATTATTTATGGGATTCATCAATTTTCCTAGGCACTAATTTTGTGAGAATAAGTATTCTTTGTGTATCTATACAAATTTATAAGTGGTTAGTTGTAATAAAAACCTTTGATAACTCTCTAAATCACTATTAAATATTTTCTCACTAATAATTAGATAAAATGTTCACCAATTCATAGTGTAACCTTAGTAGAAGAATAGTAAGTTGCTTAACCATTAACAACCGAGTATTGTAGTACATTAGCATAAAGCTTTGTATGATGTAACCTTGCAATCATTTCATTATAACTACAGCCATCACATACTTGACATTATGAACACAACAACAAGAAAATAATTCAACATCATCAATCCGAAACAACAATCAATCACACCATTGAACACCAATATACCCTGGAAACCCTGTAGGGTGAAAACCAGCAAATGTTTAATTTTATTATTAAATGCTCGTGAGGGTGTTCACCCCTCACTCAATGGCTTATAATGGAGACCATCCCTTAACCATTGTTATAAATCTTACAAAGAAATAAACAAATATCTAGCTTAAAGCAATTATAATAATTATGATAGCATTTACTCACTAATCTTCATATCTTCATATGTTGGTGACATGGATGTACCTACAATGTATCATTGTACAATGGACCTTCACCCGCACCTCACACTCATTTGCACAAAACATTAATCATTTATCAGCCACCGGAGTTAAGCATAATATTTCTTTGCATTCGGGTCGGGTCGGGCCATTTCGTTCGAGTCGCTCGTATCGGGCTTTGCTAAGTTGTGACCACTCTGGGTGCCTTGTGCACATTCGGGTGGCCTATTTGCCATTTTATCCTTTGTGGCATTTCTTGGTCTTGCGCGCCATGTCGCGCTGTGCGATGTCGCTCGACCAGGCCTGGGTGCCTTATGCACGTTCGAGTTACCCATTTCACATTTTCTCCCTTCTGGCATCGTTCGGTCGGGCGTGTCATGTCGCGCGAGTGTGAGGTCACCCAACCGGCATGTTCGGGTCGGGTCATTTCGTTCGAGGGTGCACGTATCGGCTTTGCTAATTTGTGATCGCTCGAGTGTCTTGCGCACATTCGGGAGGCTCGTTTGCCATTTTCTCCCTTGTGGCATCGTTTGGTCGGCGCACCGTGTTGTGCCATCCGAGAGTCGCTCGACGAGCCCCGTTCGAGTCGGGCCAATTTGTTTGAGCGTCTCGTATCGCGTTTTCTAAGTTGTGACCACCGAGCTGATCTGTGCACGTTCTGGGTGGCCCATTTGCCGTTTTCTCTCTTGTGGCATCATTCAATCGGGCACGCCGTGATGCGCCATGTGAGGGTCGCTCGGCCGAGGGCGTGTTCGAAGTTGGGCTCTTTCATTTGAGCGCCCATATCATTTTGCCAAGTTTTGACCGCGTGTGCCTTGGGCATGTTCGGGCGGCCCGTTTTCCGTTTTCTCCCTTGTGTCATCGTTTGGTCAGGCGCACCATTTCGCGCCGTGTGAAGTTGCCCGACTAGGTTCCTTGTGCACGTTCGGGCGGCCCGTTTGCCAATTTTTTCATTGTGGCATCGTCCAGTCAGGCGCGCCATGTCGCGTTGTGTGAGGTCAATCGGCCGGCATTTCGAGTCAAGTCGTTTCATTCGAGGGTGACCATTTCAGTTTTGCAAAGTTGTGACCTTTGGGTCCCTTTGTACTTGCACGTTTGGGTGGCCCGTTTTTAGTTTTCTCTCCCTGCGGCATTGTTCGTCATGTCACGCTGTGTGAGGTCACCCTGGCGAGCGCGTTCGAGCCGGGTCGTTTCGTTCGAGGGCGCCGTATCGGTTTGCTAAGTTGTGATTGCCCTGGTGCCTTGTGCACGTTCGGGCGACCCATTTTCCATTTTCTCCCTTATGGCATCGTTCGGTCGGGCGCACGTGTCGCACGGTGTAGGGTCGCCCCGACTACCCACGTTCGGGTCGGGCCATTTCGTTCGAGGAGCACCGGGGATCGGTGTTGCTAAGTTGTGACCACCTAGGTGCCCTATGCACGTTCGGGTGGCCCGCTTTGCCGTTTGCTCCCTTTGTGGCATAATTCGGTCGGGCACGTCATGTCGCGCCGTGTGAGGTGGCCGGACCGGGCACGTTACTGACGCGTCGTTTTGTTTAAGGGTGCAGGTATCGGTTTGCTAAGTTGTGACCACCGGGTCCCTTGTGCATGTTCGGGAGGCCCGTTTGCTATATCTCTCTCGTTGTGGCATTATTCGATCGGGTGCATTATATCACGCGTGTGAGGTTGCTCCGACAGGGCACGTTCGGGTCGGGGTCGGGCCAAATAATTCAATGGCACCGTATTAGTTTTGATAAGTTGTGACTACCCTGATGTGCCTTCCGCGAAAGTCGAGTAGCCCATCTTTTCATTTTCTCCCTTGTGGAATTGTTTGGTCGAGCGCAACGTGTGAGGTCGCTCGACCATGCACGTTCAAGTCGGGTCGTTTCATTCGTGGCGCTCGTATCGGTGCTAAGTTAGGATCAGTCCGCAGTGCCTTGTGCGTGTTCGAGTGGCTCATTTTTTGTTTGCTCCCTTGTGGAATCGTTTGGGCTGGGTGCTGCCCGTGTCGCATCGTACTGTGAGGATGCCCGACCAGGTGCGTTCGTGTCGGGCCATTTCATTTGAGGGCGCCCGTATCAGTGTTTCTAATTGTAACACCCCCAATTTGTGTGTTGAATTTTTAAAAGTTAGACATTGAACTTAAATCCTAAAGGGGGTGGACCCCAAGGGATAAGTATGTGTGAATGTATTTGCATATTTTATTTGAGGAAATAAATAAAATGATTGTGCAATTTGACCAAGATGAGAATTGAGATCACTTGCCAAATCCATGAGGATGGATAAGGCAACAAATCCCCCAAAAAATCTTTCAAAAATCCTTGAAAGAAATTTATTTAGATTTGAGGAGGAATCTAAATTTCCCCAATGAAGAGGAGTAGTTGGGAAGAGGTGAGAAAAATCTGGAAAAGGCGAGGAAAAGCTTAAAGCGGCTTTAAAGAATCCCAAGATGGGAAGCCTAGGCTAAACAGGAAAGAAAAGCATCCTCGCTATTACAGACCTTGAGAATTAGAAACATGCTTTGAGGGAATTATGAGCTTAAATAAGTCATGTTCCTAGACGGATCGAGAGGATCTCGTGCTAGAAGGTGATCTCTGCTTTTCGGGGTGAATCCTAGGGAGATAATGAGGATTCTAAGGTTGGGAGGTTGGTCATTTGCGAGTTTGTGGTATGTTACGAAATTTTTTGTTAGTCCATTTTTTTCTATGGTATGAATTGGCTACATATAAAAATTTTAATTAATGGTGTGATTGATGTTAGTACTACATTTAACAGTGTCCATCTTAGGGTAATCACCCTCCAGATTCTGTTTAGTTGTACACCAGAAAATATGTAGGGCAGAAACTCCAGAATCTCTAAACCGAGGGTGGTTTAAATCTAGAGTTACTTAAGCCCTACAGATGATTAAATATTGCTTATTCATGGTAGGCACAGTTATGATATTATGCTTATGAATTCTACTAGAAGAACAATATAGCAATACTAGAGCTGTTTGGTACCAATATCAACTGTTGAACTAAATAAAATGAATTTGGACATTTGAAATCATGCCAGAAAAGTGAATATTACCTACCTCATATATGTGTATAACTGTGAAATTTTATACTCATAGGTACATTAATCAATCTAGAGATATCCTGAAGAAAAGCAAAGATGTCTTCTTTGACATGTTAATATTTCATAGCTTGAAAATAAATTCTATTTCCCTGAAGAATATACCATGCATAGCAAGTATAGGGTACATTATGATTTGAAATCTATCTCAAATTCCTGATTAAGCATTATAGTCACCAACTAAAGCTATAATTGAATTATAGAACATAATGAATATTGAACCCATAGTTATAAGCAATCATGTGACTATATGTGTTCAGAAGTATGTTAGGGAAAAATTATAATAGCACTCAAGTATAAGGAATCGAATCTGAAAAGAAGCAAGTGAGATGTTAGTATTTCGTATTCGAGGTATTATAATACCATAGAAACTATAAATAAACTTTGTAATTAATCAAACTATTGAACATTGCTATAAACATGGGATAGTGTAGTTAAACTATTATAAGGGAAATTATAAATCGAACTATTGAACATTGCTATCTATATGTACAACAAAAACAAACCGTGTACATATCACAAGTGTCAATTCTTATACAAACTAAGGACAAACCCTAATAGCATCGGCTATAAAGGAAATCATGTACATATACATTAAAATGATCTAACATACTGTCGGTACCACAATAAATTACAGGTTCAACGATAATTATTAAAAAGGGAATCACCATTAGGGAACATATATACGTATGATTATATATGTTCGAGCGAGAATATCATAGCGACGCCAAGAAATATATATATATATATGATTCTATTTGTTCGAACAATAATATCACGCCGACGCCAAAGTAATATATATGATTACTGACGCAATTGGAATGAAAGATTAGTCAAAACATAAAGATGCGTGGCGGACCAGTATACAGTCTTATAATTCAACGAATAAAATAGGACTGCATGGACAACAATGCGTCATGGCTTAGTTGAATCGGTCCACGTTAATTTAAATACGAACCAGGGGAGAGTAAAATGATAAAACGACTTGTAACCAGCCCTAATTATAATTGTTAAGAAATAGCATGGAGTATTTGCAGAATAATATCAAATCATTACGCGTCAAACCAGAATGCTACGGAGCCGAATCCATGGTTCCACCTTTGCATGTGGTTGCAGAGTATGGAGGGTTTCAACCCTGGTAAAACAAAACATTACAATAACCTGAGATTTAATCCCACCTCTGTCCGCCGCATGATGTCAGTCTCCCCTATGCGACCAGCGAACGCAAGTTCGTTAGAGTACAGAGAATTCAACTGAATAGTTAGATTTCTTGGTTATTCGAATCCGTAAAATAAAACAGAACTATGGAACTACAACAAATAAAGGGGATTGTGAATCCGGAGGAGACAGATAACGAAACGTATGATAATCGACAACAGAAGTAAACCGAACTGCTTCTAGTATTAAAAATGTAATGATAGAAAACCAAAACAGCCATATAAGGGGGGGGCGTAGTGTTAGTAGAGAATAGAAATCTCTGCAACATTTTACTGCAACACCCAAAGGCCGAGGCCGAGACTGACAATAGTAGAAGAACAGAGCCGTGAGGGAAGCAACCGTATCCCCGTTGCAAATTGATATCAAAAAAAACTATAGGGGTGGGTAAAGATTCTATACCGACCAGCAGAAGCGTGCATGCCCTCACGAAATCATTAAAGACCAGAAACCTGCAATGGTGGAGCAGAATAACCAGTCAGTGTGAAATAAGCATCGCTGACATAAATCACAGAATGAAAACTTGCTAAATAAAAAGAACAAACAAAGACATGCGCTACGTTATAGGAGATCCTTAACCAATTACATAACCAGGCCCGGAAGTTAGCTGGAGAATGCGAATCAGAGACGCAACCCAGAAGCTCTTAACTCAGCAGAATCGGAAACCATGGAAGTAAGGAGAAGAATAAGAATGGGGTTCGAGATGTGAGGAATAAATAATAAACGCCAAACCCTAACACAGGAGCGCGAAAGGTACTGGGCAAAATAAAACAAATCCTGTCCCGGATTTTCTGAGGTACCTCCTGAGAGCTCGAAGTGTTGCGAAATCTGGCAAAAGGATTTCAAGATCGATCGGTTCTGCCACCGGGGTACCCTCTGGCCAGGATAATAGTAAATTAAGCCGATTCAACGTACCTTGGAGGCGGATGGCAGGATAATGCAGAAAGAGTCTCATTGACGCGATTTCTCTTCCTCCTTCCTCTTTACATCTGTTGAAAACAAAACCACGTTAGCAGTACAGTAGTTGTTGTGAAAGAAACGTTGGTGAGGACATTACAGTCCTGGAACTGCAACGTGCCACCAAGAGCTTGGGCTGCTAAGGAGTCCTGGTATCTGCATACAAACCTGGAAAACTAAGCTCGGCCTACGTGCGAGCTAGGGTTTGATCACTCTGTACACTGGCTAGAGAGGTTTGTTAAAACCGGACGATGGACAAAACCAAATCCACTTATACGGCGATCGTAGGGTTACAATATCGGGTTCCAAATCATCAGAACCCGTAACCACGTATAGCGTGGCCATTCATTTAATGATAAACCAGGGTTAATTTGCATAATACATATACATCATTATTAGGTGTTCATTATATATGCGTCCTTTGAATTATAGAGATACGGGCGAAATACATACATATATAGGTAAGGGTCCATTGATATAGGTCGTGAGTGGAATATATATATGAACTCATATTTATATAAGCAATATATATTCATCAATTGCACGAACTCACCTTTTTACATGAAATGCAAAGTGTGTAAAGTATAGCCTAATTATTTAAGCTCGATGGTATTACATTTATATATATGCCTACTATGTAGGTAGGTGCATTGAAACCTATATAGAGTGCATTTATATATAAATAGATATATGTGGCCTTTATATAAATATATATATATAAAGGCTACGCATAAAGTAGGCCATCTTAATGTATTCTGTCAAATGATAACCATCTATGGATTTCACACTTATATATACGTATGTGTTATAATGATATATAGGTGGTATATGTGGATATATAGGGGGCATATAAGTTATCTCCTGAAAAGGAATTGAACCTAGAGGTCTTAAGAGAGGCATGCAAATCTTAGATATATATGTAAACTATGCATACAGAAAATAAAAATGATACTAAAAGAAAGAAAAAACGATATTTAGGGGAATAAGTGGAAAAAAATAACACTTGATGGAAAATTTTTTTTTTAGCTAAACTGGAGGTGTTACAAATGGTATCGGAGCACTAGTTACAACAAATTGGGCTGTCGTTTTGTACTCACTGTTTATTACATATTTTGTTCTTCTGAAGTTTATAAACTTTGCTAATCTGTGTTGTAAGTGTGTACAGTTGAAATAGCTGAAAGTGAAGGGATTTATGTGGAGCTGCGGGATGAGTTTGCTACTCCAGATCCCAATGCCCCGGTACTGGCTATGTTGCACCGGATGCAACGAGAGTTGGCTGAATTAAGAAGCAAAAATGACATGTTGTCATCAGCCAGTAAGGAGCAGGAAAAGCTCATCAGAGAGCTAACTTCCTGGAACAGCCAGGAAGGCGAAGGTTCCGGAAAGAGAAAGATGGATGAGTCTGATGATGATGATGCGGCTAGACAGCAGCATAAGCATAAAAAAGAGTTGCAGGGAGAATTTAGAAAGATAAAACCTCCCTCCTATGATGGGGAGAAGGAGGAGGATTCTGAAGCTTGGTTGCTGAACATGATCAAGTATTTCCAAGTCTATGAATATGAAAGCAATCTGAAGGCTAGGTTAGTTGTGTATCAGCTACAAGGAAAAGCTACACTGTGGTGGGAAGAGACAAAAATGGTGCATGCCATTGAGGAAAAGACAGTTACTTGGGAAGATTTTCAGACTAAGTTCAAAAGTCGTTATTTGAATGAACGTTATTATGAAAATAAAGCAAAAGAATTCCATGAACTTAGGTTAGGACAACTCACTATTGATGAGTTTGTCACTAAGTTTACTAATTTACTGAGGTATGTTCCTTACATTAGGGAAGAAAAGGCAAAAGTGCAAATGTTTTTTAAATTGTTTTCCTACTGGTTACAAGGAGAAAATTGAATTTGACAACCCAAAGACCATGGATGAAGCTGGTAGAAAAGCAAGATTATGCTATCAACAGTTTAAAGGTAAAGCGGAACAAGGGAAGAGTTGGATGAACAAGGGTGAGTTTAAAGGAAAAAGACCAAAACCAGCATATTTAAGGAATTTTGGTAGAGATCAGCAAAGGAAAAATTTCAGCAGTCATGGTTGGTACAGCTGGCCACTGGAACTAAGAGAAAAGTCACCCATAAGTTGCCCAAAACAGCAATACAATTAAATGGGTTCCCAACAGAAGTAAATCTGAACATATTTCCATTAGGATCCTATGATCTGCTGATAGGAATGGATTGGCTGGAAAAGAAGAAAGCCCTGATGAACTGCTGGGATAAAACTCTGTATTGTGTAGATGAGAAAGGGAAACCTTTTACACTAAGAGGGAAACCAAAATCCATTTCAATAAGACAAATATCAGCTTTGCAGTTAAAAAGAACAGCTAGGAAAGGATACCAAGTTTATGGAGTACATGTAGAAGAAATAGAACAACAAACTGAGGAAGAATTACAGGATGCTATACCAGTTATCAGAGAATTTAAGGAAGTCTTTCCCAAAGAAATTCCTCATCTTCCCCCCAAAGGAGAGATTGATTTTTCAATCGATCTGGTACCAGGAGCAACACCTGTTTCCCGAGCACCTTATCGAATGAGCCCTCCTGAACTAATGGAACTGAATAAATTGACCATTAAGAATAGATATCCACTTCCTAGAATTGATGATCTGTTTGATCAAGTAAGAGGGGCCTCAGTCTTTTCCAAGATATACCTAAGGACTGGTTATCACCATCTTAGAATTAAGGAAGAAGACATTAACAAAACAACATTTCGGACCAGGTATGGGCAATACGAATTTGTAGTCCTACCTTTTGGTTTGACGAATGCCCCTGCTACCTTTATGTGCCTGATGAATAGTGTGTTGAATAAGTAATTGGACAAATTTGTTCTGGTGTTCATAGATGATATATTGGTCTATTCTAAAAATGAAGATGAACATAGGGAACATATGAGAATAGTGTTGCAGACTTTAAAAGAAAACCAGCTGTATGCCAAGTTCAACAAATGTGAATTTTATAGAGATAAAATTCAATATCTAGGTCATATAATTTCTAAAAAGGGGTTGGCGGTTGACCCTGAAAAGATAAAAGCCATTAAAGAATGGCCAGTTCCCACTGATGTCTCAGCAGTAAGATCATTTTAGGGTGCAGTGTATCGTGATTGATGGGAGATTTTAACACCATCTTCGTAACTTACTCATTACAAAGGAAGGGTGTTAAATTCTTGTGGACAGAGAAATATCAAAACAGTTTCGAGCAATTGAAACAGAAACTTATTTCAGCTCCTATATTAAAAATTGCTGATCCTGATAAAGAGTTTGTGGTGTGTACAGATGCTTGCATAGAGGGGCTAGGAGGAGTCCTATTGCAATAAAATTCAGTTATTGCTTATGAGTCTAGGAAATTGAAAACTCATGAACATAATTATAGTGCATATGATTTGGAATTTGCAGCTGTTATTCATGCTTTAAAAATGTGGAGGCACTATCTGTTGGGAAAGAAGTTCACATTGATGACTGATCATGCTAGCCTTAAATATTTCTTTTCCCAAACTGACCTGAATGCAAGACAAGCCAGATGGTTGTCTTTTCTAAGTGAATTTGATATGGACATAAAACATATCAAGGGAAAAAAAAAATAAAGTTGATGATGCCTTAAGTAGGAATGCTTGTCAACATTTAAACAGTATTGGGAGTAGTGCCCAGATGGAGATAAAGGAATTGGTGGGAAAAGCAGAAATTCAAGATCCCAATTATGAAGCACTCTTGATGAAATTACAAACAAGGGAAAAAACTGATTTCACTAGAAACCAAAAAGGGCTGCTCTATTACAAAAAAATGTTGTATATTCCAAATATAGAGTCATTGAAAAGAGAAATTCTAGATGAATATCACAAACAGCCCTATGCAGGACATCCAGGATACCAGAAGATGTTAACAACTTTGAAAAAGAAGCTGTTCTGGCCAGGAATGAAGACAGATGTGGCAGAGTATCTAAGTGTATGGAATGTCAAATGGTCAAAGTGGAGCATCAACATCCAGCAGGTCTTCTAAACCCTCTGCCGATTGCAGAATGGAAATGGGACACAGTTTCCATGGATTTTATAACCGGACTACCTAAGACTAAATACCAACATGATTCTGTAATGGTGGTAGTAGACACTCTCACCAAAGTTGCTCACTTTATACCAGTGAAGTCTACCTTTGGAACAGCTCAAGTAGCAAATGTCTTCCTAAAGGAGATAGTAAGGCTTCATGGAGTTCCCAAGGTGATTGTCTCAGATCGAGATGCTAAGTTACAGCAGCATTTTGGAGGGGATTGTTTGCAGGAATGGGTACTAAGCTGAATTTTAGTACTACCTATCACCCTTAAACTAATGGCCAAACAGAAAGGACAAATCAAATTTTAGAAGGTATGTTGAGAATGTATGTGATGGATAGGCCATCAAAATGGGAAGAGTATCTGCATTTAGCTGAGTTTGCCTATAATAACAGTTACCAATCTTCTATTAAGATGAGTCCATTTGAGGCACTATATGGGAGAAAGTGCCGTACTCCCTTGAGTTGGAGTCAGCCAGAGGATAAACTGGTGTTAGGACCAGATGGCCTACAAGAAATGGAAAGAATTGTCAAGCAAATACAAAGAAATATCAAGACAGCACAAGATCGTCAGAAGAGCTATGCTGATAAGAAAAGAGTGCACCGAGAATTCAAAGTGGGGGATCATGTGTATTTACGCATCAAACCAAAAAAAAGCACCCATTATGCTGGAAGTTGTGAAAAACTTGCACCTAGATATTGTGGGCCTTTTGAGGTGTTGGAAAGGGTTGGACGAGTGGCTTACAAGCTGGCGTTACCACCCCATGTTAGAGTGCATAATGTATTTCATATTTCATTATTAAAAATATATGTGCATAATGCTTCTCACATAGTTGATTGGAATGTTGTACAGGTGGAACCAGAAGGGGAGTTTCTGCCAAAACAGCTTCAAATATTGGAGCGGTTCTAAATTGAATTGAGAAACAGAACAGTGGCCAGAGTAAAAGTGCAGTGGAAGCACTTTACTGTTGAAGAAGCCACCTGGGAAAGGGAAGCTGAAATAATGGAGAAGTATCCATTTCTGTTTAAATGAATTTTAGTAGTGAATAACAACACCGAGGACGGTGTTTATTTTCAGAGGGGGAATATGTAACACCCCCAATTTGTGTGTTGAATTTTTAAAAGTTAGACATTGAACTTAAATCCTAAAGGGGGTGGACCCCAAGGGATAAGTATGTGTGAATGTATTTGCATATTTTATTTGAGGAAATAAATAAAATGATTGTGCAAGTTGACCAAGATGAGAATTGAGATCACTTGCCAAATCCATGAGGATGGATAAGGCAACAAATCCCCAAAAATCTTTTCAAAAAATCCTTGAAAGAAATTATTTAGATTTGAGGAGAAAATCTAAATTTCCCAATGAAGAGGAGTAGTTGGGAAGAGGTGAGAAAAAGTCTGGAAAAGGCGAGGAAAAGCATAAAACAGCTTTAAAGAGTCCCAAAATGGGAAGCCTAGGCTAAACAGAGAAAGAAAAGCATCCCGCTATTCTGACGTGTAATTAGAAACATGCTTTGGGAATTATGAGCTTAAATAAGTCGCTCTCTAAAGCGGATCGCAGAGGTTGATCTGTGCTAGGAGGTGATCTCTACTTCAGGGGGTGAGTCACTGGGAGATAAAGAGGACTCTAAGGTTGGGAGGTTGGTCATTTGCGTATGTGTGGTATGTTTTGAAATTTTTTGTTATTCTACTTTTCGATGGTATGAATTGGCTACATATAAAAAATTTAAATTAAATGGTGTGATTGATGTTAGTACTACATTTAATAGTGTCCATCTTAGGTAATCACCCTCCGTACTGCTTAGTTGTGCATCGTAAAATCCCCAGCGCAAACCTGCATCTCTAAACCGAGGGTGGTTTAAATCAAGTTACTTAAGCCCCATGTATGATTAAATATCGTTTTATTCATGGTAGGCATGCTTATGATATTATGCTTAAGTGAATTTAACAGAGGAACAATATAGCAATACTAGAGCTGGGTTCCGGTACCAATATCAACTGCAATAAAACTAAATAAAATGAACTTGGAAATTTGAAATCATGCCGTAAAAGTGAATATTACCTACCTCATATATGTATATAATCGTGAAATTTTATACTCATAGGTACATTAATCAATCTAGAGATATCCTCAAGAAAGAAAAGATGTTCTCTTTGACATGTTAATATTTCAGAGCTGAAAAGAAATTTATTTCAAGAATATACCATGGTTAGCAAGTATAGGGTACATTATGATTTGAAATCTATCTCAAATTTCGATCAAGCATTATAGCCACCAACTAAAGCTATAATTGAATTATGTAACATAATGACTATTGAACCCATAGTTATAAGCAATCATGTGACTATATGTGTTCGTATATGTTAGGGAAGATAATAGCACTCAAGTATAAGGAATCGAATCAAAAAAGAAGCAAGTGAGATGTTAGTATTTCGTATTCGAGGTATTATAATACGATAGCAACTATAAATAAACTTTGTAATTAATCAAACTATTGAACATTGCTATAAACATGGGATAGTGTAGTTAAACTATTATAAGGGAAATTATAAATCGAACTATTGAACATTGCTATCTATATAAAATAACCAAAAACAACCCGTGTACATATCACAAGTGTCAATTCTTATACAAACTAAGAACAAACCCTAATAGCATCGGCTATAAAGAAATCATGTACATATACATTAAAATGATCTAACATAATGCCGGCATCACAATAAATTACATGTGTTCAACGATAATTATTAAAAAGGGAATCACCATTAGGGAACATATATACGTATGATTATATATGTTCGAGCGAGAATATCATAGCGACGCCAAGAAATATATATATATATATGATTCTATTTGTTTCCGAACACACATCACGCCGACGCCAAAGTAATATATATGATTACTAACGCAATTGGAATGAAAGATTAGTCAAAACATAAAGATGCGTGGCGGACTAAAAGATATAGCCTATAATTCAACGAATAAAATAGGACCGCATGGACAACAATGCGTCATGGCTTAGTTGAATCGGTCCACGTTAATTTAAATACGAACCTAGTGAGTAAAATGATAAAACGACGTGTAACCAACTCTAATTATAATCGTTAAGAACAAGCATGGAGTATTTGCAGAATAAGATCAAATCATTACGCGTCAAACCGTACGCGCGTAGCCGAATCCATGGTTCCACCTTTGCATGCGTTGGAGAGTATGGAGGGTTTCAACCCCGGTAAAACAAAACATTACAATAACCCGAGACGTAATCCCAATTTCCGTCCGCCGCATGATTTCGCCCCTATGCGACCACCGAACGCAAGTTCGTTAGAGTACGAGAATTCAACCGAATAGTTAGATTTCGGTTATTCGAATCCGTAAAATAAAAACAACTATGGAACTACAACAAATAAAGGGGATTGTGAATCCTGAGGAGACGTATAACGAAACGTATGATAATCGACAATGTAAGTAAACCGAATCAGTTTCCCGCATTAAAAATGTAATGATAGAAAACCAAAATGCCCATATAAGGGGGGGCGTAGTGTTAGTAGAGAATAGAAATCTCTCCGCAACATTTTACTGCAACACCCAAAGGCCGAGGCCGAGACCGACAATAGTAGAAGAACAAAGAGCGTGAGGGAAGCAACCGTATCCCCGTTGCAAATTGATATTTCAAAAGAAAACTATAGGGGTGGGTAAAGATTCTATACCGACAGAAGCGTGCATGCCCTCACGAAATCATTAAAGACCGAAACCCGCAATGGTGAGTGTATCAACCGCCAAAGGTGGAAATAAGCATCGCCGACATAAATCGCGTAATGAAAACTTGCTAAATAAAAAAAGAACAAACAAAGACATGCGCTACGTTATAGGAGATCCTTAACCAATTACATAACCGTGTCGAAGTTAGCCGGAGAATGCGAATCGCAGACGCGAACCCGTAAGCTCTTAACCTCGCCAGGACCGGAAACCATGGAAGCGAAGGAGAAGAATAAGAATGGGGTTCCGAGATGTGAGGAATAAATAATAAACGCCAAACCCTAACACAGAGCACGAAAGGCATCAAAATAAAAACAAATGCCGTCCCGGATTTTCCGAGGCACTCGAGAGTCAAGGCGGTTATAACCGGCAAAAAGGATTTCAAGATCGTATCAGGTTCCGGCCACCGGGTACCCTCCGGCCAGGATAATAGTAAATTAAGCCGATTCAACGTACCTTGGAGGCTGATGGCAGGATAATGCGTAAAGAGTCTCATTGACGCGATTTCTCTTCCTCCTTCCTCTTATTAAATGTATTGAAACAAAACCACGTTAGCGTACGCAGTTGTTGTGAAAGAAACGTTGGTGAGGACACATGTGCCCCGGAACCGCAACGTGCCACCAGATCTTGGGTCATGGCGAGTCCTGGTATCTTCATACAAACCTGGAAAACTGAGCTCAACCTACGTGCGAGCTAGGGTTTGATCACTCTGTACGCTGGCTAGAGTGGTTTGTTAAAACCGGCCGATGGACAAAACCAAATCCACTTATATGGCGATCGTAGGGTTACAATACCGGGTTGCAAATCATCAGAACCCGTAACCACGTATAGCATGGCCGTTCAATTAATGATAAACCATGGTTACCTGTATAATACATATACATCATTATTAGGTGTTCATTATATATGCGTCCTTTGAATTATAGAGATACGTTTAAATACATACATATATATAGGTAAGGGTCCATTGATATAGGTCGTGAGGGAATATATATGAACTCATATTTATATAAGCAATATATATATCAATCGCACGAACTCACCTTTACATGAAATGCAAAGTGTGTAAAGTATAGCCTAATTATTTAAGCTCGATGGTATTACATTTATATATATGCCTACTATGTAGGTAGGTGCATTGAAACCTATAGAGTGTATTTATATATAAATAGATATATGTGGCCTTTATATAAATATATATATATAAAGTTGCCACGTACAAAGTAGGCCATCTTAATGTATTCGTCAAATGATAACCATCTATGGATTTCACACTTATATATACGTATGTGTTATAATGATATATAGGTGTATGTGTTATAATGATATATAGGTGGTATATGTGGATATATAGGGGGTATATAAGTTATCTCCGAAAAGGAATTGAACCTAGAGGGTCTTAAGAGAGGCATGCAAATCTTAGATATATATGTAAACTATGCATACAGAAAAGAAAAATGATACTAAAAGAAAGCAAAAACGATATTTAGGGGAATAAGTGGAAAAAAATAACACTTGATGGAAAAATTTTTTTTAGCTAAACTGGAGGTGTTACAAACAGTCATGCTAAAACAAATGAAACGAGTATAAAAGCATTGGGAAATGATGAAAGCATCTAAAAACTATGAAAGCATTCATTGTAAACAAGGAAACAAGAATAATGAACTATTATAATGAAAGAGGAAGTTGTAGTATATTATGTTCACAATTCAACCAATTAAATGATATCTCATAAAATGTGTTTGATGGCTCGAAACGTAAATTTTGTAATTGAACGTATAGCATGTAGCGTAATTTAGCACTAGAAAATCCAGTAGGGCCTAAACCACCCGAGTAAGTCTATCGCTAGTCTTTAAAACTCGTAAATTGACTATAAAAATGCCAAGACCTTTATTAAGTGAAAGTTAATACATTGATATAATAGGACAATCCTGTCCTAATACATCTATTACGAATAAAGTCTCTATTTTGATCTATCTATATTGTTCATTTTTGGCCTTTTCAATGATTACCTTGATGTATGGTCTTTTTCCATACTGAGATTTTGCTGCTTGTGGATGTTGTTTGAGTTCTTGAGACGTGGAACGCTTTTCCCTCTTCCTCTGTCCATGGTAGTCATCGTGGTTCCGTTAGTCTCTATCTGTCATCAGTGTCTCGTCATCATTGATTCAACTAGTTATTTCCCCAGTAAATAAAGATATAACAAGTCAATTTCCCGTTGTAAAACATCCCTTTTCCTGTTAGTTCAATTTGTCCTGATTTTACATTAATCTTCCTTTCCTTTACTCGTTAAGATGAGGAAAAATTCTTAAAGGTGGATAAAAAATTTTTGGTAAAGGAAGGGTGAAAATGTACCAAAAAGAGAGAGAAAACTGGAAAGCCGAATATCTTCTATAAAGGGGCTGGGATTACCGTCCCCGTCTCTCCTCTAAGAAGAAGTTGTGCATGTATGGTTCACACAAGAGGTATTGGACCTGCTCATTTTGATCATTGCAACAATGGAAAAAATTCCTCTATGGTTTTTAAAAGTCATCGGCTTCCCTGCCCTGACGACCTTGATCTTCAGCATAATGGCTACCGTTCTACTAGAAATAGGGCATAGTTGGTGGCTAGTGCCCTACATGTTAGCACATCATAGTACGGAGAGCAAACCATAGTGGCTTGTCTTCTTAGCTTGTCCCACCCGATCTTGTGCTTTCTTTACCTTCGCTTTTTCTTCTTCTGAGTTGAGAAAATGTCTCATGCCTCTGCTAGCGAAAGGTCGCGAATTTCTTTAATAGTGCCTAATACTCTTGTGTGGGCACTACTTCCTTTTCGCATCGTGTTAACTCATGTTGTGTTCGAATTAATTCATTATGAAATTTTGATTGACAGCCCTTTTTCTACCGCAGAGCGTAGCGCAGTGGCTTCCACCGCTTTGGGTTCCCTTTTCTTCTCTAAATTCCGACCCTAGTTTTGCACAAAGGCTTCAATAGTGTCCACTAGGTCCGTCTGTACCTCAATCTCGACGAGTAGTTTCTAAGTCAGTCCAGTACCTCAACCTCGGCGGTGTCTATCAAATTGGTGACAAGCTTTGTTTGGGTTTTGTGGTAACTAATTCTTTCTTAGGCTTTCGAGCCTTGATTACTTCCTTCGCTTGTTTCCTCAAATGTTTTATCATTTTCCTTAACCTTTTGCAAGTTCTTGTCATTTTTCTTCAACTTATTTTTCAGCAAAAATTTCTCTTCGCCCGGTTTTGGCGTGGGATGGAGGGAGCGACAACCTGTGTTTTCGGTGAATGGTGGTGCCGGTTTCAAGGTTTTCTCGTGATGATATTTTCTACTTGTACTCCGTAGCTTAATTTTGCATTAATTTCTCCATGCTTGCATTTTGTTCTAAGGGGATGGTTTCTCTGACCGATTTTCAGATTCGGCTACACCTTCTACCGCTTCTTCCCTATCACCCCATCACTCTTGGGAGCAGACAAAGCCCCTAAAACCTTGTGGTTCATCTTGGTGAGGTAATATCTAACTACGGCCGAGAGTTGCTAGCGGTGGCGGATTGGATTTGATCAGTCCTCTCGCTCCTCGGCTATTCGGATGGGCTTCTAGTTTCACAAGATGCCCTCATTTTCTCTATAACTCGATCCATATCTTTCGATAGTCTTATAATGGTATGTTTTGAGGGCTTCAAGGTGGTGAATGGGATGGCCTCCGCTTTCCTCAGCGTTTCCAAGGTTTCTTGTTGTAATTTCAGTCTTTTGGGACCGTGTTCACTTGCTTGGTTTTGTTTTCGAAGCATGGGTCTTTTTCATTCTTGTTCCTCAAGGTATGTTAATTTTAGGGAGCGCAATTTCGGTCCCGACAGGATTTCCTCATGTGCATGCACGACATGGTTAACAAAGTTTGTCCTAGGATGTCCGTTGTTTGCCTAATTCATGCATGATAATTAACTTGATTAAACCATGGTGGTTGATGGTCACTTGGGGGTTTTTAGCCTTTCTCATTCGAACAATAGTGTCATGCACAAAAATTTACAAGCAAGAAGCAAGATTAACTCAAATATTTTTTTTAAGAACAACTACCAATTTGAGTTGACAAGGTTTTACCACGTCTTGGCGTCTATCGCATGTGATGAATATTTAGATGAATGCTACCAATTCACCTATGATTGTTGTAGAAGGTAGGTTTAATCCCCTTTAGTTTCTCGTTCCAATGGTATCTCCTGGATCCTGGTACACTCTGATTGCCTCTCATAGAAGAAGGTGCTTTTCGGTCAATATTTCTCCCTTTTCGGCATTCCGTAAACTTCGACAATGATATCCTATGTGACCGGTATAATCCTTCCATTGAGTCCAGTATGTCCCTCCCTGTAGGTTATTCGAGAATTCAATTGCTATCTCTATGTCAAACCCTTGCAATTTGAGTAAGTATGGCAGCGAACCAGCTTGTTGGAGAATGGTGTGAGTTGCGTCTGAGATTGGGAAGGTCGTAGGTTCATTCCGGAGAGAGTTCCCTCCCATGGTTGATGCGTTCTATTGAGCTAATTTCTCCTTATTTCTATGTTTCCTTTCGGCCCTATCGGTTAGAATAAACACTTCATACAAGAGAAAAATAAATTTTCTCCTTCTGTCATAAATGTAGGTAACTTCATATCGTAATTGAAATGATCTTTTGGTCTTATCAGCGTATCCAACAAAATTTTTGCAGGGAATTAACATGCTTAATATTGATGGATATTTACACCCCCTCTCTCGAAATAAGGGCATCCATGTCCTTAAGTACAAGAGATATTTAATCAATCATGAATGCATATGTGGGAAAATGTCAGCAATCAGTAATCACAGTCTATACACGATAACGATGTCCATGGCCTTGGAGCTCAAGAAAAGACCATTGTGCTGGTGTGGTAGCTAGATAGTCACAGTACCATTCACTGGGATTGTAACGGAGTGATCAGGCCGGCTCGTGATGAGACCTCCTATCCTTCAAGCAGTTAAGAAGGTCATTACCCTGGTGTGTGAAGTAAAAAAAATAATGCCAATACAATTAATGCTCCTTATTCCTAAATATTTATGTCAAAGGGAAATACTGCTCGAGAGTGTAGAAATATATAACATTATAAGACTATGTATCATGTAATAACATGTTTAAATAGGATATGTCTTAGCCATCCATTGCATAGATGTACCATGTCAGCTTCCGGAGTAGAGATTTCCATTAAATTTTCAAAGGATCATCATATTAGTAATATTGCTAATTTTCTCCTCTTCAGGTGCCAAGTCCCACTCAAAAATGTGTTTTACAGCTGGGGTGTCGGAGAAGGAGAGGTTTTTGTGAGGAGAGATCATCAGAAAAAAAAGAAAGAAAGAAGAATCATGCTTAAAGAGGGAAAAAATTAGTTGTTCTATATGATTAAACAGCAAAGTAAAACACAAAAAAACATGATTGTTCAATCCGATTGAACAACAGTTGTTCAATTGGATTAAACAACAGTCGTTCAAATATTTTACCAACAGTCGTTCAAATATTTTAACAGCAGCCGTAAAAATGCAAAACACGGTTGTTCAGTTTGATTGAATAGCAAGTGTTCAATTGGATTGAACAACAATTGTTCAAATATTTGAACACCAATGAATAAAAACACAAAAACACGGTTGTTAAATCCGATTGAACAGTAGTTGTTCAATGGGATTGAACATCAGCCGTTCAAAGATTTGAACTACAAAGAAAAAACACAAAAACACAGTTTTTCAACCTGATTGAACAACAACTGTTCAATGGGACTTAACAGCAGTCGTTCAAAGATTTGAACAGCAAAGAAAAAAATCTCAGAAACATGGCTGTTCAATCCGATTGAACAACAACTGTTCAATGGGATTGAAAAGTAGTCATTATAATATTTGAACAAAAAAAAAAAAAAAACAAGGGGTGATGAACGAAAATGACACCATTGTGAATTTGAAGAATGTACAACAGAATAATAAAAAAATTGCAGGGAAATTATATACAATATTTACAAAAGGAAACAACAGGCTCTTATGTATTTAAAGTTGTGGGGTTATCACCCCCTTATGCTAGAACTTGGATAATAGGATCATTGCGTACGTGATGGCAGAAAGTCTCCTTTGTAAGAGGTTTGTGATAGAGGCACACTCTGTGCCCGTTGACTCGAAATGTAGAACCGAGCCCATCTATGGCGGTCAAGGTGAGGGTACCATTGTTGTGTACTTCTTGAACTTCGTATGGACTGAGCCACCTTGTTTGCAACTTCCTTAGAAAATATTGAATCTGGAGTCATAGCGAAGTGCCCAATCTCCTTTTTGGAATGTCTTCTTTTTGATGAGGTTGTCATGCTACTTAGCTCGTTGTTGTTGTATGATTTCTGTGCGTTGCAGACCCAGTAGTCGTATTTCATCTAGCTCATTTATTTGTTGGAGTCTTTTAATATAATCCTCCATCAAGTCCAACCCTACCTCCTATGTTGTCCTTAAGGTCTTTATCTCGAATTCAATAGGAAAAATAGGCTCTCTTCCAAAGACCAGATGGTACAGAGAATATCCTATGGTGTTTCGCCACATTGCGCGGTAAGCCCGCAAGGCCCCTGGTAGTCTAGTGGCCCAGTCCCGGCGATGTGCTGATACTATTTTAGTAAGAATTTCCTCAAGGACTTTGTTGGTACTTTCGACCTGCCTGTTTGCCTGTAGGTGGTAAGGAGACGTGACTCTATGGTTGATATGGTGATTCTTTAGGGTGGCTGTAATTTTATTACCCACAAACTGTGCCCCTCCATCGGTTATCACTTCTCGTAGTAAACCATATCTCACAAATAGCTCAAAAAGGAATTTAATTACAGATTATTTCGTGGCTCTTGATAAGGCCACTTTTTCTACCCGCTTTGTTACGTAATCTATGGCAACTAGTATGCATATTTTATGGTTCGGTGGTGGGTTGAATGGTCCAACAAAATCCAGTGCCCATTGTTCAAACGGTTCTACTACCAATTGTGGTTGAAGTGGCATTTCATCTCTTGTCACCACCATAAACTCTTGAATTTATCAATGATTTAAAACTCTCATCCCTTCATATTCTCAAATATATAAATAAAAAATCCCTTTAACCTACTATATTTTTTTATCCCGTGAGATAATCACCAAATAAGTTGTAATGACCTGTTGTGTCTTCTCTTTTCCAACTTTTAACAACATAAACTTATAGTTCTCAAGTATCATAATAAGATATATTCTCTTTAAAACGTTGACTATATATACATATATTCATTATCTTCCATATTGCACTCCCCTGAGAATTGTTGAAAATCAAAAAGTTACGATGAATCTTCTACCATTACAAGCATGAAGTAAATTACCTTTAAAATATTCATACAAACATTAAATTATGAATAATTATTGACTAATATATAGGTTATTGATGAGGAAAAACAAAGAGGAAGCTAATTTTTGTTAAAGTTGAAAGATAAGTTCTTTAGCAAAAAAGGAAAGAGCAAGAAAACATAAGGTTGGAAGCACTATATAAACCTAGAGAAATGGTTGAGGCCAAAAGAAAAGAAGAGGTGCAAGTAAATATAGCTATGGAAGAATATCTACAAAAGAGGTCAATGCTAGAGTGAAGGTAGAAATGTTAATGAAGAGTAGAATCTGAAAAGAAAGCCAATTTTTATGCAGAAGATAAGAAGAAAATAATGCAAGAGATTGAATCCAAGAAGAAACAAGAAACAAGGAATAAATGCGAGGAAAACGTTGAAACTAACATCAAGATATTTGAAGTGGAGAAATATAAGCAATAGGAACTAGCTAAAAGAGAACTTGAAGATAATGTTGAAGAGTAGAGGAGAATATGAGAAAAATCGGGATGAAAAAAAGTTTATGAGACAAGAAAAAAATGAAAATAATTGGCACAAAATACCAATGCCAATGAGTTCAATATGTACGAACAACATTCTTCATAAATGAAATAATTCATCACTACTCAAACCTTAGCTAATAAATTGGGGTGTGAGCATGGTTGTAGGTAGTGATGATTTTAATCCAAAACTAGTTGACAAAGTTATAAATTTGCAGTTATTTATATTTGATAAGTAGATAAGTATATGAAGCAAAGTAATAAGGTAGAGGCACAAATTTATGAGAATTTCCTTGGAATTATGAAATAATTCTCAGTACTGAGACCATGGTGATGAATTTTTTATTTTTATTTTTATTAATTGCTAGTTTACTCTATCAAAAGATGGTGTCCATAATACTATTGACATTGGGAAGAATATAAAGTATTATGAGAGAAAAATCATTGTGCTAAAACATTAGCTCACTAGTATAAATCTAGCAAATGTCAAACTTTTGATTTTATCAATTTTGTTTTCAGGGTGCAAATGAAATTAAACACTAAACAAAAATAATTTTATGATATAGTACAACAACTACAAGTCCAAGACGACAATATTGCTGATGTCATGACCCATATCCAAGCATGGGAACTTGTCTATCAACTAACTTTGTTACATTTTGAAAAAGTTAAATATTGGTAGTCCTCCCTAGAAAAAAATCTCCCATGAAGCCTTTATTTTCACTTCCAATAAAGACAATATTTACCTAAACTCTTAAGCTCTTTCTCTTTAACATATTTTTGATAACTCTCATTACTCATCAATATTTATCAATATTTATAAAACCAATACCAAAAACTAAAATATATTTATTTCTATTAACAATTTTTATATATTTTGATTTTTCTTATATTTATATTTATTTCTATATTACCAATTTTTATATTTTTTTTTCTTATATTTATATTTATTTCCATTTTACTAATAATTTTTTATAATTATTTTGTTACAATTTTATAAATAATTATTCTTATACAACTATACATTGCAATGCATTAAATAACATGTCACTCAACATCCATACCTATCCATACCTATCCATACCTATCGACTAAGAAATGACAAATGACCATTTTAATAATATATTTTTATAATTTGTAACATCATTTTTAAAATAATATTAATTTAAATAAATATATATATACATGATATTATTGGCGGTAACTTGAACGATCATAAAAAAAAACGGTATTTTTTAATACACTATTGAGATTAAAATTGTTACTTTATTATATTATTTACTTTCTAGATTGTTGTTTATCAATATATTATTTAGTTGAAATGATCATTTCAACTAATTTCATGTCAAATTAAAATAAAGTTTAATTGATTAAATCATAAGAGTTCGGAGATAGCCACAGCCGTCACATGGCTGGTCATTGCATTGTTCGGCAACAATGCAATCGGGCCTTTAATGACATGCTTCACATGACTGAAATGGAAACACTGTACAAAATATGATACATAGCGGCATTTGTTCCTTTGGTTACATTGATGAGGTTTCTGAATTTGATTCTGATGCCATTGCGATGTTGTATTCATAACTCCTGCTTTTGCTTCCAAACTAACAAAATTGAGCAAGCTATGCAGAATACGAATGGATGTTTGGTTGTATTTTCTGAGTTAGCTTATCAACTCCATAATACTCCCCAGACTGTCACATTATGCCCACGAATATGGGCCTCCTCCCCCTTCTACACTGAACTTTGTTGCATCTGAACCCCGCCGCAGATCTCTTTTACAGAAGACAAATGGTATAAGAAAATCGCATATTATCTCATAGATAAATTTGTCCGTGAGATAAAATGCCAATATAGGAATTGTTTTGATCCTTAGTTATGAACTATCGTTCATTTTCTAAGGTTTCTTTCAATTTTCATGACAGACATTAGAGTCGATTACCTTTATTTAATGAATGAATGGATGAAAATAAGTAGCCAACTATGAGGGCTGAGCTTTGGTTCAACGGGAGTGGCCAGTGCCATCTGTGATTTTGGAAACCGATTCTCCATGATGCCTGGCAAAGAATTACGTTGACATGCCCAATACAACATGATAGCTAGTCCATGGCTGAGGAAATCAAGGAGAAAAGGTCGCATTATTGGCAGTAGTTTGTGCGGGACGAAGCTTGAAGTTTTTCTTATTAATGGAAACTACATATAGAATAATTTCATTCTTTGCATGGTGAAAGAATAATAATAAATATCAATCAGGATTTTGTGTATTTATGTTATTTATTCTCTCTACGGCATGACGCTAAAATTATATGTACTCTAGTTTGTAGAAAACCTACCACTACTATTGGTAATGCGTCTCAAACAATCTAATGATATAATTTTGTGCTTTTAAATAAAAATCTTATATTTTGTTTGTGATTAATTTTTTCCGTAGGTTTTTTTTTAATTTTGTACCTTTATTTGTGCTTTCACATAAAAAAAAATCTTATATTTTGTTTATGATTATTTTTTACTTTGCAGCTTTAGTCATTCAAATGCACAAGGGATTATTGCTGAGATCTTTGGAATCCACTTTCCCATGGTTCTAAATATGAAAATAAAGTGCTCATTATCTATCCATTCGCTATTGAATATAAATGAGTTACACGAAACTACTATCTTGAATATAAATGAGTTACAAGAGGATGTGAATAGTATTCGAAGTATTGATGGATGATCTCATGGGATAAATAGGAAAATGATAACGCATTTTCTCTTTCTTTCTTTTTTTTCTTTCTACTTTTTTTATCCTTTAACAAATATAAATATGTATATATATAGGTTATTTTAAAAAATCAAATTTATATTTTTTAACATATTCAATATTGATTTTTATAATTTTCTTGTAATAGTAGATTTAGGTGTAACTTAACTCATGAAATCTTTTTCATTTATATGGTTAATACTTTCATTTTTTCCTCACTATATAAAAAATATTTTTGAGAAAAAAGTTTTATGATTAACAATGTGGGAAAGTTTAATTTTGTAGTTTAATTTTCAATTTAATAATTTTTTTTAAAATCAATTTAGAATCTTTTTAATGAAGGGAAATAAATATTTGATCTAGATATAATCCTTGATATTTATATAATATATTATTTAATATTATTTATTATAATTATATAATATTATTAGAAATATTTTTAATAATCATTTGGTTTAGTTTATATATATATAATATTTCGTTTTGTTTTTATTTATATAATTATATGATATTATCATTTATATATGCATAATTTTCTTATGGTGTTATTTTGAGTATTTATAGAAGTATTTTTATTTATATAATTATATGATATTATCATTTATATATGCATAATTTTCTTATGGTGTTATTTTGAGTATTTATAGAAGTATTTCTTTTAAGCTTGGCAAGATTACATCTTCAACATGTCCAATATATCATTCTGATCTAGCAGCGGAATTAAACGAGTGACTTACATGTTAGTGTACTCTAGCACTGTGTGGTCCCTCTCTTGATGCGAAGTTCTCCATCTCGTGTACAGGTCATTTTAGTTTAAAACAGGAGGATCGTATTACTCCTTGGTTTACTTATTTGGGGGGCCCTCTAAATAAGTCACCCCCAAGATGTGGGCCCTCTAAATAAGTCACTCCCCAAGCATCCAATTCCTCTCCCTTTTGTCGAGCCTCCTTACACATCCTTTAGGGAATCAACAAAAGCTACCCAATTGTATCAAGGAGTACCTTAACAAAGCATCCGATCATTGTATATCCACGACCCTGTGGATCTTTATCGAAGCATTTTTAATATAAATTTGTGTATATATTTATAAAACTTTTGGCAAGAGTTAGAAAGTCAAGATTTTATATTGGCAATATGTTGTATAATTTCATGTATACAAACAATTTATATTAATCCAAAATTTTATATTAGTAATATCTTTTCTAATTTTACAAAATCTAATTTTTATATTGTTAAAGCATTTTCAATACATGAATGATGAAAATTTTAGATTAAAGTTTGTATAATTGTAGTGGAAAATCATACAAGTCTAAGATTTTTGTCGCAAAATTACACACACACACACAAAACCTTGAAATTATTAATGTAAGCATTGGAGACATATTTATTGATAGAAACATAGAAGAAATAATCTGGAAGGCCTAATCTTTATGGTTAGTTTAAGAATTTTTCCATGCCAAAGCCATATTTTCTAAGAAGGTCACGAGGTCAAATTCACATGGGGGTTTGAGGTTAGGTTTATATGTTTTTTTCTAGTAGAACTTATCCTAGGAACCATTACCAAAATTTGGGTAAGTGCCTAGAGGGATTTTCCAAGGAATTTTCCATTAAAAAAAATAGTGCCCAAAGGTTTCACTAGATTGATAGATGCTATTGTGCTAAGTCTAGAAAGGTATTAGCATTAAATATCATAGTGTAATATAGGGTTACAAGCCTCCCATACATTTATGGTTGATTTACCCTCAATATAAAAAATTCCAAGGAGAATTGGCATGGTACCAATACATTAGTTCTTTTATTAAGTGCGTGAGCATGGGGTGACATTATTTCATTTTCTAATGTTTCTTTCAATTTTCATGACAGACATTAGAGTCGATTGCCTTTATTTAATGAATGAATGGATGAAAATAAGTAGCCAACTATGAGGGCTGAGCTTTGGTTCAACGAGAGTGGCCAGTACCATCTGCGATTTTGGAAACCTATTCTCCATGATGCCTGGCAAAGAATTACGTTGACATGCGCAATACAACATGATAGCTAGTCCATGGCTGACGAGATAAAAGAGAAAAGGTCGCATTATTGGCAGTAGTTTGTGCGGGACGAAGCTTGAAGTTTTTCTTATTCATGGCAACTAGATATAGAATAATTTCATTCCTTGCATGGTGAAAGAATAATAATAAATATCAATCAGGATTTCATGTATTTATGTTATTTATTCTTTCTACGGCATGACCCTAAAATTATATGTACTCTAGTTTGTAGAAAACCTACCACTACTATTGGTAATGAATCTCCAACAATCTAATGATATAATTTTTTGCTTTCAAATAAAAATATTATATTTTTTTTGTGATTACTTTTTTCCGTAGGTTTTTTTTAAATTTTGTACCTTTATTTGTGCTTTCACATAAAAAAATATCTTATATTTTGTTTGTGATTATTTTTTACTTTGCAGCTTTAGTCATTCAAATGCACAAGGGATTACAGCTGAGATCTTTGGAATCCACTTTCCCATGGTTATAAATATGAAAATAAAGTGCTCATTATCTATGCATTCGTTATCCAATATAAATGAGTTACACGAAACTACTATCTTGAATATAAATGAGTTACAAGAGGATGTGAATAGTATTTGAAGTATTGATTGATGATCTCACGGGACAAATAGGAAAATGATAACCTTTCGACTTTTTTTATCCTTTAAGAAATATAAATATGTATATATATGTTATTTTAAAAAATCAAATTTATATTTTTTAACATACTCAATATTGAATTTTATAATTTTTTTGTAATAGTAGATTTAGGTGTAACTTAACTCATGAGATATTTTTCATTTATATGGCTAATAATTTCATTTTTTCCTCATTATATAAAAAATATTTTTGAGAGAAAAGTTTTATGGTTAACAAAGTGGGAAAGTTTAATTTTGTAGTTTAATTTTCAATTTAATAATATTTTTAAAAATCAATTTAGAATATTTTTAATGAAGGGAAATAAATATTTGATCTAGATATAATCCTTGATATTTATATAATATATTATTTAATATTATTTATTATAATTATATAATATTATTAGAAATATTTTTAATAATCATTTGGTTTATTTTATATATATAATATTTCATTTTGTTTTTATTTATATAATTATATGTTATTATCATTTATATATGCATAATTTTCTTATGGTGTTATTTTGAGTATTTATAGAAGTATTTCTTTTAAGCTTGGAAATATTACATCTTCAACATGTCCAATATATCATTCTGATCTAGTGGGTGAATTGAACGAGTGACTTAGATCTTAGTGTACTCTAGCACTGTGTGGTCCCTCTCTTGATGCG
The DNA here is from genome assembly GCA_034641835.2 of Pinus albicaulis. Lineage (NCBI taxonomy): Eukaryota > Viridiplantae > Streptophyta > Pinopsida > Pinales > Pinaceae > Pinus > Pinus albicaulis. The sequence continues at coordinate 1,369,137,063 of CM076577.1, forward strand.
AAGTTCTCCATCTCGTGTACAAGTCATTTTAGTTTAAAACAGGAGGATGGTATTGCTCCTTGGTTTACTTATTTGGTGGGCCCTTTAAATAAGTCACCCCCAAGATGTGGGCCCTCTAAATAAGTCACTCCCCAAGCTTCCAATTCCTCTCCCTTTTGTCGAGCCTCCTTACGCATCTTTTAGGGAATCAACAAAAGCTACCCAAATGTATCAAGGAGTACCTTCACAAAGCATCTGATCATTGTATATCCACAACCCTGTGTATCTTTATCAAAGCATTTTTAATATAAATTTGTGTATATATTTATAAAACTTTTGGTAAGAGTTAGAAAGTCAAGATTTTATATTGGTAATATGTTGTATAATTTCATGTATACAAAAAAATTATATTAATCCAAAATTTTATATTAGTAATATCTTTTTCAATTTTACAAAATCTAATTTTTATATTGTTAAAGCATTTTCAATACATGAATGATGAAATTTTTAGATTAAAGTTTGTATAATTGTAGTGGAAAATCATAAGTCTAAGATTGTTGTTGCAAAATTACACGCACACACACAAAAAACCTTGACATTATTAATGTAAGCATTTGAAATATATTTATTGATAGAAACATAGAAGAAATAATCTGGAAGGCCTAAAATTTATGGTTAGTTGAAGAATTTTTCCATGCCAAAGCCATATTTGCTAAGAAGGTCATGAGGTCAAATTCACATGGGGCTTTGAGGTTAGGTTTATATTTTTTTTTCTAGTAGAACTTATCCTAGTAACCATTCCCAAAATGTGGGTAAGTGCCTAGAGGGATTTTCCAAGGGAATTTTCCATTAAAAAAAAATAGTGCCCAAAGGTTTCACTAGATTTATAGATGCTATTGTGCTAAGTCTAGAAATGTATTAGCATTAAATATCATAGTGTAATATAGGGTTACAAGCCTCCCATACATTTATGGTTGATTTACCCTCAATATAAAAAATTCCAAGGAGAATCGGCATGGTACCAATACATTAGTTCTTTTATTAAGTGTGTGAGCATGGGAAAAAATTATTTGCTTAGAATATATGCATATTTTTCCAAGTGAAAACTCATGGGATCCATCCCTCTTCCCTAGAATATTTGGATGGAGGGTAATGAATTAACTAGTTACAATAATGACTAGTAACATTAAATAAGTTTACCAAATTTGAACCCTTTGCTTCTGGCCTCCTTATTAGAAACATGACTTGAGTTGATGGTTCAATTGATTAATATAGACTTTGGGGTTCTTAAAACACACACACAACAACATCTAATCTTACCCTCATACAATTATGCAAGAATAGGATAACTAGTACATTGTTAGCTCTAAATGGCCCATGAAGGGAAAACATGCCATAAAGTGGGATATGAACATAAGTGTTTTCATGTGCACACACAAAAAAAAGAAACTCATCCCACCCTTAATAACTTAAGTGAGAATGAGATAATTGGTAGATTCTCACCCTTAAGAAATTAAGGGAGAATGATATGATATAACTAGTACATTATTAGATTTAATCAGCCAATGAAGGGAAACATGTCATAAGGTAGGATATGAACATAGGTGTTACAGGTGTACAAAAACACAAGCAACATCTCATTCCAACCTCAAGCACTTAGGTGAGAATGATAACTTAAGAGAGAATGAGATGAGATAATTGGTACATTGATAGATTCAATCAATCAATGAAGGGAAAACATGTCATCAAGTAGGATTTGAGCATAGGTTTATGTAGGTGTACACACACGCAAAAGAAACATCTCATCCCACCCTCAAACATTTATATGAGAATGATATTATTGGTACCTTGCTAGCTTTAATTGGTTCACAAATAGAAAACATGTCATAAAGTGGGATTTGAGCTTGTGTGGGGAGGATAACAATTTCACCTCTTAACCATCCAAGCTAGATCCAATTGACTCTCTCTCTCTCTCTCTCTCTCTCTCTCTCTCTCTCTCTCTCTCTCTGTACACACACACTACAATGGAATAATTGTGACCTCCCCATTAGCAACATGCCATTGGGATATGGTCCTTTCCCTTGGAATATGTTTCCCTCTTATTTGAGTGTGCCCAGCTGATTGTTGAGCATGTGGAAGTTGTTGGGAATTGGTAGGAGAATACAAGGTAATATATCAGCTAGTAGTGGAGCCATATGTATGAGTTAAGCCCTTATGAATTTTGGGTGCATTCCCCGTGAATTGCGTGAGGCCATCGTATTATGTTTTTTAAGCTTGTGTGGTGAGTGGGGGTCTTAGTAGATGATTGAATCATTATGGTGCTTGCTGTATAGCTAATAAACCACCTGGAAAATATGAAAATAAAATAGGAAAACCATCTTGACAGTGGATTCCAACTCTTGAAACGAAGCAATACCCCATCTAAAATTTTGGTGAATCCTTGTGAATGAACTAAAAGATAAGACTGAGTCATTGTGGTGCCCACTACTAAGAGAAATTGATAAACCAACCTAGTGCTTGTTATAGGTGCAACAAGTAAACCACCTTGGTGCTTTCTTTTAAAGGTAAGTTGATAAACGACTTGGGCAGTGGGCTACATAACATGGATGAAAAGCCATGCTTTTGGTGTGAATTCCCTAAGAAATAATTTCCTCAGACATTGGATCTAAATCAAGGGAGGTAAATATAATGTTATAAGTTATATGTGTGTTCCTATTACTTAAAATTTTCTATAACATTAATATGTAAGTTCTATTGTGAATGGTAATGGTTTCGTGCCCTGCTGAAAATTTTAAAGTATGTACTGTTGTAAAACCGATAAATAATATGGTAATCCAAACCAGCAGACAAAACTCATTAACTGGCCACCAAGGAGTGATGGTATAACAAAAATAAAACCTTTAATCTAAGAATATAGTTCGCGATGAATCAAACTATAGACAGTCATTATTTAAGTTCAAAGAGGATTCTAGAACAGTATGATACCAAACCTTAGAAAAATTATGTACACCACATGGGCAGATGGAAGCCCGAGGGTACAGGGTTCTCTCTATCGGATGTTTCTTTAGACAATAGCCATGAATAAATGATATACATTCCATGAAATTTATCAGAAATAACATTAAGCTATGAGTCAACTAAACTAAACTAGCGTGTAGCAAAACCTTAATGGCGTAAGAAATCGAGTATAACAATTTACAAAATTTCATGAATAATATTACAGTTACAACAGTAATAACCCAACAGGTACATGCATTAATTCAAGGTATTATACTAGTTTCATATATTAATGTAACAGTAAATTAACAAATAGCTCTTGTTGGCAGGATGACAGGAACCATGACAACAGTGCCAACCTAAAATGGTAATGACAAGGGACTGTAATTCGATATGAAACCAAAAACAATGGATTATCACCCCAAAATTTTTACACATTTAAATCATAGCATTACATCGTGAAGACTTGGAAGTTCCAAGGGTAAAGAAAAACCATATTAAAAAAGGAAGCCTAATGTATGTCACCAGAAGAGCTAAAAATACCCTTGGCCGAAATTGATCTCAAATAAGCAATATTGAAATATTATTTAACTCCATTGTAACAAATACATCCATTATGAATGGCTCTTAACCTAACCCTTAGATGCATTACAAGTAGCGAGGTAAAAGGAATTAAACCAAAAATCTAGAACATTCGTGGCCAAGATGGGGAGGGCTAGTGGTGTTACGAGTGGGTGGTCCCATAACCTACCAAAACATAAACAAAAGACAAAAACTTAAGAACGGTATACAATTTCACCTTTGAATGCCTACGAGCTAAGAACAGTACTATGCAAAGAAAATAGACTTACCAGAGGGAGTTTTGTGTGTCCAAATGCACCGTACGCCACAGTTCTTATCTCTCTCAGTGCCTCGAAATCCCATCGAGACCAAAAGATATGAATCGGCAGTAAGCTTCCAAACGAGTAACCAAGGGTGAAAAATTATTTAGGTTCAGAGTCAAATAGCGGTAGAGAGAAAACCAACTAGAGATAAGGGTAGTCGATGACCATATCTGTGCATAGTAAGGTCTCCATAGCTGTAGAGCTTCATCCGGGAAAAAAAGGGAAGAAAACTCCAAGAATGAGCTGGGGTATTGGTCCGGGTTGGTTACACTAACCCTATCATAGCCAAATACAATCGTCAGATCGGGCCTAGGTAGATCGACAACTCAAAAGTGCCAAATGTCCCTACGTGCAGCCTATAGGGTTGGTGTTCACCGAAAACTACAGGTAGGTATTCTAGAAACATCTCCAACCCGAGTAAAATACGTTTACCATAGTGGATCATATCGAGGCATACCTGGCCATACATTTAGCTTGGCTTATGAAATGAGTTAGCTACATTGGATATCAACAATATGGAATGTTGAATAATGCATGGTGTGTCATTACTGTTAAACAAAAAGAACTACTGTATTTTTAATATAAATTATTACAATGTATTTTGACATGAAAACTATGATGGGTGCTAACATAACGTTTTGATAATTTCCTTCCAGCTATGGCAATTATTTATGTGTTTTTTTACAATGGTTAATTTGCATAAAGAGATAGGATAAAAATGTAGTTTGTAAGGAGTTGTGTGTTACAGTTCATTTTGAATAAAAATTTGAGAAACTTAATTTAATTAATTAATAATTAATATATGGATGACACAGATTTAATATTTGCAAAATATTTACAAAATATTTTTATCAATAGTGAAAAAAGAATGTTGAGATTTATCTTAAAGGTAATTTTTCTCTTTTTTCTTTTCAACTTAATTAAAAAATATTATAAATAAAATATATATTTTCTATTTAAGTAAATTTGTGGACATCTAGGTATGTGGAATTGATAAGTTATTAGCCTATAGTATTGTAAAAAAACTTATTTAAATGATAAGAATTTCAATGATAAAAAGAAGACAAATCTGCATTATTAAGAATCCTATTACATACCTTTTATTTATTTATATACTAATTTTTTTTAATAATAATAATTTTAACAATGTGAAATAAATATTTGTATATTTATTATACATTAATGTCTATCAATATTTTCAATAAATTTAATTTATATAATTAGGTTTGGTTAATTTAGGTAATTACATTCATTTATAAAAATAAGTCTTTACTAGTGTTAAACTAAACTCATCATGCATTTACATATTAAACTTTTAATCTATATTGCTTAATATGCATGTTAAGTACATTCATTTATAAAAATAATCTTTTACTCGTGCTAAACTAAACTCGTAATGCAACTACATATGCATTTACATATTAAACTTTTAAACAAAAGTGTTTGAGATACATGTTAAATGCAATACCCAAATATAAAATTATTAATCAGTTTGATATTTTGAAGATTTATGTGGTGTGAGTTTTTGAGGAGGGTTATATGACATCTCCACAGTATCCATTTTTATGTCTACAATTATTAGTCAACTTGTTAATTAAAATATACTTAATGGGATTAAGGATTATTGATCAATTATGGATAAAGTTTGATCTTTGTTCACACTTGTTTCATTATATAATATTTGATTTCCTTACAATAACATTAGTTAATACTATGTGAATATAAAATCAATCTGTGAAAATGATTATGGATTAATTTATTAATTATCCATAGTTATAGTTATTTTTATTAATAAATTAATAGATAATCATCATAATTGATTGATTTTATAATTTTTTCTATGTTTTGTGGATAAATATATCTCCAACATTTATAGTAATAATTTGAAGGCTTTGTTTATCTATATATATATATATATATATATATATATATATATATATATAATTTTGCAACAATAAAGTAGACTGGTATGATTATCCACTACAATTGTACAATTTTTATCCAAAATTTTCATCATTCATGTATTAAAATTACTTTACCATTATAACAATTTAAATTGTGTAAAATAAAAAAAAAATATCACTAATAAAAAAAATTGAATTAATATAAAGTTCTAGTATGCATTAACTAATTATTCTATTATGAAATCTTGACTTTTAACTCTTACCTAAAAAACAAGCACACACATATAATACTAAAACAAAATTATACATATATACTTGACAATATTACATAATTATATAAATGAAATGAAAATAGAATACAATATATATCAAATTAAAACTAAACTAAATAACTATTAAAAATATTATATATATATATATATATATAATAAATGAAGTTAAATATAATATATTATACATATTAATGATTATAATATTTCAAATATTCATTGAAATATTTTTATTTGCTAAAAAAATTTAAATTAGAGTTTTATACCTTCATGAAAACTTAAATCATAAAAATTAAACTTATAAAGCTCTTTCTTCAAAAAATCTTTTTCATATAAGTGAGGAAAAATAATATTATTCATCATATAAGTGAAGAAAAAGATATCACAAATTTGTAGGTTAATAAATATTTCTGAAAACTGTAAATTAAGTTCAACAAATCTACTATTAAAAATAAATAAATTATAAAAATCAATTTTAAATATGTCATAAAAGATTGATTTGATTTTTTAAAATAACACTTACATAGACTTACATATTTCTTAAACCAATAAAAAAAAATAGAGCATTATCATTTTCCTATTTATCTTATGAAATCTTCGATGAGTACCTCGAATATTATTCACATTCTCTTGTAACTCATTTATAACTCATTTATATTGAAGACCATAGATTCTTCTAACTAATTTATATTATACAATCATCTATTAAAGGGCACGGAGAGATAATGAACACTTCATTTATATATTTATAACCATGCTAAAGTGGATTCCAACGCTGAGCTCTGCAGTAATCTCCTGTGTATTAGAATGAATAAAGGTGAAAAAAAAAACCACTGAAAAAAGTAATCACAAACAAAATATTTGAAAGCACAAAATTATATCACTAGATCGTTGGAGATGCATTAGCAATCGTAGTGTTGGGTCTTCCATAAACATGACTACATACAATTTTAGGGTTGTGGGGTTGACAGAATAGATAAAATAAACACACGAAATCCTGATTGAGATTTAATGCGCCCGATAGCAGCCATTCACCATACATAACCATGCTATGTTTCCGGAAGCCGCATCTAAGATGTGACCTGTGCCGTTTGTTTTGCGATCACTCCATCCATATTTCCGAGAAGGAGAAATGTCGTAGTTAATGAAATAAATGTACGTTGCATCTATGTTTGAGTTTATTCAGTATTCTCGCGCTTCTCACACTGACTCAGTGGTGGGTTCCCATTTGAATTTCAATTTTATTGCATTGCCGTGTTGAATTTCAAATTTGCCGTCGGGTTGGAATTCAAATATTCATTTAGCACAAGTGGAATTTGTGGGTTCCCATTTGAATTTCAATTTTATTGCATTGCCGTGTTGAATTTCAAATTTGCCGTGCGTTGGAATTCAAATATTCATTTAGCCGTGCGTTGGAATTCAAATATTCATTTAGCACAAGTGGAATTTTACGGTAAACAATAAATTGTAAGTTATACAATATTAAATGTCCTAAGGCAGTATATGCTCATAATTAGATTTAAATCAGTTTAAATCTAAGAGTAACCCTATACAGCATTTTAATATCCTATAAACCATAAGTAACCCTGTACAGCATTTTAATATCCTATAGCTTATGCTTTATGGCTTTGGAGGAAGACAACTCAGCCCTCAAGCCATAGCCGTTGAAGTAACCTTTATGGCTTTGTATCAACTCAGCCCTTTATGGCTTTCTATCAACCATGGCTATCAATTGAAGTAACCGTTGGAGTAAAAAAAACATGGACTGCAGGGATGATCTGTTTCTATCAACCATGCCCTCAAGCCATAGCCGTTGAAGTAACCGTTGCAGGAAAAAAGCCCATGATTCGGGGGATGGTTGGAGAGGAGGTAGGAGCCTCAAATATGTATATCAATGGACGGTTCTAGAAGCGCCAGAGATATATATGTATATCTCGAGTCCTATCATTTTTCACCATTTTGTCCTAAACTATCTATGTTCTCTATGTTCTCTGTGTCTTTTCAGTCTCAGACGGTGAGAGACTTTCAAACGAGAGCAATTTTATTTTCATCAAAGGGAAAAGTACCGACATGATCAAGAATCAGAAGACCTCAAAGCATGGCAGTACTTCTTACAAAGTGGCAGTTGGTTTGTTCGCAGCTGGAGTGATTTTTATTTTCTTAGCGGAAGGCGAAACCCGACAGAACTTTCAAGTGGAGCTATGAACAGCATGTTCGAAGTGATGGCGAGGAAATACGTGGCGAAGGTCTACGACTAGATAGCGGTGTCATTATGATTTTGATCAGAGTATTGAAGATCGGTTTTCTGTTCATACTAGACATTCGATGAGGGCGGTAGTGCCTCTGCAAGACAAGGGCCGGATGCCTCTGCGAGAGAATTTTCAGTTTGACATAGGGAAGAGAATGAACCGGAATTCAAGATTACCGTCCCGTGGCAGTAATTTGGGAGTGATGTATATTCATCTATTATATCTCTATTATCACCAAGATAGACGTGAGATGACTGAAATTTGTAATGAATTTTCTTTATCTTATACTTTTGTTTGAATTCATCGAAGATATTGATATTAGTCCCATAGCCCACAGTTAAATCTTTAAAGCGAAGGGCATCATGTAGATCTTATGATTCTCTTTCTATTGTATGAGTATTTCTGAACCCCAAACAGTTTTCGGGCTCATGCAGATCAATGATCATCTTTCTTCAGCATGGTAATCGCATGGAATTCCATTTAATCTCATCGCTCTGTATTCCGTTGGCTTGTTTTTTTTTAATTGTAAATTACTGGGTAGCGAAAAGGTCGTTAATATTGCTGAAAAATAAATGAATGATACAGGTCATTTGAGGGCGCTTCTAATGTTAGCTGAAGAAATGAAATCAAATCCCAATTCCGATTCCAGTTCCAGGTATGGTCCTATTATCTAGTGCGTTAGCAATTTTTATTGAATGTAAAGCTCTGCCGCCTCCTGAATATTTTAAACGACTTTTATGTGTCTACCCCTTTAAAACCCCACTACAAATTAGGTACCGGACGGTTGGTCTGTGAAAGGTAACGCAAACAATAATGGGTACATAATCAATGGAGAAAGAATCCTTCGGTTGTAAGGATTTCAACACCAGTACGGTTTTGGGGGATGGGATCACGAGTATATTATTCCTGTGTATTATGCTGCCTGTCATATCACCTGATTTAATATTTTCACTTGAGCACTGTATTGCACGGTAAACTCAGGTTTGCGGTTAGATGAATAGCTATTGAAGTTCCTGCTTTTACGTGTGCAACACATTTAATTTATTTCAGATAAAAAAATTTATATCTTAGTTTTTATTAATAGTTTTTAATTTATTTTGTTTTTGAATTATTTCTTTATCAATATGATTTAGTTTAATTTATTTTTTAAAATGATTTTCAAATTGAAATATTTAATATATTATTTAATTTTATTATATTTTTTTAATTAAAATAACTTGAATGTATAAAGAAAAATTGTTTAAATTTATATAATATAAAGTGATAATATATATGATAAAATTAAATTGTACTATAAAAGTTAAGATTCCTTTTGAATATATATTTTAGTAGTCGAACTAGGCTAGGCTAGGTTAAGCTAGGTTAGGGTAGGTTGGGTTCGGTTAGGGTAGGTTATCTTATCTTAGGCTAGGGAAGGTTAGGTTATGTTATGCTAGGATAGGCTAGCCTAGGTTATGTTAAGTAGGTTAGGTTAGGCTACGATAGGCTAGCGTAGGCTATGCTAAGCTAGGTTATGTTAAGTACGTTAGGTTAGGCTACGATAGGTTAGGCTAGGCTAGGCTATGCTAGGTTAGGTTGGGTTAGGCTAGTCTAGGATAGGTTAGACTAAGCTAGGTTAGATTAGGCTAGGTTAGGTTAGGTTAGGTTAGTAGGATAAGCTAGCCTAGGTTATGCTAGGCTAGGCTAGGCAAGTCTAGGTTAGGTTAGGCTAGGCTAGGCTAGGCTAGGCGAGGATAGGATAGGATAGGATATGCTAGGTTATGTTAGGCTAGGATAGGTTATGTTAGGCTAGGCTAGGCTAGGTTAGGCTACGGTAGGGTAGGCTAGGGTAAGCTAGGCTAGGTTAGATTACATTAGGATAGGTTAGGTTAGGTTAGGCTAGGGTAGGGTAGGATAGGATAGGATAGGGTACGATAGGTTAGGCTAGGCTAGGCTAGGCTAGGTTAGGCTAGGGTATGGTAGGGTAGGTTATGTTAAGCTAGGCTAAGCTAGGTTAGGTTAGATTAAGATAGGCTAGGCTAGGGTACAGTAGGCCATGATAGGAAAGGCTAGGCTAGGGTAAGCTAGGGTAGGCTAGGATAGGTGAGACTAGGTTAGGTTAGGCTAGAGTATGCTAGGTTATACTATATTATTGAAGTTAAGGTTAGACTATATTATTGTAGATTAGGCTAGGCTAGGCCACGATAGGTTAGGTTAGGCTAGATTAGGTTAGTATAGGCTAGCTTAGGATAGGTTTGGCTAGGTTACACTAGGCTAGGATTTAGGCTAGGTTAGGCTAGGTTAGGCTAGGCTATAATAGGCTAGGATATGCTATGATAGTCCACGCTAGGATAGGATAGGCTAGGATAGGGTAGGGTAGGGTAGGGTAGGGTAGGTTTGGCTAGAGTAGGCTAAGTTAGACTAGGTCAGGTAGGCTAGGCTATAGTAGGCTACGTTAGACTAGGTCAAGGTAAGCTAGGCTAGGTTTGGTTAGGTTACAGTATGCTAGGATAGGCTAGTGTAGGGTAGGGTAGGTTGGGTTAGGTCAGGTTAAGCTATGTTAAGCTAGGCAAGGGTAAGCTAGGCTAGATTAGGTTAGTCTAGGCTAGGCTAGGGTACGGTAGGGTAGGGTAGGGTAAGATAGGGTAGGTTAGGTTAGATTAGGTTAGGTTATGTTAGGTTAGGATTGGCTAGGCTTGGCTATGCTAGGCTAGGTTAGGTTAGGCTAGGCTAGGCTAGGCTAGGCGAAGCTAGGCTAGGCTAGGAAAATGTAGGTTAGGTTAGGAGAGTCTAGGCTAGGATAGGCTAGGATCGACTAGAGTAAGTTAGGTTAGACTAGGATATTGTACGCTAGGTTAGATAGGTGAGGCTAGGCGAGTCAAGCGTAGGTTAGTCAAGTATAGGCTAGCTTAGGCTAGTCTAAAGTAGGCTAGGCTAAGATAGGCGAGAATAAGTTAGGCTAGGCTAGGATTGGCTATAGCAAGCTATGTTAGACTAGGTTATTGCTGGCTAGGTTAAACTAGGCAAGAGTAGGCAATGCTAGGCTAGGTTAGTCTAGTTTAAGTAGGCTAAGTAGGCTAATTAGGCTAGGTTAGGCTAGGCTAAGTAGGCTAATTAGGCTATGTGGCTAGGCTAAGTAGGCTAAGTAGGTAACCTTAGGCTAGGTAAGGTTAGGTTAGGTTACGCTATGTAGGCTATGTTAGTCTATGTAGGTTAGGATAACCTAGGATAGGGTAGGCTAGGCTGGGTTAGGCTAGGTTTAGCGAGGGTACACTAGGCTGGGTTAGGCTAGGTTTAGCGAGGGTACACTAGGCTAGCCTAGGCTAGGTTACATTAGGTTAGGTTATGCTATACTAGGTAGGCTAGGCAAGGCTAGGCTAGTCTCGGTAAGGTTGGGCTAGGTTAGGTTAAGCTAGTCGACATCGAGGTAGGTTAAGTTAGGCTAGTTTAGGTTAGGCTAGGTTAGTAGGATATGCTAGGCTGCGTAAGGTTCGGTTAGGCTAGGTTAGGTTAGGCTAGGTTAGGCTAGGCTAGGCTAGGATGGATTAGGTTAGGGTAGGGTAGGGTAGGGTAGGTTAGGTTAGGTTAGGCTAGTCTAGACTAGGCTATGTTAGGCTAGGATAGGATAGCCTAGGATATTCTAGGCTAGGATAGTCAAGGCTAGGGTAGGTTAGTCTATGGTTGGTTAGGCTAGGTTAGGCTAGGCTAGGTTAGGCTAGCCTACGTTGGGCTAGGTTAGGCTAGGCTAGGTTGGGGTAGTGTAGGCTAGGCTAGGCTAGGCTATGCTATGCTATGCTAGGATACATTGGGGTAGGCTAGGCCGGGGGTAGGTTAAGCTATGCTAGTTTAGGTTAGGTTAGGTTAGTAGTATAGGCTAGGCTGCATAAGTTTGGGTTAGGCTAGGTTAGGCTAGGCTACGCTAGGCTAGGCCAGTTTAGGCTAGGATATTTTAGGTTAGGGTAGGGCAGGGTAGGTTCGGTTAGGTTAGGTTAGGCTAGTCTAGACTAGGGTAGGGTAGGCTAGGATATTCTAGGCTAGGATAGTCGAGGCTAGGGTAGGTTAGTCTACGGTAGGTTAGGCTAGGTTAGGCTAGACTAGGTTAGGCAAGGCTAGGTTGGGGTAGTGTAGGCTAGGCTAGGCTAGGCTACGCTATGCTATGCTAGGATACATTGGCTTAGGCTAGGATAGGTTAAGTTAGGTTAGACTAGGTTAGGTTAGGCAAGGTTAGGTTAGGCTAGGTAAGGTTAGGCTAGCTAAGGTTACATTAACAAACGTTATGATAGGCTAGTTTAGGCTAGTTTAGGCTAGGCTAGGTTAGGCTAGGTTAGGTTATGCTAGGATAGGTTGGGTTAGGCTAGGTTAGCTTATGCTAGGCTAGATTATCCTAGGTTGGGCTAAGCTAGGCTACTCAAGGCAAGGCAAGGTTTCACAAGGCAACACGAGGTTACCCAAGGCAAACCTGGGTATCGAGATGCTCGATATGCAAGAAGAAATCTATGCTTGAGTGGTGGCTCACATTGGTTTTGCGAGTAAAGGATTGCACAGTCCTTTAGTTTTAGGATGATAAACTAATAGTGGAAAACTATGTTGAGAAATTGAATAAGTATGCTGACAACCAGGCCAGTTCATCGACCAGTTCATCGGTAACAAAAGCATTGCCTACAGGCAAAATTATTCATGACAGTCTGGAAAATTTGTTTTATCTCGAACATGAGGTAAAGCACTTATTCCCAATTCAGCCTACTTTTTTCAGATATATAGAGACTGATGAAACTCTGAGGAAGCTTCAAAGAACCAAAATACCAGAAGCACAATGGTGGGAAGAGATGTTAGACTTTTTGTAAAAATTATCCTTGCATGAATTTTGATTATTTACTACAATAAGTCATGATAAAAAGGATAAACATAGATCAAACAGGTCAAAGTGTACCACTACAGGTAAAGAGTATCAGTAAAATAGAGCAGCCAGCACAGAATTACTAGAGAGGACAGCAGCAAGCGGAATCATAGGGCCTACCTCCAGCACATTCATAAAAAATGGGAACAAAACAACATCGGTTATCTTTTCTCTTATCTACGAGACCATCTGTCTCTATTTTCTTGTAACATATCCATGAGTCATCCTAGATTATATCTAATTTTGTTAGGAGATATTTTTGATAATTTTTTGTATAAATAATCCCTCAATTGGAGTATTGGGGGGGGGGGTGGATTCTTAGACTTTGCTGTAACATTGATTATTTTGGAATAAAATGATGTTGGAAAAATTTTGTATGGCTAGCTGGATAAGGAATTGATGCAAAGGACTTTTCACAGGATTCTTGAATAAAAAACGGATCAATAATTCATCTATCTCTTATGTTTTAAAGTTTTATGCTTATTTATTATGCCATTTATGTTTCATATCTGAATGATAAACGAAAAGGAATAATTCAGAAAGTGCTTAAGTGCAATCTATTTTCAATCGTTATTATTCTTAATGTTTTCTTCTGAACTAGCATAAAGAGTGAATTCTTAATTGCTCCTATTTTCTAGTTTAATCATTTTGATTATTTGGTAAAAAATACTTAATTTCTCTTTATTAATTGAGCCTGAAAAAATACCTAACTTCCACAGATGATATCTCCTCAAATATTGCGCACCAAGATCTGAAATTTTTAGACAACCTTCCTCAACATTTCAGCTTCGCACCCTAGAAATTTCAGCTTCTGAAGCTTCGTAGAAAAAAAGTTATAGCGAAAATGCCACGATGACCTGTTTGGAGCAGCGAAACCCTATAATCCCAAAGCTCTGATACCAAATGTTGTGTAACCAGCTCCAAAGAGAGAAGAAAAGAGATATTCACGCCTTATAAATGAGCCACTTCGAGGGGGCAACCTCCAATACATTACATGAATGAACAATTCTTGGATGATACAAATGAACAAAACCTCATTCTATATATAGGAGTCCATGGGGCCATAATATAATCCTAGTGGGGCCACAATGTAATCCTAGCCGACCTAACAATAATAATGTAAGGGCACAATAATAACAATATGGGGGTTACAGGGGTACAATAATAACAATAAGGGGGGCTACACTAACATAATAAGGGGCTACACTATTAATATAGGGACTTAACACTTAATTTCTCTTCACCCATTTCGAGTCCATTCCATTCATTTAGATCTTTAATTGTTTCCTATTTGATTACTTTGCCCTGTGAAACCATCCATTGTTAAGAAACCGAATCCAGTTAAGCCATCTTCTTTGACTCCATTAGCCCAATGGCCTAAACTATTCAGTCCTACCCCTCTGCTATTGAATTTCATCACCCAAATATAATCAAAATCCCTAAAATTTCATAACTAGCCTAATATATTTCAAGAACAAAGCTAAAACTTAAAGAGAGAGCCCTCTCTAGATACATATTGGATAGATTCTGTACTTAAAAGTTGGTTTGTGGTTACCTCGTACCCCTTTCCTGTTCTCAAAAAATTCAAGGAAAATCTGAGTGATAACATAGTGGCGACTCCGCTGGGGAATCTGAATAATTTTATTGTTAATATTGTTTACTTTATAAACTACAGACGAAGCCTGAAGTTAGCCAGGTAGCCTTTAAACTGCTTTTGCTCTGCAATTGCATAAGTAAATGAATGCTACTTCAGTCTATCTCTGGTCTAGTTTATGAACTGAACATTTGGTTTCAAACATTTGATCAGTTCCTCTAGTCAAATAAATCTTTAAGAAAATTTAAATCCAATATCTTAAACCTCTTAAAGAGATTATTGAAGTTGTATTCTTCATTCCATTTAGACAAAAAACAAAAAAAAAATCACCTAGAAACCTGGCTTCAGAAAGGAATCATTACACCAGGGCTAATCCTGATCCAAATCCACTGCCTGTGTTTGAAAATCCTAATCTGATCCCTAGAATTATTAGGAGACAGGAAAGCCAAGAAATTTCTGATAGTTCTCAACCTCTCTATAGATCAATATCATGTCCTGTGAAGTGGATTTACCTTGAGGATGAACCTTTTGATGAGCAATTTGAAACCTCTTTATTTGTAAATTTTTCTGAATCTAAGTTGTCCCACTTGGTTCAAGACCCAGTATTTATTGAAGATTTACAACTTGAATTTGTTACTTCACATCTTGAAAAACATTTGTGAAACTCTGTACAATCTGAGCTTACCTCTGAAGGAACACCAAATCCCTCTGTGATCACTACAGCCTCTCCAAGTTCATCAACATTTCATCAAACATCTCAACCTCAAACCACCCCTTCTACTCCTCCATCCACCACTTCCAGACCAACCTCAACTGTTATTTTATCACTACCTCCTGCAATGGCAAACATATATGCTCCTTTGGTATTACCAGCCAATCTAGGGGCTATGCCTCAAGACTACCAAAGTAAAATCACTCCATTTGATGGTTCTAGTACTTACACTGCACAACAACATACTAAAAAAATGACTGATTATTTTGAAATATATAAAATAGATGATGATGATGTAAGAATGAGAATATTCGTTCAAACTCTTACTGGAGAAGTTAGAACCTGGTTTACAGCCCTTCCTGCAAACAATATCACTAACCCAGAAGCTCTTTATAGAACATTTTTAAACAGATGAGAAAAGAAGAAAGATCCTCTCCAAATCTTATCAGAATATGAAAACCTGAAGAGAGGAACACAAGAAACTGTGCAAGATTACTGCACTAGGTTCAATAATTTTTACAATGCTATTCCTCAAAACCTTAGACCTCCACCAGATTTAGCATTAATCAAATTTCCTGATGGATTTGATTCTAATATGGAATACCAGCTTAGGGAAAGATCTCCTCGGACTTTAGAAGATATGCAAAGTATATCTATCAATGTTGAAGCCAATCTGATATCTAAACGAGCTAAAGCTAGAAGTGAAAGGAGAATACCTTTAAAAGAAGAACCCTCGGCCTTTGAACAAAAACTAGATGCTATTATTAAAGGGATGGAAAGGCTAGGAGATAGAGTAGAAACAATTGAAAGGAAATCTCCTTGGGATGGTCAACCGATAAATACTGGGAGAAATCCAAATTTCAGAAAGAACCAAAACCAAAACACTGGAAAAACTGGTCCTGACCAAAACATTAGGCCCCCATTCCAGGAAAATTATGTTGAAGCCTCAAATTCTGATGAACTGACAGAAGATGCTCAAATAAAAAACTTGACTGGACGCAGGAACGAACCAGAAGTTTTCTTGACCCAATATGATCAAGAAGCTCACATTCTCAAACAATTCCAAACTCATTCAGGAGAATCATTTGACTTCAAGGTGGGATATGATACAGCCATTTACGAAGTCCAAAAGAAATATAATCTGAGGAGCAGAAGAATTGATGTCCCTGAAACAAATAAACAGAAAACTACAAAACAACCCGTCAAAGGTAAAACCAATACTACCCCTATACATATTCATTCTAGATCAGATCCTAATCCTGCTAACCCAATTATTGAAGATGTATCCGATAGTCAACTGAATAACAGACAAATTTCCAATACTCTTCCTCCCAAAGGAAATGTAGAGGAACCTTCAGAAGTTGATTCGGAAACAACTTCAGCCCACAACCCCACTCCTGAGAAGGAGAAAAATACCGAAAACACAGAAGATAAAGAGAATCCAACTTTCTGAAATACAAGAACTCAGACTAAAAAACCTTCTAATTTGGAGGCTGAAGTAGGAAAATTAAAAATAGCTATTCCATTGTCTGAATTAGCTAAACATGATGTCTACCGAAGTCAAATAAATATATCACTCAAGATCACTGGAAGTGAAGACTCAGTAAATGTTTTTGATGACCAACCCAAATTACTCTTCGGGCTTGAAGTAAATGGAAAACCAATAAATGGAGGAACTCCTCCATTCTATGTGAGTTTAAACATACATGATAAAATACTTCATAATGCCATGCTTGATTCTGGGGCATCTCACAATCTAATGCCCAAATATTTAATGGAGAAATTAAACCTAGATATCACCAGGCCATACAAAGATCTCTTTTCTTTTGATTCAATTCAGGTGAGATGTTTAGGATTAATCAAAGACTTGTGTGTTTCGCTGGTTCAATATCCTGCAAAAACAATCTTGATGGACATAGTAGTAGCAGATATTCCTCCAAAATATGGCATGCTATTGTCCAGATCTTGGGGTGTGAAACTTCAAGGATCTCTTCAACTGGACATGTCATACGCTACTATTTTAGTGTTTGGACACCCAAAGAAACTATACAGAGAAACTTTAATGAAATATGTAGTCAGTAGTTAGAAGAAACCTGAAAATTTCCCCATCTACTCAGTACACTCTGATATGGATTCATTTATTCTTTATAATGCTGAAATTGATCCTCCTACTGAATTAGAAGTTCCAGTAGTAGAACCAAAAGAAATTAAAAATGAAAAATCTAGTCTTCAAATCCAGGAAATCTCTGAGAACAATGACACATCAGATATCCAAGAGAAACCAGAAGAAAGTAAAAAACGAAATCTCACTGTTAAAAAAGTTTCTGAAACTCCTGATACCAATTATGAACATGAAATTCTTTGGCATTTAGAATTTGATGGTTTAGTTAACAAATTAGGAGCAGGAGCAAGAATTTGGATGCACAACCTTGAAAATGATCATGCTGAAGGCCATGCCTATAGATTAAACTTTAAGTGCACCAATAATATGGCAGAATATGAAGCTCTTTTGCTAGGTCTTAAACTTGTTAAAATATTAGGGGAAATTATAGTATCTGTCATAGGAGAGTCTGATTTAATCATTCAACAGATCAAATGACACTTTCTAACAAAGAATCCCAGAGTGAGAGAATATAGAGGAACAGTTGTAGAGATACTCAATACTTTTCTACAAGCTCAGCTTGTGAAAATCCCAAGAAAAAAGAACTTGCATGCCCATAGTCTAGAAATGTTTGCCAATAATTGTAAATTACCGTTCGAACCTAATCATCAGTTCACAGTTAAGATTAGACACAGACCAACCATACCTGACAATTTTAAGAACTGGAAAGTGTTTGCAAGTGATGAGCAGATTAACAATTTCCTGACTCTAGAGAATGATTTTTCTAACAGTAACATAGATGAAGATACAGTCATTGAATATGATCAAATAAATGAACAAGAAACAAACATTTCACAAGAAAGTGCAATTTAAATGCTTCATCCAACAAATTTCACCAAAAAAGAAATGCAGGACCTTAAACAAATGGAGGTTGATGAGATTATAGAAGGAGAATCTGAGATCATTAATTTAAAAGACAATAATTTGCCTAAAGGATTAACTCCTCTGGAAGATCTCTTTGATTCTAACGATATTCCAAAGAAACCTAAAATGGAACCATTGAAAGCAGATATTGAGGAATATAATTTGGGAACTGAAAAAAATCCTAAAATGATAAAGTTATCTAAATCTTTTCCTCCTGACCAAAAACTAAAATATGTTGAACTAGTGAGGGAATTCCAGGATGTCTTTGCTTGGAGTTATGAAGACTTGAAATCATATGACACCTCTATAATTCAACATACAATACCTCTGAAATAAAATCAGAAACCATTCAAATATAAACTCAGAAGAATTAACCATGTATTTCTGCCCTTAGTTGAAAAAGAAATCAAATGAATGTATGAAGTAGGGATAATTTCTCCCATTAGGTTTTCAGAGTGGGTGTCTAACTTTGTACCTACTAGGAAGAAAACTAGAGAGATCAGATTATGTGTTGATTTAAGAAATGTAAATAAGGTTTCTTTGAAGGATAATTACCCTTTGCCCAAAATAGATCACATTTTACAAAGGGTAGTAGGTGCTTCTAGGATTTATCTTCTAGATGGATTCTTAGGATACAACCAGATTCTGGTTCATCCTGATGACCATGAAAAATCAGCTTTCACAACACCATGGGGCACATTCAAGTATTTTAAAATGCCATTTGGACTTAAAAATGTAGGAGCAACCTTCCAAAGAGGAATGGACATCGCATTTGCAAAATAAATTCATGATATTCTTGTTATATATCTGGATGATTTAACTGTTTTTTCTAAATCAGATCAGCAACATTTGGACCATCTCAGACAAGTATTCCTAAAATGTAGAAAATATGGTATCTCTTTGAATCCAAAAAAGTCCTTGTTTGGTTTAGAATAAGGTATAATCTTGGGCCATATCATCTCCAAAGATGGTATTAGAATTGATCCTGCTAGAATAGAAGCTATACTATAGATACCTCACTCTAGAAATGTCAAAGAACTTCAAGCTTTCCTAGGAAAAATCAATTTTTTGAGAAGATTCATATCTAGCTTAGCTGAACTAATTAGATTTCTTAATAACATGTTAAGAAAGGATTCAAGTATTAAATGGACAGTAGAAGCCAAACAAGTATTTGAAGAAATTAAAATGGCTTTGACCAGAACACTAGTCCTTACAAGTCCACAATTTGATAGAGACTTCATAATATTTTCATTTGCATCAGAACACACTATAGCAGTTGTTTTATTACAAAAGGATGATCAAGGATGTGAAAAACCTATAGCCTATTTTATTAAAGCACTAAGGGATGCATCATTAAAATACAACATCATGGAAAAACAAGCTTTTGCACTTGTAAAAGCCATTAAAGATTTTAGAATCTACATATTGTATTCCCATGTGATAGCCTATGTACCAAATGCTGTTGTCAAAGACATCTTAACTCAGGATGGAATTGAGGGAAAAATAGGTAAATGGATTGCTACCATATTAGAATATGATATTGAAATAAAACCTACAAAGCTTATAAAGGGATAGGGGTTGGCTCAACTCATGACAGAAACAAATTGTCAAGCCCTAGATATTAATCAACATGATGACGAACAGGAGATTGCGACTCCACAAATCAGCCAGGCCTTCTTAGATTCACCTTGGTATGCTGATATAATTTATGTACTGTTAAACCTGTAAGCTCTTCCAGGGTTATCAAGAACAAAGAAAAGGCTTTTAAAGATGACATCTTCAAAGTTTTGTATTTTAGATAATGTTCTTTTTTGGAAAAATCATGAAGGTATTCTATTGAATTGTTTATTAAAAGATGAAGCTAACAAGGCTCTTCAAGAATTTCATGCAGGAGACTGTGGTGGACACATTTATTGGAAATCAACTGCAGACAAGATCCTAAGGGCTGAATTTTATTGGCTAACCTTATTCTCTGATGTAAAGAAATTTGTGACTACTTGCCATAAATGTCAAATTTTTGAAGGCAAGAGAAAGCTATTACCTTTACCCCTGAAACCAATTTCCACTAAAAAACCTTTCCAACAATGGGGCCTGGATTTCATTGGAGAAATCCATCCTCCTTCTTCCGGCCAACACAAATGGATTCTCACTGCCACGGACTATTTCACCAAATGGATAGAAGCAATTCCTTCCAGACAAGCCAATGACACCGTGATCATAGGATTCTTAGAAACCAATATATTATCAAGATTTGGCTGTCCTGATAAAATCATAGCTGATAATGTTGCTGCCTTCAAATCTAAGAAGATGATAAGTTTCTGTAACAAGTATCATATCACCTTAAGTCATTCCATAGCCTATTACCCTCAAGGTAATGGATTATCTAAGTCCTCCAACATGAGTCTCATTAACATTATTAAGAAATTATTGGAAGAAAATAAGAAAAATTGGCACAAGAAACTTACAAATGCACTGTGGGCAGACAGACTCACCACCAAAAAATCTATTGGGACTAGTCCTTATGAGTTATTCTATGGCATTGAGGCTGTATTTCCTTCATATTTAGGAGTTCCTGTAATGAAATTACTTCAAGAAGCTCAGGTTGAACCTAATTATATTCAAAGGAGAATAAACCAAACTATCAATTTGCAACAGACCAGAGAGGAAGTATATTAGAGATCCCAAGTATTGCAGGAGAAACTAAAGAAGATATTTGATAAAAGAACCAAGGAAAAATATTTCCAACTTGGAAACAAAGTATTAAGATGGGATTCCAGAAGAGAGGATAAGGGAAAACATGGGAAGTTTGAATTCCTATGGAAAGGACCTTATATTATCCATGCTTTACAAGGAAACAATACATATTTTCTAAAAAACTTGGATGGTACAGAAACTGAAGATGGGCCAGTCAATGGTCGAATGTTGAAACATTACTTTGATCCTATTTATTAGGATATCCTGAGTTTTAACATGTACATACTATATCCTTTGTAATGTCACAGTTTTGATTGGATAGTAACTTGCTGGAGTTGAAGCCCGAAGAGAAGGCCCTAAGCTTCAGAAGTATCACTATCATACATACAATAAAGCAACAAGCAGAAGAATATTCCACAGTTCAGTCAAAATCATTCGGAGAACAACTGACCTGCTGTTCTTGACTTTTCACCAGGAAAATCCATCCCCAAGTGGAGCCAGTGTTAGAATCCGATACCAATAGGTGTCATATATCATGATTGACTTGATGGGCTATGTAATATGTTCATATATTTTCTTGTTGCAAAGGTTTTCCATATTGTCAAAAAAAAAAAAAATCAAAAAAATTTAAAAAAATGTAAAGAGGGTGTACCCTAAAAGAAAAATCAAAGGGTGAAAAAAAATAAAAATGGCAAAAAAAAAGTAAAAGAAAATGAACCCCACCAAAAGAAAGGCCAAGGAAAGTGTGCAAGTCTAAATTCCACTACTTTTTGCTCTTATGTAAATAAAAAAATTGTGTACAACTTGTATCTTATGCCTCAATTGATGAACAGTCAAACAGTTTAAGCTTGGCTAGTTCATCTTTCAATTTTATGTTTTAGAGATAGAGAATAAAATCTGACCAAACTATTTAATCCTGGCAGATAAGTAGATTGGTAGAGTAAATAAAAGGTGCTCAACATCTTAATCTGAGCCCTTGTATGTAATAAGGTTAGACTTAGATATATTTCTACATGTAAAAGAAAAGAAAGTGTGATAAGGGTTTGCCAGTCTAAGTGCACCCTAATAAAGAAGAAAAAATCGTAGGTTAAAGTAGGAAGGGTAGGTAGATGTTGTTGAAAAATTACATGTGATGGATAATGACTCTAAATGTGTTAATCTTTAATTTCATCACAAGTGCAAGGCAGATATTACACTGGAAGAATTTCAAGCAAAACAAAGTCAAATTATTAACTTCCCTTCTCATTTTTCCCTAAAATTTCACTAATTTTCCCTAAGTACTAAGGCATTTTAAAATTAGAGGGGCTCAAGGCATTTCCTTGACTTTTGGAGGGACTGGACACTCGACTCAATAATTTAAAAAGCCTAAGTACTTAAAACCATCCATAAGCCATTCATGTTACTTCCATAATTCTTTTCCTAAGTAAAATCTTATTTTTGGGAAAATTACACAATATTCCATAAAAAACCCTTTTTGATTCAAGCATAAGTTAAATACATAATTCTAATGTTTTTATACTTAGTGCTTTTCATTCATTTTCATATTAACTTTTAACTTTATTATTTAATTCTCTATGTAAATTAACCCGTTCCCGTATTATTATAATAAAATCCTCAAATATTATGGTATCTCGCGCCTTGATTGAAATATAACCATAATACTGTGTTAAATATGATTAATTAGTTAAATCTTCAACTAATTAAGAGCCTCGCCTCCCCGACTCATTAAAAAAGGATTAATTAACCCTCATTGTTAATTAAGAACTTGTCTGACAAATCATACTCTTCCCAATATGATTTAATTGTATTGGGCCCACCCTTTCTATTTCCCATCATCTCACTTCCCCAACAACCGTACGATCAACCACTCCACAACCAACGACTTTCATCTATATCGCAACACCCCCTACAGCTGAACGATAACGTTTGATCACTAAGCAGTTTTCCAAATAGTGCCTCGCCACGCGTCGCAGGATATATGGAATCAGTGGCTCTCGGTTGAAAACCGTCTGTCCCCAAAAGTGGTGCGATACATACCGCTTACCGCCCTCCGCATACGACAAACCCTTTCCCACATACGTCATCCGCCCAAAAAATAAAATCCCGCCAACTTTGACTTTGTGAATAAAACAGACAAACGCGCATCATTTTCATTATCCCGTGCAGCGACCAGTGTTCCCATGCAAAGAACGTCAAAGCCAACTGTCAAAGATTTTCAACTACCACCTTGCTAAGAAACTTGCATTCGAATAGTTCAAAACCTGTCAGTAGTTGCCGACACCTGTTTTCATCACTATTCACTTCCAGGAAACAGGGATTTATCCAATTTCGGTTAAACCCTGCAAGTCTTGGTTTTTGATTTAATTCCACAATTCAGTCTTTATTTCACTTCATAAGTTCCCAGACTTGTAGTTTTGCCCATTTTTCCATCAAAAATCCAATTTCCTTTCTGAATCCACAAGAACCAGAAATGGAAACCCCTGTGGCTTTGAATGTTGCGCCTCTGAATGCTCCCCATAAATATTTAGACTATTTGCCTCTAGTGAATAGGGATTTTCAGATAAAGGACCTCATCCTTAGTGAAAATCCTCTCAGAATCTTTTGCCAATGCAGAGATAATTACCTAAACGGTTCTGATATTTTTGGACTATGGGAATCCAATCTTCCCATGTATCTTTTACCCTCAGTTCATGTTTTTCCTGAAATAATTTATCACTGCCATGCCAATTATGATCCTAATCAACAAGCAGTCATGTCCCCGAATCAAACCATTCTTTTCCCAATAACTGCACAATCCATAAATGAAATGTTACAATTTCTTCCCGGTCAAGCCTTGAATCCCCTTTCCATAGGAGATTTACTTGAAAAATCGACAAATTTATCCCAAGAAGAGTTGAATCGCCTCTGTCAGACTGTCATACTTCAAGAACATCAACCTAAAGGCCCTCCTCCTTATGGATATACTTTTTTAACATATTTGGGCAGAATCATATTGAATATGATATATTTTTTAATGGGTTTCAACGCTAGTGAATACGTTGATAAGTTAACCCTAGTGTTGTTGTCAATTTTTACTCCTGGACAACCCCCTGCTGTTAAATATGACTTTGCCACCTACATTGCTGATAAGATTCATGACCAGTGCATGAGATTAGAAAATGAAAAAGTTTTCAAATACTCCAATTTTATATACCATCTCATGCTCTATTATTAGTCAGAGAATTTCCCCTTCTCTATCAAGAAACTTGACACCAAAGGAAATCCAAGGTCTGTAATCTTTTGGTCTGCAATCTTCTATAGTTCCTATGAGTCTCCTTATTCTTATAATGAATTCATTGACGTATTTTTTCATCCAGCAACCACCTTATTGACAGGAGTTTCTCCTCTTAGGGTCAATAATGATATGAAGAAAATCGTCCAACTCTCAAAGCAATACATGATAGGTGATTGGTACCTATACCGGAATCATACAGAAATTAGGATATATGGGTGTGAGCTTTGTCCTTTCAAGCTACCAAAGTATGTTCCAATGAAGCACTTTGCCTTAGAATATTTAAGAAAAAATGATAAATTTAGACATAGTCCATTTTTGCAATGCAAAGAAGAAAGCTCAGCTCAGAATCAAGAGTAAATTAGGTCCTTTTGTCTGTAATACTATGGATGCAAGGAAAGAAGCTGAAAGAATTCTAGAAGACTATCTAAAATTGCAAAAAAGTTTATGCTGGGTACCTTATGATCCTAACAGCGTTATTTGTGATAGGAGAATGAAAAACAGATTGTCACCATACCTTCACCATAGAATTCCAGAGATTGAACAATTTTCAAATATGGATGAATGGATGGAAGGGACCTTAGTAGAACAAGATAGTGAACATGTCAATGTTGAGAATATTATGAAAGATCTTGACAAAATACTTGACCTGGATTCTTTTGGGCAGGTACAAAGACCAGGAATTGGTCATTCCTCTGCTGGAACCTCTCAGCAAAATTTACAAGAAACTAGTGCACCAGCCACAGTAACATCTAAAGGGAAGGAAAAGGAAACTAATACACAAGTCACAGAGCAATTTACAATGTTAGAGCAGCCTGAAAATTCCAAGGAATAGGCCCAAATACAGACTTCTCCCACTCATATCAATGTGGCAGAAATTTCAATTTTGCAAACTCCTCTCAATGAAGAAAAAAGTAAAAAGAGAGATGCAGAAACAACTACCCCTATCAGTGGACCTTTAGAACAACCTAGTATCAAAAGGCAAAGATTAAATCCTCTCTTAGAAGAAGAATTAGACAACCAACAAACATTCAAAATCAGTGGAACATCCACTGAATCATAGAGAAAAGAGCTACAAAGACAAAAAAGTGCAGAAGTATCTTCCTTCAAACCACCAGTGAAGGATGCCTAGGATATTAAGAAGACATTTATAAATATAAAGGCCAGAAATGATCCATTAAGACTTCAAGTCTATAATCAATATTTGAAAATGGCTCCCAAAAATCAACAGAGATTGATGTCAACCTATGACATCCAGCAGAGTAAAATGGTGATGAGTCATTTCAAACCTAAAGTGCAGCAGCGTCAAATAGCTGCATATTATGTCAGAACCAATTTTGAAGTCATGGCAAAGGATATTCATCCTTTGGATCAGATTGAGCTGCACAAAAAAATTGGAGAGATGATTTATTCAACTTTGACTGATAAGTCAATGATGGCCCAAAGGTTATAGAATTCCTTGGATAATACTACTGCTCAATTGCATCTTGAAAAAGCCTCTTCCCAGGCCAAGGACAATAGAATAAAAACTTTGGAAGAAATAATTATTGGATTGGGTCATAATCCCAAAGATGTTAAGGCTACATAAGCCTTGATTAAAAATAAAGATGATGATATTGGAGCTCTAAGGAAACAGCTAAAGTTACCACCTTCAAGGCATCCACAGACTACTCAGGTAATAAAGCAAAAATCTAAAGAATAATTGATGGATTTTCTCTTGAAACTTAATGAGAAACTGAATGAGACAGAACAAGAACTTGAAAAGGTATTAAAGGAAAAGCAGGGAGAATTGACCTCTCAAGCTCCCAATGTGACAATAGTAGCTCTAAACATCCCAACATCTACAATAGAAGTGATTACAGGTACAACAACAACATGTCAGTCAACAGAACTAGCACAGGGCAACACTTCCAATTTAAGCACTGAAGAATTAATAAAATCAATGGAGGAATTGAAACTCCAAGTGACAGAGCTCTAGAAAGCAAAAGAACAATTTACTACCTTAGAACAAAAATATGATCTCTCAAAGATAAGTGTTGCAGAAAAGACAAGAGAGATCAACATATTAGAAAAATTGGTCAAAGCATTAGAAAAGGATCTCACATTGGAGAAGCATTTGAAAGAAATCAAAGAAATTCTTTGGGCCAACATCACTCAATCAATAAAATATGTCTGGCCATCAATCCAAATAATGTATGAGCAAAATGATTTAGTTAAATTGGCTCTGGAAGAAGTTCAAAAGGCAAGGGAAGAATTAGGAAATATGCCTGAAGAAGCCAATGAGCTCATATAGTTTTTAAATACCAAGAACAGATATCAACTTGAAGAACTTGGCATCCAAGATAGAACAGGGACAATTTTGGAGGTAAAAAAGGTTTTTACTAAAAGAACTCTGATGCAAAACCTAGAAAGAAGATGCCATATATTCAAGAAGAAATCAATACTTTTACAAAGAGATTGGATATTTTGCAGAATAAAGGATTGCCAAGTCCTTTAGTTTCTCATGATAAAATAATGAGCCATCAAAGTTATGTTGAGAAATTGAATAAGTATGCACACAATCAGGCCAGTTCATCGACAAGTTCATCAGCAGTAAAAGCATTGCCTACAGGCAAAATTCTTCATGACAGTTTGGAAATTTTTTTTTATCTCGAACATGAGGTAAAACACTTATTTCCAATTCATCTTGCTTTTTTCAGATATACAGGAATTGATGATACCCTGAGGAAGCTTCAAAGAACTAGAATACTAGAAGCACAATGGTGGGAAGATATGTTAGACATTTTGTAAAAATATCCTTGGATAAATTTTGATTATTTACTGCGGTAAGTAATAGTAAGTAATGGTAAAAAGATAAACATGTTGGAAATACTGAGAGGGGGGGTGAATCAGTGTTTCTTTCAATTAGAGCATTAGTTAATCTTCAATTATTATCAGTGTTTTTACAATGATAGCAGCAAACAAGAGGAACACAAATGCACACAGTTTTTAAGGTGGAAAACCACTCTGGGACAAAAACCACCTAATGCTTTTCTAATAATTCTTTAATATTCAACTCCAATTGAAAATAAAGCTCCAACTTCCTAGAATCTAGAAAAGAATTCTTCTCCAGCTCCCACTGGATGGATGCTCCAACACCCGAGATTCTTCAGTAGTCAACTGAACGGATGCCCCAACACCCAATGAGCTACAACTCACCCTAGCACCACCCTACCACCCTATAGAAGAATAAAAGAAGAATGGACTCCCGTACCGGGGAAAATGGTCCACTTTACAATGATATAGAATGATGTAGAAGAAGAAGATATACTAGACCATAACCCCAACTTTGACACAACCACCTAATGATGATCCTAGACCTCCCAACACTGCCTCTTCAACCCTTGGCAGATAGACACTAGTACAATTTGTACAAAAATGTATTTACAATGAATAAGTACAATGATACCTTTACAATGATTGTATGCAGTGCTGCCCACTTGAAGACTTCATATGATGAACTTCTTGCTGTTATTATGCACCTTGGATGCTTCTCTTGTCATGCTACTCTTTTCTACACCTTGCTTTACTTTTCTACCGTAGAAAGTCTGGTCCTTTACAATCCTTGACAACACATGATCTAGCGTTTTCTTGCCTTCTAGGAGCTCGATGTTGAATATGGTGTATCTATGTTATTTCAGATCCTCAATATCTAATTTTTAGTCCTGTAGTAGTCCTTTGAGTCTTATTTCCAATTCCATAGGTCTGACCCAATTTGGATTCTTCAAGAGATAGTTATACCCAATTTCTCTCACTGCCCTAATTATGGACTGTTTCAGCAGAGCGCACTTGTACGGCGTGACATGTGTCATTTTTATTCATTTTGTTCTGAAATTGATAGAGAGGAAAGTATAGACTGTGTAATATCCGTCACTTTTTACGGCATTCCAATCCGATACTCAGAGAGAGAGTTATGACGAATTTACCAAGGTCACTTCTTTGAGATGAATTTCAGGAGCCTGCAAAAACCCTTACTTCCACAGATCATATCTCCAAAAATATTGCGCAACTTGATCTGAAAATTTTACTGTAGCTTCCTCAGGATTTTAGCTTCGCCTCATAAAAAGTTCAGCTTCTGAGCCTTCGTAGAAAAACATTTAGAGCGAAAATTCCACGATGAACTGTTTCAGATTGTCGAATCCCTTGCCTAAGGAGGAAATGAAGATCACAATATATATGAATGCTTAAGTTGAGAGGGGCTTCAACAAGTGAACGTGGGAGGGATTTTAGGAGCTTTGAAAATATTAATTATGAGTTTTTAATGACTCATGCCCCAACCCCATGGGGTTTTAGCCCACTAACTGGGGTACAAACTTCAAACATGAATATCTCTCAAACCGTGAAGAATTACGTGGCATGCCATATATCAATGGAAACATCTCGACAAGTAGAAACCATCAAAAGCATTGTTGACCCAGAATATATTAATTTGGGAGGTCAAAATTCCCATGCAATATTGGGTTAGCCCCTGGTGCTGCTTGGGTTGACATCAATGACAACTGCTGTTCAACAAAACAAAGATCAAACAGGTCAAAGTGTATCAATACAGGTAAAGAGTATCATTAAAAAAGAGTATCCAACATAGAGTTACCAAAGAAGACAGCAGCAAGCCAAAACATAGGGCCCGCCTCTAGCACATTCATAAAAAAAGGAACAGCACAACATCGGTTACCTTTTCTCTTATCTACGAGACCATCTGTCTCTATTTTTCTTGTAACGTATTCAAGAGTCATCCTAAAGTATATCTCACTCTGTTAGGATATATTTCTCATAATTTTTTGTATAAATACTCCCTCAATTAGAGTATTGAGGGGGGTGAATTCTTAGACTTTGCTGTAATACTGATTATTTTGGAATAAAGTGTTGTTGGACAAATTTTGCATGGCCAGTTGGATAAAGAATTGATGCAAAGGAATTTTCATAGGATTCTTGAGTCAGACAATGGATCAATAAGTAATCTATCTCTTATGTTTTAAAGTTTTATATTTTTTTATTATATCATCTATGTTTCATATCTAAATGATAAACAAAAAAGAATAATTCAGAAAGTGCTTAAGTGCAATCTGTTTTCAATCATTGTTATTCTTAATGTTTTCCTCTGAACTAGTATGAACAATGAATTCTTAATTGCTCCTCTTTTCTAGTTTATTCATTTTGATTATATGGTAAAGAAATTTTAATTGCTCTTTATTAATAATAATTCAAGTTCCCTCTTTCAAATATGTTGAAGGATTCTTAATTTCCCTTCACCCATTTCGAGTCCATTCCATTCATTTAGATATTTAATTGTTCCCTATTTAATTACCTTGCCCTGTGAAACCATCCCTTGTTAAGAAACTGAATCTAGTTAAGCCGTATTCTTTGACTCCATTAGCCCAATGGCCTAAACTATTCAGTCCTACCCCTCTGCTATTGAATTTCATCACCTAAACACAATCAAAATCCCTAAACTTTCATAACTAGCCTAATATCTTTCAAGAACAAAGCTAAAACTTAAAGAGAGAGCCCTCTCTAGGTACAAATTGGCTAGATTCTATAATTAAAAGTTGGTTTGTGGTTACCTCGGACCCCTTTCCTCTTCTCAACAACTTCAAGGAAAATATGAGTGATAACACCTCCGAGGGCTTAAAATCTTCCACCCTGCTTCTCATATGACCACACCCCGTAACTGAGCGCTAAACCATCGCTCTGATATCATCGCATCGGTAATCCATCATTTCATCGCATCGCTCATCGCATATGGCCACTTCCAAATTCTTCCCCCTCGGACCCTCTGTTCAATCGATTGCTGATTTGGCGATGCCTCCTCCGCCGTCCATCTCACAGATCTGACGACCCGCACTGTTTTCCATATTTCTTCACCCATGGGCACTTTCTGCACATAGGTCAAACATAGTAGTGCCCCCGCAGTTGACTCCTTGGGATGCATGAAATATTGATCCAACGACCAAGACTCACTATAGAGGCACTTGGTCCAAAAATCTATCTGTACTTTGAGTGCCCCCGCTATACACATGTTTTTCCATTTTTCCCTTATAACCCCGCTTGTCCCACCCGACCACGCTGGGGCCTTTCCACCATGTTTCCTTCGAATCTCCACTGTTGATCTGGTCCTTCCCCTAGATCCATTGGCCCATATGGAATTTTCACACCTGTTCCTCCATAACGCTCTAAAACTCGTTTTTAACGCAAAAGGGCAGCTTTTATTCTGAGGCACGCATTAGCCCAGCCCCACCATCTCCTCCCACTGTGCTACTCTTATTCCCCCGTGTTCATCCTCAGCCATAGATCTGCACCCCCCAGATCCAACGGACCAGATTCCATTTCACGTTCATTTTCTCCCTTGCCCCCTCCGTGCACTTTGAATGCAAAATAGGTGGTTTTGCAGGGGACACGCATCAGCCAGCAGACTATATAACGTTCGATTGGTCCCAAACCACTTACCGCCTTGACCCCACGCAAAAACTGTTGCTGGTTTTCTAATACCACCTTTCCAAATCTTCACGCCATTGTTAAATTTGAACCCTGGTTTGTCTCCTCCATAGTCAAACCCTTCCCCGCTGCATTCACCTTGCCTCCTAACTGCTCCTTCACCTCCATCAAGCTTCTGAAAGTGGTTTAAACCCAAAAATGCAGGTTTTATTTAATTTTTTATTGTTTTGTTGTAGGTTTTTCATGGTGGTTAAATATTGAAGTTGTCCCACAGAAAAATTGTTGCAGAAGTTGAGGATGATGATCCTTAGGGCCTAATTCAATGCAGAAAGGGACGAAGGTTTAAAATTCCAAGTTTCCGCCAGTGCGTCATGAACACTGGTCATTCATTAAAACCCCCCAGTGTGCCAAAGACCTGTAAAATACAGAAAACAGTGAAGATCAGAGAGTAGAGATCAAGGGATAAAGGTTAAGCATAAAGCAAGAAAATCAAAGGCTTAACTTGTAGATCAGAAATAAAGACAACATGAAGAATTGTGAAGTCAAAAAGCAAGATCAAGCCTTAACACAGTTAAATGGATAAAGCGGCGTAAAGACAAGTAATTAAAGATTAATCAGTCAGCAAAAGGAAAAATCACAAGACAGAAGGCCCCGTGCACGTCAGAGCGAAGCGGTTAATTCAGTCAGAGTGTCTGACCACCACCATGATCAACATTTTACCTATCAAGGACAAAACTGGAAGTTTCTAAAAATAGAGAATTTTCAACTTACAATAGTTATTTTGAAAATATGGGAAAGATTTAATGCCCACTCTTTCAATTAACTCTTCCCAGAAGCCTAAACAGAACTACTACAGTCAGAAGACATCTCCCAAAGAACACACGTTGGAGTTATTACAACCTGCCAGATATGCCTCAAAGACAACAAGAAATTAATGTAATATTTATGACATAGAATGGGCATTTGAATGCTTTCCTCCTCTATTTTAATTCACCATTAAGACCATCTCTATCACCTCTCCTCCCCATTCACCTATAAATCCTATTCGAACTCTCATTGTAAAGTTGGCACTTGATGAATTCTGAAGTAATACATAGATCACTGTTTTGAAGAAGAATTGGTGTTTTGAAGAAATGTGGATGTCTTTTCTTTTCTATTGATGAAGGAGGCTAGACCATTGGATTACCCTTTGTTTCTTGCTGAGATAGTCATATTTGAAGGTCTTTATAATTGCAGTCTTAGATGCTTGGGTGTTCCCCCTTTTATGTATGCAATTAGTTGTGTTTCTTATATGTTTTCTAACTCCTTCAAGTGAAACAATTAGAAGAAACATAGTGTTCCTCTCCTTCTTTGTATTACTTAAAAGTCTGTCTTGTTTGTGTTATCTGCATAAAGTATGTTGGTAGAACTCATGGTTAGACCTGGCTATTGAATATTCCTTTATGTCTAGATAGTTTTTCAAGTCCCTTCGTTGAAAAGTATACATGATTAAGGAGCCTTAACAGCCCTCAAAGTTCTACTTTTCCTTCCAAATCCTTGATGTTCATCTCATCCAAGCTATATGATCCCAAAGATCGATTGACTAAGTTATATTTTCCCTTTGGTTCCCCAAATTCATCAACCAGAACAGTTTATAATTCCACATGACTCCATTGCCCAATGGCTTGTAGATTTCCACACTCTATCTATGCTGCCTAGATCATCTCTGTCCAACCAACAAAACAAACAAACTTGCACTTAATAACTAGCCTAAAATCAACCCTTTATAAGCAAACAAGACATATCCTTACAAATATATTGAGAGATCCCTCTCTGAGACTAGGAGGGATAAGTCCTAGAGCTCTAAATCTTGGTTTGAATGTTGCCTTTACATTTGGTTTTCCAATCAGCCAAATCACAGGGCCCCAACACTTGAAAATTGTGAGTTTCATCAATCTCAGTGCCTTCATTATCCCTATAGAAAATTTTTCAATATTTTATCAATTTACCATTTCATGGTGACCGTATCATTCCTACAAACTCCTTATAGGTTATACCTTTCATTTTCACCCTCCTTTCTTGCATATAATCTCATTGGCCTATTTCCCCTTGTCCTTAACTCCACTTTCCCTCTAGGGTTTCCTATAGCTTACTCATTCCCAGGTTCCCCAGGTTTTTCAAGCATTGATGGTCTCAAAACTATCTCTATAGGCTCTTTAGATAAATCAAGTACATTAGATTTTGGATCTTTAATACAACTCTTTGATAAATACTCTGTTTTTCACTTGAAGACTCCAAGCCAATTTTCAGTCAAAGATCAGGTAAAATCATCCTCCCACTAGGTCAATTAGGGTTTCACATGTTCTAAGGTCATCATTAGTGTGTCAAGCACTACTTTTCCTTTGCTAGAAACTGGCTCAGATGTAATAGAATGTTGAGACATGGTTATTCAATAATGATATAAAAGTTTCCAAAGAAGACTACCTTATCAAGTTCAGAGTCTACACATGAGGAAATGGATAAACTTTGGCACTTCTGCAAGAGTGTTGGAATTTCCATCAGCATAAGGTGTTGATGAGATAGGTGGTCTACTCCTGAATGAAGACAAATTGCAACAAGAAAGAGAGGAAACACTTGTTCTTGAAGATAATTAGGGTTTTGAGCTTGATGGTCCAAGTAGAGTGCCAATTAGTGATCAATTGTAGAAATGACCTGGAGGAGGCACACCAAACCAAACATGAAGAAAGTCTGTCAAAATATTGATGAGATAGGGAAAAAGGCGAGGTGAACTGGACAGAAATGAATGAAGTTGAAAGGGCTATAGAGAACTTAGAAGACAACACTGATGACTGTCTTAAAGCACTCCACATGCCTAGGGTTTTAGAAAAGTGACCAGAGAAGGTGAAATGATGACGTTAAACCCCATGGTAAAAGTAAAGGAAGGATTCTACAGATGTCAATATCCCAAACTTGTCAAAATGAGTTTATCTTGCCTAAATGATCAAAGGATGAATTGAGCTACAAGGTGGAAGTTGTTAGTCATAAGTAATTTTTGCCTATTTAGATGACTAAAATGCTTTGTCCTGGATTTCTAGAAACAAAATTCAAGAATCATGTGAGTTCTTTAAATCTCCTCAAAAAGAAAATCTTCACTATCCTGCTTCTCTGTTGAAGCATGGCTAATCTATCACTGAGACAAGACCAAATCCTGGACTAAACTCCCTCACTCTCACTA
Organism: Pinus albicaulis; assembly: GCA_034641835.2. Classification (NCBI taxonomy): domain Eukaryota; kingdom Viridiplantae; phylum Streptophyta; class Pinopsida; order Pinales; family Pinaceae; genus Pinus; species Pinus albicaulis. Next base: position 1,369,171,202 of record CM076577.1, read on the forward strand.
TGTTTGCCACATCTTCCTATAACAAACTGTCTCTATTTTCCTAAGCCCTCTATTTTCATACCTTTTTTCACCAAGTAAACCAAACTTTTTCCCCTACTCACCAAGTGCCTTAAGCAATGGTGGTTTAAAAACTCCCTTTCTAAAGCTCTTTGAAGTAAAACAAGGTTTTATATCTGTCTAGGATGGTAGTGCATAATAGAGTGTCAAAATCTTGTCTCCTCATCCAAGCCCTGATTTAGGCTTTTCAATCAAAAAACTATTCCAAGGACATTACAATAAGTCAAATAGGGTCACCTAGGTTATGCAATATCATGGTTCTAAATTCACTATTTCCACAGGTATTCAAAGGTGAAGTCAAGAGAACACAAGGATGAGGCTTATCATTGTCCAAAGAACATCAAATACCTCCAAAGTTATCCTCTTGATCAAGCGGTAAGCCTTCAAAGGAACAATTTACCATGTCCAAGCATTTCTACAGAAATTATTTGTAAATGGTCAAAAACAGAATAGAGGCAAAGAAGGAGACCTAAAAAGCTCATAAGGCATCCACAACTGGTAGTAAAATAAAACAGGCTTAAGTTTACAAGGAAGATCATGATCTCATGAGAGATTTTTATGAAGTGCTACCCATCAAAAGGTTCATGCAGGTCCTAAAAGACAGTGGCACATAAGAAACACTGTACATCAATAAAAAATATCATTAAAAATATGTTTGGCCTCAAGCATGAATCTTGTAGAGGGACAACTACCCTTTGCTCACATTCCTACAAAGAAGACCAAAAAGGCATCAGATTAGCCATGAGGTAAGGTAAAAGAGAATGATCATCATAAGAGGACTATTTATAGCAAGAAGAAAGTAGCAGGTATGTGTTTAATGGGAATAATGATGTATGACTGTTTTGACCAAGCAATAGAGCAATACTAGGGTTACAAAGGGAAAAGAACACCTCAACCCTCCAAATGATCAATGAAGGCTTTTTAGACATAAGTGATGAGTTTAATAAGTGTTTCTTTGAGAACATAGAAGACAACCCTGTTTGATTTTTTCTAAACATCCCTAAAAACTCAAAATTTTGGGAAGATGGAAAAAGAGTGTCAAAATAGTGACAAAGAAACCTCCTTCATCACAACAGATGGTTTCAAGGGTTTTCAAACTACCTTTTAAGGTTTGGCAGACAAGCATTGTACTCCACTACACCAAACGCAAAAATATGATGAAGAGTATCAGCAAGAAGAGACAAGAAATGTTAGTTCAAAGGTCTCTTTTCTATAAAGAACAATTAGAGACATATCCCAGTGGCTAAAAGGACAAACATGGGTAGAAATTTCCAAGGAACGCAACTATGACAAGCATGGGTCATCATTGATCAAGTGAATTGTCCAAGTTCAAAAGAGACAGTGATCAAAAGGTTTTCAGAAGACATTTAAAAACGGCTCCTAGGATTGAAAAAAGATGAAAATGACATGGGGGACATAGGACTCATGAATAGAGACAACATCCATCAATAGAAAAAAGTAGATGTCTAGGTTCAAAAGGTGAAAAATGGAAAAAACAAGAAAAATCACCAAGTTTGACAAAGTTTGTAAAAAAGGGTGCCATCTCCAAAAAAGTATTGGCAAAAGGAAAGGAGTTCAAAGTAACCTTAGAGAAGTGGGTTGTACTGCTAAATTTTCAAAAAAGCATAAAACCACTAACAAACAACATCTCCCCGCTCCTTTGGTCACTTAGAGGGTTTTCAAATTCTCCGCCAAAGTCCTCGGGCAAAATTTTTCGGGTGCTACACTCCTATAGAGTCACGTTGTGTGCCTGTAGCATCTCCCTATGTAAATTTACACTACATGCTATGCGCCTATAGAGTGGTGTTGTGCTCATACACGTTTGCCCAAATTTTAGAGGGGTGGCACGACACCACGTTCAGAGCCTCTCGACCAGCACCTTACTGCACTCCCACCACAGTTTTGAACTTTGCACGTAGGCACATTCATGGCCACATGACGGAGTTGCATTGTGCTCCTACCACAGTATTTAATGCTGAACGGTGACCCGAGCCATCAGACCATCAGTGCTACGCTCCTGCCACAGTTTTAAACTTTACACGCAAGCACGTTCACGGCCGCCTGACAGAGTTGCGTTGCGCTCTTGCCATGGTATTTAACACTGAAAGGTGACTTGAGCTACCTGACCATTAGTGTTATTCTCCTGCCACAGTTTTAAAATTTGCACGCAGGCACATTCACGTCCGCCCGACGGAGTTGTGTTGCGCTCTTGACATGGTATTTAACATTGAATGGTGACTTGAGCCGCCTGACCATCAGTTTTGTGCTCTTGCCACAGTTTTAAACTCTGCACAAAGGCACATTCAGGGCCGCCCGACAGAGTTGTGCTACGCTCCTACCATAGTTTGGCAGCCTCTGCACGAATTAACGTTCAGGGGTGACCCGACTCTGCCCACAAGGTTTTTGAGCTATTTCTTCTACTACAGAGGTGCTTCAAGAGGTATTTTGAACTTTTCCTTCATATGCATGATTTTCTAAAGACAGGGCCACCAAGAAATTTGAAAATTGGTGTTAGAGAAAGCAGGGAAATACTTAAAAAAAAAACAATTGGCCTAAACTCTGCTAATGCCTTGACCTAGTTAGAAAACTCATCATCTCCTTTAACCCCTTTCCAGATCATTTCACTAGCAGTACCATTTCTCTTTAAGGATATTGAGGTAGGGGTAAAGAAAAACAAAATGTCTAAAAGAGAATGTTGACATAGATGAGGTGACTCAAAGGCCTAAAAAGCAGCCAAGGAAGGGAGGGATGCTAAATAGGTTTGAAACTATAAGCACTAAAGAACTGATAACCTCCCCTGCTATTTTGTTCTGTTTTCAAGAATTGGGATGTTATTAATTCTGTAAAAAAGTGCAAGAGATCTAGAGTCACCCTCAATTTACCAAGCTCTTTTCCCTAAACCTTCATAATCATCAAGTACACCTAGCCGGGGTAAAATTTGAGTTGACTGCCTATGCCATCTCTAGGGCCACTAGAATACCTTGCATAGGGGAAAGGTGGTTCAAACAAAAACAGCTAGACCTAAGCCACTATCGCCCATTCTTGAAACCAAGTTGTCAAAATGATTCCAAAATCATGTTCCCCTAATGAAAATCATTATGAAATACTTCACCTGCGAGGGTAGGTTCTCCAGAGTCTATTCCTACCACATAAGACTCCTCATGCACTTCACCAAAACCAAGCTGCTACATATGCCCTGCTACCTTTGCAAGAGCATTGACAAAATGTCTTCCATCATGCAAAAGAGGCCTCCACCCCAACAAATGTCAAGCCTTTTTCATCATTCCCTAATCAAAGTGATTGTCTCACACCAACTAGAACAACAAGGCATCCCTTGGGAGGTCTTCATCACCCATGATGATTTCACAACTCCACAACCCATCCCTCTGCAAAGCCTGTCATCATCCTCTCAAAATCCTCCTCACACACCTCCAACACCCTCCACCGACCATGGTTCATCTTCTTCACATGAATCATTTCATCTAATAGACCATCCTCATCACCTTCCCCTAAGAAATCAGAAAATGAAGAAAGTAGTGATGGCCAAGAAGAAAGAAGTGAGGGAAAGGATGATAAAAATGAAGAAAGCAGTCAAGGAGAAGAAGATAGTCAAGGAGAGGGAGATGGCCAAGAAGAAAGCAGTGAGAGAAAGGATGACTAACATGAAGAAGACAATGATAGAAATGAAGAAAATAGTGGTACAAATGAACATAGCAATGATACAAATGAAGAAAGAAGTGAGGGGGAGGATAATGAAAATGAAGAAAATAGTGAAGAAGAGGAAGATGAAAAAGAGAAAGATGGCACAGAGGACAAGGAATATGAATAAAGCAGTGATGGTCAAGACGAAATTAATGAAGGCAATGACCAAGAAGAAAGTATCGCTGAAGAATAAAACAAAGATGAAAACAGTGAGCCTAGAGATAGTCAACACACTAGTGACAGTCAACAAATTAATGGCAATCAACAAACTAGTAACAGTCAAGGAAAAGGAGTAAATAATGGACCAAATAGTGAAGAAGAACTCAACCAAAAGGACAGTATGCATAATGGTGAAGGGACAAATTTTGAAGGTAGTGAACATAGCAAAAGTGCAAAGGATACAAGTTATGAAATAGAGGTTGAAATTAAAGGTAAAGACCATAGGCAAGATAGTGAAAACAATTGGTCAAATGATGAAGAAGAGGACATTCATGAAGACAAAGATATACCAAGCAATAATTAATACACTTCTAGCATTGCAAAAATAGAGAATGACAGTCCTAAAGGTCTTGACAGTGATAGTGGCATAAAATATAGTGAGGGTGCTTATCAAAGGGGCAACCAAGAAAAAGGTAAGGAAGATGCACACACAGAGATCATCCATGAGGAGAAAAATAGTCCTAAGGTCACTAGTGATAAAGCTTTGCAAGTAAAACTTCTTGCACCTTTCACCATTACCTATCAAAGAGGAGAGAGGCATGTGTTTTCTGCCTCCAAAGGGCAAGGGGCCATGCACTCCTCCTCAACTCAAATGAAAGGCAAAGGTAAACAACAAGTGAAAGAGGAAGAAGACAATCATGAGGAACAAAGAGAATTTGAGCTCATTCACATAGAAATTGATGAGGAAAATGATAAAATAATAGTAAAATCTATTCTACAAGAACGGAATACGCAGATCAAAGACTTGGAAGTTGAGTTACAAAGGTCAAAGGATCTCATTCACTTCTTGCAGATGAAAAACAAACAAATGAGTGGCTGGCTGGCCATCTTTGAAGCAAGGGTGCTCAAATATTGGAAAGAGGCTCAAAGGTCACAAGTGAAGTTGGAGGAGTACAAAGGCACCTATGAATAAATTGAGGATGACGAGGGTCAGTCTAGAAAGAGACCTAAGACTATGGGTATTAGGAAAGCATTGGCAAAGCAGAGAGAGGAAGAATCAACCCAAGCACAACAATTTCCCTTGACCAAACTCCTTGCCATGGAAATTGAGCATAACGGGGAGCCATGGCTTGAGAGAGCTAACATAAATATAGAGGCCAAACTGGAGAAGGCCAACAAAGACTTGAGCTTGCAAAGGAGAATGACTGAGCACTATAAACAGAGAAATCACTTTGCAAGGAAAAAGCTCAAAACTGCCCAAAATGAGGGCCTGACACCAAATGATGAAAAGGACCAAGCTAGGCTTGGAATTTTGGCCCAAGTTTCTCTACAGGTATCCAAGGACCCATGAGGCACCTAACTACCAATTTTGAGAGAAATTGAACAAGTTTTTGTTTTTTGCAAATTTTGAGGCTAGGAGCGCAACACACCTTGTGCTGCGCTTTTTCCTAGGGCATCTTCAGGAGGGTTAGCTTACATTTTTGGATTCCCGATCATTATATGAGCATGTTCACCAAATTTCAGCTAAATTGGAGTTGTTTTGACCGCCCAAAAGGGTAAAAAACACTCAATTTTTCACCTTTTTGCCCACTTTTCTGAGCATGTGCTGAGCTCCTAGAAGTGTTGGAATTTTTACTTTTTAGGAAAGTTTTAGAGGTCAGATTCAAGAACTAAAGGTATATTTGGAAATTAGACTTCAATAGCTTTCCAACGAGCCATCACAGAGCCTTTTCCAGCATCAGGAAGGACTCCAAAACACTGCTGCAAAAAGGCTTGTTTTTGTGCTGTGCTCCTGGCATAATTTTAATTTTTGACACAGTGTGCTATGCTCCTGTGGGTGACTGGAAAGAATGTTCGTTTAGAAAGTTTTCAGAGGAATGTCAAGCCTAAAAGTCAATGTAATTACTATTTATAGTCGGAAAAGATATTTGTTAGATATTTTTGTGCCTTAGGATTTGCAAAGCCTCAAGGACAAATTAGGATATTTCTTGTTAGTCAATAGGCTTCTAGATACTATCTTAGATCTTTATTCTCCTTGCATAATAAATAGAGTATGGAGACTCATTTTAAATGTTTGGAACTTGATGTGTTAAGAGCAATACATGATTTTTGAAAGTTGAAGAACAATTTAGTGTTGTGGAGCTTGTGGATGGATTGCCTTGATTAATGGTGATGAAGGCTTGCTTGCAAGATCTTTGAGTTTAGTTAATGGTGATGTATCTATCATATTTTAGTGTTTTTTCTTGTTTTCCATATGTCCATATTTCTATTTTGTAGTAGCTCAGAAGATTATAGGATGAGAAATGTTGTTTGAGGCACCTCAGTCCTCTTGTTTGCTATTGTCTTCATGTTTTCTTTTGCTGGGTTAGCTTAAAGAATTATTCATTGCTCCTTAGGCCCACATAAGCTTGTCTATTTCATTTTTGTTTTAATATGCTAGCTTATAAACATGATTCATGGTAATCCATGCTTATTTTATACTATATAAACTCTGTCTTGAAATCTCTCTTTGATGTATTGATTGTTAGGTTAGGTCAAACAAGTCTTGTTTTGATCTTGCCCTTTGAATATACTTATCAGTTTGCTTCAAAGTTCTTTATAGTTTAATGAATGATGTTTAGGATTTCCCTCTTTAGTTGTTGATGCTATTTTTATCTTATATGTTTTCAAATCTTGAAAGTTGAATCATTGAAGTTAGATAAGTTGTCTTGCTTCCGTATTCTACTGGATTGTTTATCTTCAATGTTTATTTGTTTAAAAGTATTGTCACTGAGTAAATGGTGTGCCCTATCTCATGATTAGTATCTTTTGCATATCAATATTAAATACCTCCCTGTTCAAAGGTATTTGAAAAAGGATTCTTAACTTCCCTTTTCCCTACCTTGGTTCCCAAACTTATTGTCCATTTCACCTCACACATAAACTTAAAAGATCCATTGACTACACTAGATTTTTGCTACGATGTGGCCAGATTGACTATCGAGATATCAATGATTTCATATACTCCATTACCCAATTTATTTGATAACCTCTTACTCCACCTATCCTACTTGATCATCTTACCCCAACCCAAAACAAACAAACAAACCAATACTTAACAACTAGCCTAAAATCAATCACCCAAAGAAAACAAGTTCACATCCTTCATACATAATAGAGAGAGCCCTCTCTGAGTCCAGGAAGGATAGGTCCTAGGACTCCAAAGATTGGTTTGATGTTACCCTGTCATTTGGTTTTCCAATCTGCCAAATCATGGGACACCAACATAATGGCGATCACGGTGGGACCTTCTGAGTTCACAACAATATAAATACCCCTTAGGACTCCAGATTGCCTTCATCAAACAATATCCTATGATTTATAGCTACCTCATCACTATCACTAACACAATGGTGATTATGTTGCAACCTCTTATGTCAGCGACAAACTATGTATCCCTTAGGACTTCAGAAACCTTCGTCAAATCATAAAGAACTTAACTGATAGCCTAAGAGTAGAATCTAGATTTTTCACCATCCTAGCAAAATGATGACTCAGCTATAGGACACTCTTTCATACCTTAAGGGTTGCATATAGAAATTTATAAAACCCCAAAAAATTTCTAGATTGGCCTTTTGTCAGTATTGGTGGTGGACCATAGACACTTATCTTCAAAAACAACTAAATATATCCACCTGACGACTCCACTAGCCTCCAGTAGGCCTTCTAACTTTACTAGTGTCCCTAGACACCCTATAGGATTGTGCGGAATCAACCTTGAGAAGTCTAGAATCATAGTCACACACTGTGTGAGTTTAGCAAACATAAAAGAGGTAAAATTTTCAAAAAATTTAAAAACTTTCAACCTCTCGAAATTTCGAGTTTGAAATCTAGCTTCATGAAGAATCAATACCAGATCTCATCCAGATCCAAACCCTCCTACTATAGTTGATGACCCAGAAAATATTTTGTGGCAAAATTTTGAAACTGGAACTTAGCTACTAATAGGACCATTCATAAAGCAAGCTTTGTACCTGAACAACTTACAACCTTGCAAGATCCCCAGTTTGACTTGCACCATAAGAAAAACCTTTTTTAGAACCAAGTCAAAAAGTAGAACCGACCATACCGATCTTGAGCCCATACACTTGGAGCAGAGTCCTAGCGGAGAATTTTCTCCTTCCACACCACCTGATTTCCAACTTCTCCACCAATTTGGCTCATTTCACCCCAAGTTTCCTCAGAATCAGTTTACTGGTTCGAGTACTTCCACCACACCCATTCACACCTCCACTGTGCAAACCACTCCATCTCAGATTACAAATCCTCCTCTTATAAATACACCATTAGCTCCTATCATGGTAGCATGGTATGCATCCCTTGTGTTACCACAACCATTGGTACCTTTGCTAAATGATTACCAATCTAGAATCCCACACTTCACCGGGGCTGAATCCACCATTGCCCAACAACATGTAGATAGAATGAATGATGCTTTTGAATACATGGAATTAGAAGAGGAAACCATGAATATGAGGATGTTTTCCCAAAGCCTAGGAGGAGAAGCTAAGAAATGGTTCGAAAGCCTAACTCCCAGCAACATACATGATCTCCCTTCCGTTTACCAAACTTTCATAAACAAATGGGAAATCAAGAAAAACCCTCTTCAAATCCTCTCGGAATATAGCAATATTAAATGAAACACAGGTGAAAGTGTCCAAGACTATTGCATTAGGTTCAATAGTGTTTACAACACACTACTGTCAAACATGAAACCCCCATTAGGCCTAGCCTTAGCTAAATTCCCAGAAGGTTTTGACCCTGACATGGCTTATCAGCTAAGAGAAAGAGAGCCCATAACTTTATAAGACATGAAAAAGGGAGCCATAAGTGTAGAGGCCAACTTAATTGAAAAAGAGCTAGGTTAAGATCATAAAAGAGGGTAACTTACAAAGATGACACCATGCCCTCCACCTCCTCATCTAATTCCAAGATGGACAACCTTCTTAGGACCATAGAAAGAATGATGGAGAGAATAAGCATAAACGAAAGAACACCCCCTAGGGACAACCAACCAAATCCCCAAAACAGAAACCAGAATCAAAATTTTAGAAGAGACCCTCCCCAAAACAGACCAAGGGAAAATGATCAACAAATCAGGCCACCCTTCCAAGATAACTATGTTGATGAAGGGGAAAGAGATATTGAACAAACAAATGAAAATCATCTAAACTTAATAGGCTCTGATAGTGAGGGCGATGTTTTTCTCACAGAAGAAGCACAAGGTTTTTTCTCCTCAAACCAAGATGAAACGAGCTATGAAGATTTTGAAGACCACGAATTGGGATTAGAAAATTCCATAATGGAATTCCATAGACAATATGATCTTAGGAGTAAGAAAAATCAAGAAAACTCCAGGAAAAACAACTTAGACATTGTTGTTAAGAAAACTCCCGAAAACATCCTTAAAAGAACAACAGACAATTACAACACCATGGCTAAGAAAACCGATCTTAACAAGGATAAAACTAGCCAACCAGGTGTTGACACAAGCTGTCCTAGCACCTATGCTAGTGGTCCTGAGAAAACTATGCTGACCAAAACCCGAATCAGAATCAACAAATTAAAAATGTGGAAAAAATTATCGCTGATAAAACTGATGTAAATATGTCTAAAACTCAAGTACCTTTCAGTGTTGAAGGAGAGATCGATAAAATAAAAATAACCATCCCTCTTACTAAACTGGTAGCTCAGGATATGTACTACTCCCAAGTTTTGAAAGTTTTGATCATAGGAAATGATACCAATAATCTGAATTTGACAGATGATAAACTAGAGTTGTTGTTTGGACCTAAAGTAGATGGAAAATACCAAGATGGAGTCATTCCCCCATTCTATGTTAGCCTAAACATACATGACAAAACCCTACATAATGCCATGCTAGACTCTGGTGCCTCTCACAACCTCATGCCAAAGGTAGTGATGGAAAGATTAGGCCTAGAAATAAACAGGCCCTTCAAAGATCTGTATTCTTTAAATTCACGCAGGGTTAAGTGCTTGGGCTTAATCAAGGACTTATGTGTCAATCTAACACAAATCCATGCTAAGAGCCTGGTCATGGACATAGTTGTGGCTGACATTCCCCCCAAATATGGCATGCTTTTGTCCCGATCTTGGGGAGCCAAACTTCTAGGGAACCTCCAACTTGACATGTCTTATGCTACCATCCTAATTTTTAACCAAACAGGGAGAATCTACCGGGAATCTCACATGAATTATATGGTAATCAACCTAGATAGACCCAACAACACCCCTATCTATTCCATTCATTCAGACTTGGACTCATTCACCTTGTATAATGAAAATGACCTTGATGAGCAAGTGAATGAAAATTGTGAGGATCTAGGGACATTACAACAATCAGATCAGTTCCTCTATGATGAGTTCGATAGTCAAAACTATCACGATCCTGAAACATCACAAGATAACAAAACTAAACTTGATTTTCTGCAAATTGAAAATGAAATGTCAGAAACAAAAACCATTTTAGGATGGCAAATAGATTGCTCAAAGGAAGGACAAACCACAAAAACACAACTTCCTCCTTTTGATAATCTAGACAAAATGAAATACCCTCACACAAAAAAAATCTCTGGGAATCTAGAACAAGACAGTCTGATGTTTTTACCTTACCTAGATGCTTCATCATCCAAGAACTTTTCCCTTTCAAAAAAATTGTCAATTTTCACAAATATTGCTATAAATCCCAAATAAATCTTTGCTAAAGCTGATATAGGGGAAGATAGCATGGGTAAACTTAAGAATCCTAAAATAATTAAGTTGTCTAAAATTTTATCACTACACACAAAACAAAGAAATACAAGACTGTGCAAAAACTTTCAGAATGCTTATGTATGTAGGCAGGCTAGTCTAAAACCTTGTAACACAACCATTGTTCTAAAAATACTTCCTTTCAAAAAGAATCATAGAAATTTTGAGCAGCTGAGTTCACTTAGAAAGAAGGGAAAGGGAAATAGGCACTGTATATATTTTAGGTGCCAGGAGCAACCCTTCCAAAGGAACAAATACATTTTTACCAAAAAAAATCATACTTTACAAAGGTTAGGGTTTTCTAACCAAATCTCATTGCATGATAGCTTTTTAGGTTACCATCATATGATACCACTTTAGATCAATCACCTCAAAGATTTTTTCAAATTTCCTTGGGACAGTTGCATGCTTAAACAAATACTTCCCAGGCTAGAAAGCGCTGGAGATACTTTTTGAAAAACTATGCCTTCAGTTTTAAATTTCTCTACTATTATGTACATGGATGACCTCATCATTTGTTTCAAAGATGATAAAGAATACCTTTCCTACTTAAAGAGGATCTTTGACACAAACAGATTTGAGGAGCAAAGGTCAAAGAAGAAGCACCAAGGGGATCATGGATTTTCTAAAAACCCTTGGAATAATCCTTATACCATGTTGTCAAATAGAGGTAACTATGTTTTCTATTTTCAATAGCTGAATGGACAAAAGATGTTAGGAGATCCTTTTGAAGACAAGATGCTCAAACACTAATTTTGTCAAGATCCTTAGCTTTAAAGTTTTCACTCGTTGTACATACCATTGTGTGAAGAAAGAGTCACAAAGAGTAAAACACAAAAACATAGGAAAAAATGGAAAAGAGGGAAGATTCAAAAGACAAGGTACAACCCCATACCCAAAAAATAGTAATACTGAAAGTGTGCAAGTCTAAATGCCACTACTGGTGCAAAAAGAATGTCTTGTTCAGCTATCTAGCCTAATCATAGCTGAACATGCTTTAAATTTATTGTTGATTAGTTAGTGAAAATAATGTTGGTCAAATAATTTAAGCTTAACTTTTCAAAGAAAATATATTAGGAAAGAAAGATACTAGTTCCACATGCTCAAAACAGAACCAAGGAGAAAAATAGGGATGAATTACAAACTATGTATCCTAGGCCTGATTTTTCTAGTCTTGTTTTGTACAAAAATAACATTTTTGTCCAGATTGTTTTTATGCCACAAACCCATGATAAATCAGATTGTCTAATCCTGATTTAGTCATGTTTTCAATTTCATGTTTTTATCTTAGAGAATGAATTTTGTCATACTACTTAATCTTGACAGTCAAATAGACTAGGTAGAGAATAAGAAGAGTTCACTAGCATAATCTGACACTCTTGGAAGAAATAAGTGTAGAAGTAGATAGTTTGTTTTTTCTTTCAAAAGAAAATATGACAATGGGTTTTCTAGTTCAAGTGAACCCAAGGAAGAGAAAATGTTATCAAAGTAGGTTGGGTAGGTAAAGGTGATGTTGAACAAATCATGCTTTTAGATTTTCAAAATTACTACTTCAGGGAAAGCAGCAACAAAAGAAAGAAGAAAATTTGCCCAATGGATGAGGCACTAGTCTTCATAAACCAAGATATTTGAAATTCTAGACACCTCTTGAAAAAGAGTTTCCCTCCCCAAGTGGAGCCACTATTATTCATCAGTAATTTTTTCCTATTTAGATGACTAAAATGCTTTGTCCTGGATTTCTAGAAAAAAAATTCAATAATCATGTGTGTTCTAGAAATCTCCTCAAAAAGAAATTTTTTACTATCATGATTCTCTATCGAAGCATGGCCAATCTATCACCCAGAAAATACCAAATCCTGGACTAATTTCCCTCACTCTCACTATGTTTTCCACACCTGCCTATAACACTCTGTCTCTGTTTGCCTAAGCCCTCTATTTTCATACCTTTTTTCGCTAAGTAAACCAAACTTTCCCCCCTACTTACCAAGTGCCTCAAGAAATGGTGGTTTCAAAACTCCCTTTCTAAAGCTCTTTGAAGTAAAAAAAGGTTTTCTAATTGTCTAGGATGGTAGTGCATAATAGAGTGTCAAAATATTGTCTCCTCATCCAAACCCTGATTCAGGATTTCAATCAAAAACCTATTCCAAGGACATTAAAATAAGTCAAATAGGGTCACCTAGGTTATGCACTATCATGGTTCTAAATTCACTATTTCTAGAGGTATTCAAAGGTGAAGTCAAGAGAACACAAGGATGAGGCTTATCATTTTCCAAAGAACATCAAAGACCTCCAAAGGTATCCTCTTGATCAAGCAGTAAGCCTGCAAAGGAACAATTTACCATGTCCAAGCATTTCTGCAGAAATGCTTTGTAAATGGTCAACAACAGAACAGAGGCAAATAAGGAGACCTAAAAATCTCATAAAGGCATCCACAGCTGGTAGTAAAATACAATAGGCTTAATTTTACAAGGAAGATCATGATCTCATGAGAGATTGTTATGAAGTGCTGCCCATCAAAAGGTCCATGCAGGTCCTAAAAGACAATGGCACATAAGCAACATTGTACATCAATAAAAAATATCATTAAAATTTTTTTTGGCCTCAATCATGAATCTTGTAGAGGGACATCTGCCCTTTTCTCACATTCCTACAAAGAAGACCAAAAAGGCATCATATTAGCCATGAGTTAAGGTAAAAGAGAACGATCATCATAAGAGGACCATTCATAGCAAGAAGAAAGTAACAAGTATGTGTTTAATGGGAATCAAGATGTATGACTGTTTTGACCAAGCAATAGAGAAATACTAGGGTTACAAAGGCAAAAGAACACCTCAACCCTCCAAATGATCATTGAAGGCTTTTTAGACATAAGTGATGAGTTTAATAAGTGTTTCTTTGAGAAATTAGAAGAAAACCCTATTTGCTTTTTGCTAAACATCCCTAAAAACTCAAAATTTTGGGAAGATGGAGAAAGAGGGTCAAAATAATGACAAAGAAACCTTCTTCATCACAACATATGGTTTCAAGGGTTTTCAAACTACCTTATAAGGTTTGGTAGACAAGCACTATACTCCACTACACCAAAGGCAGAAAGATGATGAAGAGTATAAGCAATAAGAGACAAGAAATGTTAGTTCAAAGGTCTCTTTTCTTTAAAGAACAGTTAGAGACATATTATAGTGGCTAAAAGGGACAAAAATGGGTAGAAATTGCCAAGGAAAGAAACTATGACAAGCATGGGTCATCATTGATCAAGTAAACTGTCCAAGTTCAAAAGAGACAATGATTAAAAGGTTTTTAGAAGACATTTAAAAACATCTCTTGCGATTGAAAAAAGGTGAAAATGACATGGAGGACATAGGACTCATGAATTGAGACAACATCCCTCAATAGACAAAAGTAGATGTCTAGGTTCAAAAGGTGAAAAGTGGAAAAAACAAGAAGAATCGCCAAGTGTGACAAAGTTTGTTAAAAAGGGTGCCAGGTCCAAAAATCATTGACAAAAGGAAATGAGTTCAAATTAATCTTAGAGAAGTGGGTTGTACTTCTAAATTTTCAAAAAAGTATAAAACCACTACAAAACAACATCTCCCCACTCCTTTGGTCATTTACACACACAGTGAGGGTTTTCAAATTTTCCACCAAAGTCCTCGGGAAAAATTTTATGGGCGCTGCGCTCCTGTAGAGTCACGCTGTGCGCTTGTAGTGTCTCCTTGTGTAAATTTCCACTACACGATGTGCGCCTATAGAGTGGTGCTGCGCTCCTACACGTTTTCCCAGAGTTCAGAGGGGTGGCACGACACCATGTTCAGAGACGCCCGACCATCACCTTTTTGTGCTCCCACCACATTTTTGAACCCTGCCTACAGGCACGTTCACAGCCACCCAATAGAGTTGCACTGCACTCCTGCCATGGTATTTAACGTTGAATACTGATCTGAGCCACCTGAACATCATTGTTGCGCTCCTACCATAGTTTTAAACTCTGCACGCAGGCACACTCACAGCCACCCGATGGAGTTGTGCTGCACTCTTTCCATGGTATTTAACGTTGAACGGTGACTCGAGCCACTTGACCATCAGTGTTGTGCTCCTGCCACGGTTTTAAACTTTGCACAAAGGCACGTTCATGGATGCTCAACGGAGTTGTGCTGCACTCCTACCATAGTTTTGTAGCCTCTGCATGAATTCACATTCAGGGGTGACCCAACTTTGCCCAGAAGGTTTTTAAGCTATTTATTCTACTGTGGAGGTGCTTCAAGAGGTATCTTGAACTTTTCTTGCATATGCATGATTTTCTAAATACAAGGCCACTAAGAAATTTGAAAATTGGTGTTTGAGAAAGCAGGGAAAAAAAAAAAAAAAACACTTGGCCTACACTTTGCCTTGACCTAGTTAGAAAACTCATCATCTCCTTTAATCCCTTTCCACATCATTTCACTAGCAGTACCATTTATCTTTAAGAATATTGAGGCAGGGGTAAAGATAAAAAAAATGTCCTAAGAAGAGAATGTTGACATAGATGAGGGGACTAAAAGGCCTAAAAAGTAGCCAAGGAAGGGAGGGATGCCAAATAGGCTTGAACCTATAAGCACTGAAGAGATGATAACCTCCCCTACTATTTTGTCTTGTTTCAAGAATTGGGATGTTATGAATTCTATAAATAAGTGCAAGAGATCCAGAGTCACCCTCAATTGACCAAGCTCTTTGCCTTAAACATTCATAATCATCAAGTACACCTATCTGGGTTAAAATTTTAGCTGACCACCTTTGCCATCTCTAGGGCCACTGGAATACCTTGCATAGGGGAAAGGTGGTTCAAACAAAAGTGTTAGCAAATTATATATTATAGAGCAATGCAACACATAAAATATGCGGAAAATACAAGAAAAAAAACACATAAAACCAGAGAGACACAAATATACGTGGTTCACCCAGTTTGGGCTACGTCCACCCTGAACAGCCAATCCTTCCTTTCTATTATCCAACAAAATGAAGAGACACAACCTACAGCAGATCCGCTGTAATATCCTTTGTTCTCTCTCTGAGTCTCCCTCTCTATTTCTCACTCCGAGAATACACATACAATGCATAGCCGCAATACAATACCCTCATAAAAGCGAGGGGTTGCCTTCTAGGGAAAAAAACCCTAAACTAAACATAACTTCTACCATGAGATCATTTGCCTAATGAATGGCCCAGATTGACTAGAAATTACTATACTTTTACAAGGAAGTTTTACATATGTTTTTAGCTTCGGGGGTGCTGCCCCTGAAACCCCCCGCTAGGGGGGGCTCCATAAAGTCAATCTGGACCCCCCACGGCAGCAATTAATTTATGGGTAGCATTGCTGCCCCATTTAAGGTACAGGGGTCCAATGTTGTGATACAAAGTAAACAAGATAATCAGGCTCCACACCCAACAATCTCCCACTTGGAGACTGATTTTAGAAACTCCACCGCTACTTCATTTGCTGGACAATGACTCCTCTTTTGACTTGGCTGTTTCTCATCTTCATCGTCATCCTTGAAGACCAATTGAAATTGAGCACATTCTCAGTTTCTCCCTGGTTACAACTTTTGTTAGCATATTTGCAGGATTCTGGCTAGTGTGTATCTTTTCCAGCTTCAACTCTCCATCTTCCAATACTGACCGTATGAAATGGTACTTGAGATGTATGTTTTTAGTCCTGGAATGAAATGCTGAGTTCTTTGCAAGATGAATGGCAATTTGGCTATGACTATATAGCGTGCCCATATCATGCTTCTTACCCAATTCATCCATAAACATTTGTAACCAAATCATTTATTTACTAGCCTCTGTAGCAGCAACACACTCTGCTTCTGTTGTTGAAAGTGCAACAAAACTTTGGATTTTTGAAACCCAACTAACAGTTGTTCCACCTACAGTAAATACATATCCTGTAGTGCTCCTCCTGTTATCTCTGTCACCTGCCATACCTGCATCAACATATCCCTGTAGAGCAATGTTTGAACCACCAAAGCATAATGCTTGATTTGTGGTACCTCTCAAATATCTGAGAATCCATTTTACTATCATCCAATGTTATTTTCCTGGATTTTTCATGTACCTGCTTACAACTCCCACTGCATGTGCAATATCAGGCCTTGTGCAGACCATTGCATACATTAAGCTTCCAACTGCTGATGCATATGGAACTTTAGACATATATTCCATTTCTTAGCTTTCTCTCCTCCTCTCTCAATCTTCTCATGAAAGAATGAATGACCTTTTCCCCTCCTTTAACCTAACCCTAAGTGACTTTTGAGGAATCCCTAAATCTAATGGCTGAGATAGCTTTAGATCTAGGGCTGATATTAAATTCTCATTTAGATCTCACTTTCTTTTTTTAATTCACCCCACTTTAATAAAGACCCACTTAGTCATTTATTTCCAAAGTCACTTTTCCTTTCTAATTTCACATTGACTTTATTAAAGTCATTTTAAAATTAGACTTTAGTAACTTTATCACTTAAAGTCACTTTTAAATTAGATTTGACTTTATAACTTCATAAAGTCACTTTAGGAGAAAATTTAAATTCTTCTGGACACTTTTCCCTAGGCCAAAGATCAAAGCCTTAGGGAACCACCTATCTTCCAGTAACCAAATTTCAACACTCCCTCTTATCGAGGAAGGTGTTCCTCACCACACCCATCTTGTCTCTGAAGTAGACATGCTTGCCCCGTGGTAAGGATTTGGTAAGAATATCTGCAACCTGCTCATCAGTGGGAATATACTCGAGCTTTACAACGCCCTTTTGCACATAGTCTCTGATGAAGTGATATTTGATCCCAATATGCCTTGACGTGTCATGAAATACTGGATTCTTCGTGAGTTTAATGAAACTCTGATTATCACAGTAAATCACTGAAGGTCTCAACGACTGACCAAATAAGCCAAACAACATCTTGCGAAGCCAAATGGCCTCACAACTAGATAGACTGGCTGCCATATACTCTGCTTCCACTGAACTCAATGCTAGTGACTGCTGCTTCCGGCTGAACCATGACACCACTCCCGAACCCAACCCAAAACAACACCCTGAAGTGCTCTTCCTATCAGAAGCACAACCTGCCCAATCAGAATCAGTGTAACCTGCCAATCTCACTCCATCCCCCTACCTATAATCCAAAACATAATCCACTGTCCCCTGCAAGTACCACAAAATGTGTTTTGTAGCAACCCAGTGCACCCTCCTGGGCTTACACATGATCTGGCTCATCATGTTGACTGCCAAACATATATTTGGTCTAGTGTTTACCAAATACATCAAGGAACTAATCAACTATCTATACAATGTGGGGTCCACCAACTCGGAATCTGAAGCGTGAAGCTTCTTCCAGTTGGTGATCATCGGTGTCGACATGGGTCTACAATCCTCCATGTGGAATCTACCAAGGATGTTCACAATATACTTCTTCTGTCCCAGGAAGAAATGCCCTCCTCCTACCACACCTCCAAACCCAAAAATTAATGCATCAAGCCAATGTCCTTCATCTCAAACTCTAACGCAAGATCTCTCTTGCAGTGCTCTATGAGTCTCTCTGCACCTGTAATGACCAAGTCATCCACATACAACACTAGAATGAGAGTCTCCTCACCTATCACAATATAGTAAAGGTTCAGATCTTCCTCACTCTTTGTGAAACCCATCTCCTGCAAGTATGTATCTATCCTGGAGTACCAAACTCTGGGAGCTTGCTTCAAGCCATAAATGGCCTTCTTCAGTCTGCACACATGGGACTCCTTCCCATGCACCTAAAAGCCCTGTGGCTGCTCAATGTACACCTCCTTCTGTATGAAGCCATTGAGAAATGTGATCTTCACATCCATCTGGTGGATCTTCCAACCCATCTCTGCTGCTATCGATATGATGGAGAAAATTGAATTATATCGAGCCATGGGAGAGAAGGTCTCCTCATAATCTACTCCCTCTACCTGGGAGAACCCTATAGCCACAAACCTTGCCTTGAATTTCTCAATGCTGCCACCTGCAGCATGCTTTACCTTGTAAAGCCATCTAAAAGTAACCACGGATTTTCCCTCAGGCCTCTGCCCAGTTTTTTGCCTCGAATTGCGTGCTTAATGCTGCTGCCCTCTTCCTTGATTTTTGTGCCTCCTCCCTTGGAAATAGTTCCTCTCTCTCTTGCTGTACGAAATTTTTGCATTGGTATTTGTGCCAATAAATGTTGTTGTACCTTTTTCTGAATCTCCTCACTACTGTCCTCTTTCTTCTCACTACTCAGAAAAACTCCTTAGCTTTCTCTCCTCCTCTCTAAATCTTCTCATGCAAGAATGAATGACCTTTTCCCTCCTTTAACCTAACCCTAATTGAATTTTGGGGAATCCCTAAATCTAATGGCTATGATAGTTTTATATCTAGGGCTGAGATTAAATGCTCATTTAAATCTCACTTTCTATTTTTTAATTCACCCCACTTTAATAAAGACCCACTTAGTCATTTATTTCCAAAGTCACTTTTCCTTTCTAATTTCACATTGAATTTATTAAAGTCACTTTAAAATTAGACTTTAGTAACTTTATCACTTAAAGTCACTTTTAAATTAGATTTGAATTTATAACTTCATAAAGTCACTTTAGGAGAAAAATTAAATTCTTTTGGACAGTTTTGCCTAGGTAAAAGATCAAAGCATTAGGGAACCACCTGTCCTTCGGTAACCAAATTTCAACGTCAAGAAGACAATTTTGTATTAATCACCAACGTCCAAATTCTCAACATGGTTTCAGAGATAAGGTGTTGAACATAAGGGTTTCTTGTCAAAAAAGACTCTCAAAGAAGCAAAGATAAAAGTTTGGGTTGGAAAGACAAATCAATTTGCAAGGAATACTATCTAACTACTTCAAGTGAGATCTCCTACCTCATTCAGGAAAATAATCTTTGCCATCAAATATTTGCACTGAAGACATTGTTTGAAGAGAATCTCAACTTCTGAAGATAGTCTTTATAATCAAGGGTTCAAGTACAACAACATTGAAGAAAGGAAACCCTTGACTTAATTCTCAATCATCATCAAGGAAGCTACAAGAAAATCCACTCAAGTAAGTATTCATGACCCTATCTGTCAAGATTCCTTATTGTAAAGAAAGCAACAAGCTGGTTGGGTCATCAAACTTTAGTGCATGGAAGAAGAGAACAAACTTGAATTTAATTGAAGACAAAGTAATGGACTATATCGAAGGATCTACTGTTCAACCCCCAGAAGAAGATGCTCTAGTCCATGCCAAGTACATGAAGGGATAAATTAGAGCGCAAAGGTTTCTCATAGAATCCATCAAAGACTCTCTCATTCCGTATGTATCAAAACTAAAGACTGCAAAACAAATATATGAGAAATTGGTGGAGCTATTCTCTGTGAGTACTGCAAGAGAAGAAATCTCTCTAAGACAAGAACTATACAAAATGAAATTATCAAAGGAAGAAGGAATCACTCCATACTTTATGAGGGTTTATGAAATAAAATATCAACTACAGGAACTAGGAGAAGTGATGTATGCCACTGAGATGACTACAGTGGTGTTGAATGATCTACCGGAGGAATGCTGAAACTTCACTTCTAGTCTACATGGGAAGAAATAAGCCACTCCATTCCATGATTTATGGTCTCTATGTAAAATAGAGACCACAAGACTAAAGGAAAAAGATGATACAAGACTAAGTGAAGAGAATCATGCCTTTGTAGCCTCATACATGAAGAAAGGAAGATTCGAAAAATTTGGCAATCTAAATAAAAGAAAGAATATGGACAATGTACGATGATTTGGATGTAATGAACTTGGGAATTATAAAAGAGATTGTCCTAAATATGAAAAGGAAAAGAGGAAAAAGGAAGAAGGCCATGTCACTAATGAAAGAGAAGAGCTTGATGCTAAAAGATCCAAGAAGGAGGAAGAGAGAGATCTCTACTATGATTGAGATCATCTTTCTCTTTAAGTGATATTTGATTGATTGTATAATAGAAATAAATTTACATTAAGAAGCATCTCAATAGAAGCATGAAAGAATCTCTCAGTGAAACAAATTATGGAAAATATCTCTACTAAATTAAAGCAGTAATCAGGTCGAGGGTCATCATGGTGACATAATTTTGGGATGTGATGACATATTGATGAAGCGGACCAAAGGAATGAAGCTATTCATTCTAGAGAAACTGCTACAGGATGACTCAGGGAAATAGGTATGAGGTATGTAGACATATATGCTGATATTGGATGGTGTGAAGTCATGTCATATGGTTGCAGATAATAGATATCCATATTTAGAAGTATGATCTATGAAAAAGGATCTCACAGTGCACCGATAGATGAAATCAACATAATATGACATCATAGAATATGTGGTAGTTGTTGTTATAGGTCAATTTGGGCACCATTCCCAATGACCTAGTTAACTGGACATCATCTCTAGGACCAATTATCAAGGGTCTATCATTCCCTATCATTTCATTTTCTACATGCACTAAGACAAAGAAACAAGACAAATCAAGCAAGACTTTCATCAAGCAAAGGTTTCCATGGTTTGAAGCTTATTATATAACATATGAGAGCTCACCAATGCAGGCTCTAAGGGGCCTAAGTGCATTTCATATGCAGGTAGTCCCATGCAAGGCTGCTTTGCAAAGAACTTCCCGACATTCACAGGTGCGTTGGTCACATTGGGAGCGAAATTCTCATTGTTCTGGAATCTCCACTTGGCCAGTGCCTTCTAGAAGAGTTCACATGTGTCAAGCTTCGGATCCAAGTGTCCATTTGACATCTACATGAATGGAAACATGTCTTGCCTAATTTTGGAAAGTTATTGATTGCAAAACAACCTACAGTTCATTTATAAATTGAGCATAGATCTAAGTGCTTGAGAGGGAAGAATTTGAGTAGAGAAATGTTGGAGGATTTTCAATTGAGAGCTAGATTTGTGAAGCTGCTGAGGGAGAGATTTATACTGTGATGAGGCTTGGGAAATTTGTTGGAAGGTCACTTCAAATCAGTCACTAGGTTGTAACCTCTCCTTCTATCATCAATATAGAGTACTTATTTTTCCCTACATGCATCTGTATTGACTTTGATTTTCCATATTGTAAGATCTTGGTTGATGAATGTAGTTTAAGCTTTACTAATTTAGCTAACTATCTTGAATAGATATCTATATTATTGCATATTTTTCTATTTCAATGTTATCTCTTGTAGGAAGCATTCAACTCACAAACTGCTTGAATTTGAAGCTGCAACAGAAGCGACAGAAGGAGCCATTTGGAAGTGACTGAACAAGTAAGCCTTCAATCCTCTATGCATATCTATTCTGAGTTAGGAGAAATAACAGTATAGTCTTTCACCTGTTGTTTTAGACTAGCACTTGTCTAGGGAAGTGTAATTTATCCATAGATTACAATTATGGCCCAGCAAATTGGCGACTCTGCTGGGGAAAATTTCTCTTAGTTCTAGGTGTTATAGCCTCTGAATTCCTTTGTTTATCCACCCACTAGCTATTACACATAAATATTAAATCTATTCAGAACCTAATTTGCAAAGACAATGAGTTAAACAGTAGCATTTTTCTTTTTTTACTGCGCCCAACGCACCCTTAGACTGGACACAGTGCTTTGCAGAGCACTGTCTCCCTTCCAAGCCTGCATTACAGAGCACTGTCTCCCCTTGGAGACTGCGTTGACTCCAGAAAGTGACCAAATTTCCTTGAATTTGAATTTGCAATTTGCTTTAGCTTTGTTTGCTACTGTGTTTTGAAAATTTTGATGCTCAATTGACTAGTAAATCTATATAGTTCTTCCTCCTTTGGCTGAAAATTTGTTCAATGTTTGTTTAGAAATTTTTTTCTTTATCATTGACAAGTTGATTTCAAAGTATTTTTATGGTCACATTAAGAATCATTTGATTTCGAAATAGGAAATTGTCGTAAAATCTTCATTTCCTTGATAGGAGAAATTGTTTTTGAAATCCTCTTTTTTCCTTCAAAAGAGAATTTTTTTTTTGTATTCTTCGTTTCTCGAAAGTAACAAGAATTTGAATTATTGATCTAGTGCACCTAGTTTCTTTTCTGCATTCACAACATTAAGGAAACTGAAAAGAAAAACTTGCATTTGCATGTAGGATTGTGTGTGTTTTGCAAAAGGAACATTAGGAAATCTGCATTTAGCTTCTGATTCATTGATTTTGTTTTTGTTCATTGATTTGTTTGCTCACGAACTATTTACTCTCTTCCCTTAGTAGCTAGGTTATTCATTGAAAAAAGCTGAAAGTGAAAGTTTGTTTATCATTCTTAGCTTGCATTTTAGGAATTTCATATACATCATCGCAGTGAACCTGAAAGGAAAATTGTTAAGCAAGATCAACATAAAATAAATCTCAATTTACTTAACAACGCATTGGAACCATAACGATAACATTTAGAAGGTCTAGGCTAGAGACGTGTTCTAGCGTCGTAAAACATAGCAGATGTCGTTAACTTGTTTGTGATACATTCCGAGTGTGATACCTCACTCCAAGTACATCAAGTACGTAAGTATATCGTAGCTCGTCCACATACTTTCGAGTATATCGGGCGGTGTTACAGTACGATAAGTATAAAGGGGTGCTCTCACTGTGTGTAGTATTCCAAAATTTTTCTACAATAAATTGGAATATTAACTTTTGTTATTTTCACTTAGGAGTTGAATAATTGGGTGAGAAGGCCCATTCATAATAAAAGCATGGATAAAATCCCTCTAGTATGAAATGGGATCAGCAATGGAACAATATTTCACACCCTCATGTGTGAAAGGAGAGATTTGCAAAGAGGCTAGGTCAAGTTTGACCAAGTCAAACAACGTAGAGGTATGAGATGG
Source organism: Pinus albicaulis (assembly GCA_034641835.2). Classification (NCBI taxonomy): domain Eukaryota; kingdom Viridiplantae; phylum Streptophyta; class Pinopsida; order Pinales; family Pinaceae; genus Pinus; species Pinus albicaulis. The sequence continues at coordinate 1,369,194,806 of CM076577.1, forward strand.
AAAGCATATTGTGGGACAGCGCAGAGAAAGAGAAGGGAAGATTACTTGAAGGAGGAAACCCTAAAGAGTGGGACCCATGGAGAGGGAGCTCTCATTGTATAAAAGGAGGGCAAGGTAGCCATTTTTATTCATGGATATGATTATTGATTTCTTGTCTTCTTAGACATATTTGCAGTCTCCAGCTATTTAGCTAAGTTGCAATGCTGCTTAGCACGAGGGATTCCTATTTAGGATTTCCTCTCCTTCTTGAGAGGCCTCTTGAGGGAGTGCACTTCATTTCTCCACATCCGGGCTCAAGGCCAAAGCTATACCTCTAGCTACAATGTTATTTCTGCTCAAGTATAACGTTGTGATTGAAGGGTGTTGGAGTGGAGATTCCACAACACCATTTATTGGCTTGTTTTTCAGAGGAAGAGGCCTTATTTCCTTTGGGAGATTAGTAAGGAAGTATTTCTGAGCATATTTCAGATTTTGGCACCAGGCCAATACATTTTATTCCACCTACAGCGCAGTTACCCTCTTAGACTACGTTATTTTCATAGTGCACTCGGAGCGAGGGATTACAGTGTGGATTGGAGGGTGAGATCTTCAGTGTTAGGATTAGCCTTTCACTTGGAAGATCCATTGGAGGAGGTCTACTTTAGATTGGTCATCATCTTCAGCCATATCCATCCAGTTCCAGTTTGAGTTGCAGCTACTGCCCAACAACTCCGGCATTTTTTCCATTTTGTATATTTCAGCCAATCCTTCTAAGGATTGATGTATTATTGTTTCCAGGGGATAGAGCTTTGCTCCCCCATTTTATTTGAGCCATAAATTTACATATCCATATATTGAAATCATTTTTCAGTAGTTATCCATAATAGACTGTGCTGTCTTAGCCAGGGGTTTCATATATGTAGCAGCATTCTTCCATTTCTTGTACATGTTCTGTTAAGGCTTGTATTGCCTATCTTGAGTGAATCTTTCCTCAAGAGATTGTACTCTCTGCTGCTATATTACATAATTGTTGGCTATTTACATATTCTTGTCTCATAGCTAATAAAAATAACGCTGGCATTCCATCATATGTGCTTACATTTTTTGTAGCCCCTTCATCGGGCATTTTCTGAGGACAACTAGGTGTGGGAGACCTGTTTAACCCACCTAGAGGGATTTATTTTGAGCCACCTCTTGGATTTAAGTCTTAGATGCATTGATATAAGGGATCTAGGTCTTGGTTTCAAATCCTATAGTAGCCATTCCTGGAAAATGCATTTTCCAGTCATGCCTTGCTAGCAGTTCCCATTTTGGGATATTACAGTGGTATCAGAGCACCTTTCTTGGATTAGCCTGTGAGTCTCAGCCCAAGAAGATTAGAATGATGAAGAAGATGAGATTACTCTCATCAATGTTCAGAAATAATAAGAGCCTCTCCAAAGAGGAGGAGCAAGAAGAAGAGGAAGGACCATGCACTTCCTATTCTCATCGAGAAGAAGACAATCATGACGGACACTTGGAACATCAGATTCTAAGTGATTACCTTTTTGAGTACAGATCTCAACCTAGAGCCTTCAAGGAAACTCTAGCTTTTCCACATTTCATCTAGTTGAAGGAAGAGAAGAGATCCTGCATCAGAAGAGAAATCAAATGCAATAGATTTTTGTCGTTTAACTTTGATGGGTCATCTACAACAAGAGCTTGAGTGAATAATTTGGAGGGATTTTTCCTACTACATCCTGTAGCACGGGAAGAAGTTGTTGAAATATCAGCGCTGCACTTGGAGGGTGAAGCCTATGTTTGGTGGTTCAACTACTTTAGCAATGCAAGGGTGAAAACTTTTGCAAGGTACTCAAAGGTTGATCAAAACCTTTGATGGAGAAGGAACAAAGGAAGGGAAGCTCATGCCACCACTTGAGGAGCCTTGTAATAATGCTGTCACACTCATAGAGGAGCAGCCACATGCAGCAACAATTGGGGCAGCGAACACATTGGAGGAAGGAAATCTTGCAGCCCTACAAGAGATTCCAAAATCTCATCAAGGTATGAAGGAATTTCCACTATCTAATGTTGCAGAAAATTCTTTTGATAGTTGTGGAAATTTACTTTTGCATGACCAAGGGTCAAATCACACTGCTAAACTAGAGCAGCAAGATTTCACTGCATTGTGTAACATGGAGACATTCAAGGAGGAAATAAACCATCATCCTCATAAACCATTTTTGGATTGCATATCACAATTGAGGTTGGGGTTTGAAGACTTGAAGGGAAAAATGGAAGGTAGTAGACATCTTGTGAGAAACCCTTTCTCCTTTCTAGATGACCCTTTCTCAATGAGCTCCTCTCAGCTCAAAGATAAACTTCTACTTTCAGCGAATCCAAGACCTCATTGGTTTTGGAAGACTATTGTTGAGAGGGAGGTCTCATGGAGAGATCTCATTAGAGGAGCACTTCAAACATCATGGAGTGCAAAGATTTTCTTCCTTTCTCACAGGAGAAGATAGAATATGGAGGACATCTTACGATGGATAACATCTCTCATGCTTGTGTTGGACATTTCTTGAGCCATACACATCATGATGGGAGGTTTTTTCCTACCACCTATTTGGGTCTTTTTGGGATCACATTGATCCTTGAGAATCTTGCATTTCAAAATCCCATGAAGTGCAAAGACAGGAACCTGATTTGGGAGAATGAAACAAACCATGACACTCCTATGAAAAACTATGAAACCATCCTTGAGTTGGATTATGAGACAACCATTACATCCTTGGCGAGATTAACATCGTTGTCAAACAATGGTGGAGAGGAGATGTTACCTTCATAATATTTTGGTTCTTGTGGATTCAACATAGTCATGGGTGAGAGATCTTCTCTAGGAGGTCTCCAAAGAGCTGCATTTCACACTTTCATGAAATGAAAAGAGAAATATTTGGTTTGGAAGGATGGTAGCCCTAATGAGAGGAGTACCAAGGAGCTAGGAGGCTACTTGCAAATATATGACACGGGGCAGCAAGAGGCTTGGCTGTCCTGGCTTGTTTTGAAGGAGTTTGGCCATCACTTGGCATGTCCTCTTCCTAAGGGGATGGGGATTGAGGAGAGGTGGTAGGATGCTTGCATCATTGGGAAGCAAGGAGTATGGATGCATGGTGTTGATGTGACATTCATATCATTGACTATGACTTAATCACATGAGTTGTATGATGGGAGCATAAGGAGGTAGCAAACACTTTGGTTGCTTGTGTTGTACTTGAGAGAGCAAGGGAAAATTTGCTCTCACATGTTGTATGATGTTGCTGGAGTAGAAGAGAGCACTCTCAAAGTGCAAAGGGGCTACTCCTTGGCCTTGGATGATTTGGAAGCACTTCCATCTTGGGAGGTATTTCATATTTGCAGCAACATTACTAGAGGAGTATTTGACAAGGAGCATGTCAAAGAACATAGATTTGTATTGACAGGAGCTTGTTTGCATGAGCTCAAAACACTATCACTTTGGAGTAGGGACTTATGGATGGAGTTCCCCTAGGATCACTTCACATTGGATGCACTTGGTGAACAAGGAGGAGGTGATGATGATAGAATAGTGGATAGAGACATCTGTCACTATGGCATATTCTTCTTGACTTGGGTTCCCAAGCATGAGGAAGGGGATCTTCTTGCAGCACATGGTACATTCTTCTTCATAACATGCCAAGACACTATGGATGACTCATTCATGTATCCATGTACCATATTAATTCTGGCTTATGGTAAGAAATTTGTTTTTACACTCATTTATTTGTATACTCTTACCATTACTATGCAGTGCATTGCTCCACAGGAGGGCAAGCTTTTCACTTTTCTCCATGATCATTGTTGGGCCCAACTATATGATGGAGACAACCATATTTTATGTGGCCTTGGGAAATTTTTTTATCATCACATGTATGTTTAGTTGTTGCACCCAAACATTTACCATATAAGGACATGCATGTTTAACCATGTAAAAAGAAACATTTTGCCTTGTACTTTTCTGAAGCAGCAGTTTGGAAAATTACGCTGTCACTATCAGGAAAACTGTTGGTACCTTCTTGCACCACATGAAACCTTTAGCATTTTCATAATTTTGTTATTGATCATGACTTAATTTGATGATATAGATCTGATTTGTCTTAGAATCATGATTATGAGGGAGACACATGAGTTGGATGTGTCCTTGAGGGGAAAGGATTCCCACATTTTCTGCACTACATGTTTTAATGGGAGCATGGGAGGAGAGATGGCCACCACAACCACCTATTTGTTTTATTTTGAGGTGGGCCATGAGTTTGATAGCCATCCAATTTACAGCCATGGGCAAGTATTTTATCATGTATTTTTGACACATTTAGCCATTTACTATTCATTAGTAGATTTGATGATTCTTGCAAGTTACTTGCCATACTACTTTCTGAAGTTGCAGTGGATGAGACTGCGCTATGTCCTTTTGAGAAATTGTTTGTATCATGTATCATCTTGTAAAACCTACAAAAAAATTCTCATTGGGATACTCTATGATTACCATGTCCTTTTCATCATGGATGGATGCTATAGGGTAAACTGCTTGGGTTGTTGGTTTTCGAATATCCCTCTTAGGGCTTTCCAGTGCCCGAGGCAGACAGTAAGATTAGCTATGCTATTCACAAAGATGGCATGAGCATGTTCATATTAACTTGAAATAAATTGAAGGAATACACTAGAGAATTACCTCTTTGAAAGTCTTGGAGTCCCTTGGAGAGCGCTGCGCAGCAAAGCAAGAGTACTTCTTCACCGGCTCCAAATCTTGGTCCTGCAATCTGTTGTGGACAGTTTTGTCACCCCTAGAGACAGTCTAGAGTTGCCATAGACCAGTGCCTAGGACATATTAATATATCAAGGAGCTCATCTTATAGCTTGGGTCGTCAATCCAAAAGCTCTCTTACTATCTCTTGTTAAACAAGGAAGTTATTTTAAATGGGACCAATCTCTCTCAGAAGCTGATACAAAGATAAGAATAGTGTAGGAACATCATGCAAAACTCCAATACAAAGGCGTCAGACAGTTAAGAGACAACTTACTGTAAAGAGGGCCAGTTCAAATAATATTCCACAGAAATCAAATATCAGAAAGTGGATGCAGTGAAGGAACATGAAGAAGATATTAGCTAACATGAGACTAATACCTAGATACACAACAGAATCACATATGGGCTTATCCAACTAAGAATCCATACATGAAAATGGCGTTTTAAAAGCACCCTCCTCAATTAACTAATATAGCAGAAAATATGGATAAGATGGACATGGAACATCATATCATGACTAGGCCTATTTAAAGCGCTTGACTAACCCCAGAATGGGCATCAACTAGGATGAATCCTTACTCAAGATTAGTGAGCCACTCGCATTCTAGAGCATGATACAAGAAGATGAATAGAATGAAATGAAATATTGTATTAACACATATGAGAAAATTACATACTGTGAGATACCAAAGACTAGAATCCTCATTACAGTTATAACTCCTCCTCACTGAGACCCTATGGACTCTGAGCCTTCATACAGAAGTGTTACAAAATGTATACAAAAGCCTTTTCACTGCACAGTCTGTTGATAGAAATCTGGAACCCTTCTAATGTCTTATTTCTGGGTTTTTATAGAAGAGACAGAGAATTCTAGAGAAGGAGGTAGATGGAGCACATTTAATGACTTGATTTGAATAAAATGGCGGAAAACATTCGCGCCCACACTGTGAATGACTAAATATAAATGACTGTACTTTACAATTTACCTCCAGAAATAAATGCTGAGGATGAAAATCTCCTCATGAAAAAAACACAAATAATAAAATATACAATGTTCTGCCATTCGTTGAGGGAATAATCTGCTGCCATAAGACCTTGAGATTGTTTGTTTTTATGCATAGTACTCTCGACCCTTTAACTTTTGAATTAAAATCCTAGATTTTTAATGCAGGGTGCTGCATTTCTCTGTCCTCCACTGATTTTCGTAGGTTGCCACATTAATTCTTCATCTACCCGAATCTACCTTTTGATTTTCTCTGGAGGGTTCTACAGATTCAAAACCTTGCTTTCTTTAATGGTGGTCACATCACAGTGACTCCCGAATCACTGCTCCATAGTTCTGCACCTGCTGAATGTACCTTTGATATGCATTCAACCTTTGTAATGTAAACCGCGAGATACGATGATTATTCAACAACGAACACCTGCAAAAGTCCACAAACTCATCAACAGACACCAGACTCAGGAATAGACATACAATGAGAATGATCGTGGGACAAAACGTGGTGGCAACAAGGGTGGCGGTTCAGAGGGTAGTGATGAAAACACAAAGGAACTGTGAAGAACAGACAAATGAGGGTTTTAAACATAAAAACGCTTAAATGTATAGTGGGTGAATGAGATATGTGGCGGGAGGAGGCAAGACGATGTGGACACGTGGACGCTATGACGTGGAGATGCAGGAGGACTTGGTCAACAGTGTGAAAATAATCCTGGGCCATACGATTATTGCACCACATCGACAGCTAAGACGTGACTATAGGACAATGGGATGGCGGGCCCGGGGCATTTTACGCGAAGACTAAAGTTCGAGCGACTTTGGAGGATGATAGCCATCAGATGGGGGCTTGTGGATCTAACGGCTTATATGAATTCCGCTGCACGGTGATTGACGGAACGATAGCGCGCGAAATAGTGGTTTTGGACACTGTACCCAAGGACACGCATCGCGCGATTTGTGGAATCACTGGCATTTGGTTAAAAACCGCCGGCTTGGTGGAGGTGGTGCGGAATTAACCGCTGGTTTTCAGGAGCGGGGACCACTATTATTGCGTTGATTGCGGGCCGTATATTTGCAATTGGATCGGACGTTTATGATTTGGCCCGGAAACATGAGGTGACAAGCTCTTTCTTGGTCAGGCACGTGGTTCTTCCACTCAAGTCATATGGGAATTCAAGCAAAAGGTGTTGCGGCTGTGTGGGATAGGCCCGATATGTTTTATAAACATGGATTTCAACCTTTGCACAGTGTATTTTTTGGGCGGAAAGGGTAACGGTAGACCGAACATGGAGGTCTTTGGCCATGAAAGATGTTTTAAACAGACCCAAAGGGAACTGGTGGCCAAAATTTAAATAGGGGGGCTGATATGCACAACATCGACTCCATCTGGGGACGACATGTTCATCCTTGGACATGTCGAGAACACACAGACCACTGAACATTTTCGTATGTACATCCTATTTTTCAATTCCTCTGCGTTTATCCTGATAATTTGCCAGCATCCTTTCTTGATGAAAATAAAAGCTAAAACAATCTTATATACAATATAATACAACAGACATTCCCAGCCTAGATCAGAATTGGAAGTAAGGCTTGAGGAATTGGCCATTCACAGGGGCGTCCAGTAGATCACCCTGTAGGTTTTCTAACATGAAAGTATTGTTTCCTCCTTGATTCACAATTTTGAATGGGCCAAACCACAACGGATCAAATTTAGCATGCTTTCCTTTCTCTGCTCTTCGAATGTCCCATCTGTGAACTAGGTCTCCAATTTGAAATTTCATGTCTTTCACATGTCGATCAAATACATTCTTCATTTTCTCCTGATATTCTATCAACCTCTGATTCACCTGGTTTCGTGTTTCCTCTAATTCGACCAATTGATTTATTCTTCTGGCCATGTCATCTGATTCTTCTTGACTTTCCTGCATGAAATGTGCTACTGGAAACGCCAATTGCACAGGAAACAGAACTGCTCACCCATAAACCAACTCATAGGGAGATTTCCCTGTTGCTCTCTTGCTGGTTATCCTATTCGCCCACAGAGCAAATTTTAATTTGGAGTCCCAATTCTTCTGATTCTCATTTATCGTTTTCTTCAAGGCCCTCACCAGGGTTTTATTAGAGGAATCTGCTAAGCCATTTCCTTGTGGGTAGTAAGCTGTGGAGTGGGTCAATATGATGTTATACTGTTGGCAGAAATTTACAAACCTGGCAGACTTGAAAGCCTGTGCATTATCAGTTACGATTCTAGCAGGACAGCCAAACCTGGATATGATATTTTCTTCCATAAACTTGATTATTACAGTATCTGTAGCATTTCTTGTAGGTATGGCTTCCACCCATTTTGTGAAATAATCTGTGGCTGTTAGTATCCATTTATATTGGCCACTTGATGGAGGATGTATTTCTCCTATGAAATCTAATCCCCATTTCTGAAATGGTTCATTTACATGGATAGGAATCAAGGGCAAAGCTGCTAGTTTCTGCCTTTTTGCAAATCTTTGACACTTGTCACATGCTCTGACCCAAACAAAATCATCTGTAAATAATTTTGGCCAATAGAAACCAGCCTTCAGGATCTTATGAGCTGTAGCTCTCCAGCTATAATGTCCTCCACAGATTCCCTCATGAAATTCTGTCATTATATTCTCCACTTCATTTTCTGTGAGGCATAATAGTAATATACCTGAAGGGTCCTTCCAATATAGCTGTCCATTAGCAATTATGTATTTCTGGGATTTCATTCTTACAGCTCTGTATTTTATCTTATCACAATTTGGAGGAAATCTCAGTGTTAAAATATATTCAACAATTTCTTTATACCAAGGACTAGTGAGATATTTCATATGTACCTTTTGAGTGGTCATCTCCAGTCCTTGCTGTTCTTCTCCTTTCTCAGATTCTTCATTTGCTATCATGGATAAATTAATGCCCAAGGCTTGATGATTTGATTCAGATAACATTTTAGCAAGTCCCTGTCCTTTAATCAGCTTAGTAGGCCTTATGTCTAGATCATACTCCTGTATTTTTGCAATCCATCTTCCTCTTTTACCTTCACTATCCCCCTGAACAAGAATTTCTTTGACAGCTGCTGTGGGAACATATGCAGTAATGTAAGATTGCAAAACATAGGTTCTAAAAGCTCTGAGGGACTTGACTAGGGCATATGCCTACTTCTCCAATATATTATATTTTAATTCAGCATCATGCAACACTTGACTGAAGAAAGCTATAGGCTGCTCATATCCATCTTCATTTCTTTGCAACAATACTCCAGCAATTGTATGAGGTGAAGCAAATGAGAATATTATAAATGGCTTTGTATAATCTGGCCCAGCTAGCACAGGAGCTTCAACAAATGCCTGTTTTATCCTGGTGAATGCATCTCTAGACTCCTGGGACCATCTTACTTCATTATCCTTTTTCAACATATCAGTTATATGCCTAACTATCTCAGCATAGTTAGGAATAAACCTTCTCAGAAAATTGATTCGACCTAAAAACACCTGCACTTCCTTCTTATTCCTAGGTAAAGGAATACTGTTTATTACTTCAACTCTCTTAGGGTCTATTTTCACACCATCTTTAGTTACAATGTGCCCTAAGAGTTTTCCCTCATCTAATGCAAATAAATATTTTTGAGGATTGAGGGATAGGCCATACCTTCTGCATTTTTCAAAAGTCCTTCTTAAATGCTCAATATGCTCATCATCATTCTTTGAAAACACTGTGATATCATCAAGATATACCACCAAAAACTTGTCCTGCTCTCCAACAAAGGCTATGTCCATTGCCCTCTGAAAAGTAGCTCCTGCATTAATTAATCCAAATGGCATTCTGGCATACATAAATGTTCCCCATGGTGTAGTGAAAGTAGTCTTCTTTTGATCTTCTGGAAACACAACTACCTGATTATAGCCAGAAAAACCATCCATCATTGACATTCTGGATGCTCCCACCACTTTTTGCAGGATGTAGTCCATCTTAGGTAGTGGATAATTATCCTTTTGAGATGCTCTATTTAAATTCCTGAAATCCACACACAGCCTTATTTCTCCGTTTTTCTTTCGAACAGGAACAAGGATTGCTATCCATTCTAAGTATCTTAATGGCACAATTATTTTGGCCTTCAGTAGCTTCTTGATTTCTTTTTCAATAGAGGGAAGCAGGAGAGGGTTTATCCGTCTGAGCTTTTGCTTATAAGGCTTTGCATCCTCTCTCAAAGTAATTTTATGTTGAATTATATTAACATCAAAAGTTTTTAGGTCCTGATAGGACCAAGAAAATACATTCTTATAAGATTGAAACAACTTCAAATATTTTTCTTTATATTCTTCTGGGAACCTTTTAGATAACTTTACAATTTTGGGATCAACATAAGTACCCAGATTTAAATCTTCTACTTTATCTTCTTCTATCACTTTGTTTGGCTGCAATGGGATATCATCTTTGTTAAATAATCTTTCTAGAGGCACCAAACCTCTAGGTATAACATTTCCTTTCAGTTGCAGCACTCTATTACCTGCTATCTTCTCTTCCCATCTGTTTTCTGCCATATTTTCAGCTTCTTCTTCCTCATTGTCATCGATCTCCATATTGGAGAATTCTCCCACTGTCTCCATGAATATTTTCATCTGTTCATCATATTCAAATACCTGCCAGTGCTTAATATTATCTCGGATAGATGGCCTGTAACGTACCTCCACTTCATATCTTAAAAGTGGATTCTGAGGAGGACAGAATGTACTGGCAGCTACAACAAGAGAATCTGCTATTCTGTTTTGTTCCCAGGGTATGAACTGTATGTTAAATTCTGAGAAGAAATTCTCCACCATGTCCCATACTTCGTTTCTGTAAGCTCTCAGCCGAGGATGCTTAGTTTGGCATTGATTTCTGATCTGCCTTACCACCAGCTCAGAGTCTCCCATGAATTTTAAACTTTGGATGCCCATGTTTCTAGCTGTCTGTAGTCTCAATAAAAGTGCTTCATATTCAGCTACATTATTTGTAGCTTCATATTCCATATAATTGACAATGGGACCCATTTTCCTGTGGGAGAGATTAATAACACCCCAGCTCCGTTGCCTTCTCTTGAATTTGCTCCATCAAAATGCAAAGTCCAAATTTCTGATCTCTGATCTTCTTTAGGCTGCTCAGTTTGGATTTGACCAAAAAGGGGCTCATGGACATAATTCAGATTTTCTTCTAACATCAAGCATGAGAAGTCTCCCTCTTTGTTATAAACTGGGGAATTCTCTGAGCAGTCAGCCTTAGTTACCATTTTAACAAATCTAGTCTCCTTGTATAACCTCCTCTCCTGGCCTCCAAAGACTGGGACAGTAGCATATGTCAAATCCAATTTAATTGACCCACCAATTTTTGTACCCCAGGACCTTGACAGCAGCATGCCAAAGCAGGCTGGGATATCAGCAACCACAATGTCCATGACCACACTCTTTGCTGGAATTTGGGCCAAATTGACCACTAAATCTTTAATCATTCCCAAGCATTTAACCCTTTTGGAATCAAATGAATATAGATCTTTGTATGGTCTTGTAATTTGCAGTCCTAGTTGTTCCATGACAGACAGAGGCATAAGATTATGGGAAGCCCCAGAATCTAACATACAATTGTGTAACAGCAGGTCATGAATAACTAGAGACACATAAAAAGGAGGAGTAGAGGGGTCTATCTCCTCGACATGTGGGCCAAAGACTACCATGGGTCTTTCTTCTTGAAGTTTAAACTATCAGGCACAATTGGTATTTCAGGAGGAAGCATGAAGGAAGTAACTTGAGACTGATATACAGGCTATTTTAATAGTTCGGTCAGGGGGACTGGAATCTTAATTTTCTCAAGTTCTTTCTGCAGATTGAAAGCAGGTGGGGGCTTTTCTATCACTACTTCTTTTGACTCTTTATTTTCAGCTGAAGATTTAATTTATTTTGACACTGACTCAAAATTAGGAGGACTGACTATTTTTGAAGAAGAAGAAATTTGGTCATTAGGCTGCAAGGGAGCATTTAGAGGACTCTTACCTTTTTCTATGTTTCTCTTTGTTGTTGATTCCTTCTGAGCAGGTGCTTCTTTCTGAGGTGGCTCCTCTTCTTGATCTTGAGTTCGGGTCCTCTTCCTTGAAGACCTGAGATCATACTTTACATTGAATTGTGCTTGCATGAAATCAGCAAATTGCTTACAATAATGATCAATCTCTGCTTCTTCTTCTTCGTCTTGCAATGGGAATTCTATATCATCATTATTTCAAAAAGCCAGATTTGAATCTTCTAATTGATAAGTGACATCTTCAGTGGAGTCTTCTGCTGGACCTTCCAAGTACAAGGGATGTGGTACCTGGTCTTGTTTCTCCTTTGCTTCTCTCGGCAATATCTGCAATGGTGGTCTTTTATATTGGGGATTGTATCCTCTGTTTGGAGTATTATAGAAATTCTTGGGAGCTACATTTTTAGCCTGCAACTCAAGCTTGACCATTTTCTTTATCATTTTTCTTATTTCATCCATTTTATCTAGATATTTATCTTGATTAGAGGTGGAAACCTCTTCTTTGCCTCTCCTCCTAGTATCTTGTTCAATTTTTCCCTTCAGTTTCCTAGTGGAGGCAAAGTTCGCTTCCAACTCCAAAGCATCTAACTGAGCATCATCTAGGGTGGCAGGTTTTCTTTCTCTCAATGAGAATCCAAAGTCAAAATCAAAGGCTGCTATAAAAACTATCTTGGCAGCTGCTTCATGAGGCTTCATTTCAGGAGGCAGGCTTAAATATAACTTTTTGAATATTTTAATAAACTCTGACACTCCTTCATTATGCTTCTTCTTCAAAGTATTAAATTCAGTAAGACATTGACCATAATATTTCTTTTCTCCCCACTTTCTGAGGAAATTATTCTCCATCTCGTCCCAGGTGGTCACAGAACGATTTCCCAATGTCTTGAACCATTTTCTGGCTTCACCCTCCAAAGATTGTACAAATAATCTTAAGACCACATCCAAATGTTCAACATTTAAGTTTTCTGCAAAAGAGAAAAAATTCTCAAAATGTTTCTGAGCATCAATTTCATTTTCACCATTGAATCTCGGAAGAATTTTCAAATAATCCTGAGGCATATCATTTAGCACTTGGGGTAAGGCCAGTGGAGCGTATTTATTCAGTAGAAAAGCAAGAACATTAGCCATTCGAGGAGGTGGGGGTTGTGCAACAGTCTGAGCTACAGATGAAGGAAGGGGAATAGGAGGAAGTGGGGTATGAATAACAATGGGAATAAATTGCACAGAAGCCTGCGGTGTGGATGGGAATAGTTCACGGTTAACAGCAGCTACTTATGTAACTTCTTTAATTTCCTCAGCCTCAGGGTTAGGATGAGAATCTTCTTCAATCTAGGCACTTCCTCTATGTGGAGTTTCTGAGTAAAACTCGGGATTTTCTGTTCTGATTTCTTGAGAAGAAGAGGGTGGATAATCTTCAACGGAATATTCATGGTTTTCAGCACGAACTGATTTCCTCTCCTTCCAAACTCTTTTATGAATGATCTTCTCCGGGTCAGACACGTAAGGTGTTTTCGACTGAGACGTATCTGACCTCAAATGTGGCTTACGAGGAGCCAGGACTACCAATAGATTTATCAAATGAAGAACAATGGAGTTACCAAGGTGAGAGATACGCAACTCTTCAACTCTCTGTGCTCACCTGATTAGAGAGTGAAAACAATTTGTCGAGGCCCAAGGAAACTGATATTCTCAAATTCGTTCCCCGGCAACGGTGCCAGAAAGATGTTGTGGACAATTTTGTCACCCCTAGAGACAGTCTAGAGTTGCTATAGACCAGTGCCTAGGACATCTTAATATAGCAAGGAGCTCATCATATAGCTTGGGTTGTCAATCCAAAAGCTCGCTTACTATCACTTGTAAAACCAGAGAATAAGTTTGAATGGGACCAAAATCTCTCAGAAGCTGATACAAAGATAAGAAAAATGTAGGAAACATCATGCAAAACTTCAATACAAAGGCATCAGACAGTTAAGAGACAGCTTCCTGTAAAGAGGGCCAGTTCAAATAATATGCCACAAAAATCAAATATCAGAAAGTGGATGCAGTGAAGAAACATGAAGAAGATATTAGCTAACATGAGACTGATACCCAGATACACAACAGAATCACATATGGGCTTATCCAACTAAGAATCCATACATGAAAATGGTGTTTTAAAAGCACCCTCTTCAAGTAACTAATATAGCATAAAATATGGATAAGATGGACATGGAACAACATATCATGACTAGGCCTATTTAAAGAGCTTGACTAACCCCAGTATGGGCATCAACTAGGATGAATCCTTACTCAAGATTAGTGAGCCACTCACATTCTAGAGCATGATACAAGAAGATGAATAGCATGAAATGAAATATTGTATTAACACATATGAGAAAATTACATACTGTGAGATACCAAAGACCAGAATCCTCATTACAGTTATAAATCCTCCTCACTGAGACCCTACGACCTTTGAGCCTTCATACAGAAGTGTTACAAAATGTATACAAAAGCCTTTTCACTGCACAATCTGCTGATAGAAATCTGGAACCCTTCTAATGTCTTATTTCTAGGTTTTTATAGAAGAGACAGAGAATTCTAGAGAAGGAGGTAGATGGAGCACATTTAATGACTTGATTTGAATAAAATGGTGGAAAAGATTCGCGCCCACACTGTGAATGACTAAATATAAATGAATGTACTTTACAATTTACCTCCAGAAATAAATGTTGAGGATGAAAATATCCTCATGAACAAAACAAAAATAATAAAATATACAATGTTTTTCCATTCGCTGAGGGAATAATCTGTTGTCGTAAGACCTTGAGATTGTATGTTTTTATGCATAGTACTCTTGACCCTTTAAATTTTGAATTAAAATCCCAGATTTTTAATGCAGGGTGCTGCATTTCTCTGTCCTCCACTGATTTTTGTAGGATGCCACATTAATTCTTCATCTACCCGAATCTGCCTTTTGATTTTCTCTGGAGGGTTATACAGATTCAAAACCTTGCTTTCTTTAATGGTGGTCACATCACAGTGACTCCCGGATCACTACTCCATCGTTCTGCACCTGCTGAATGTACCTATGATATGCATTCAACCTTTGTAATGTAAACCGCGAGATACGATGATTCTTCAACAACGAACACCTGCAAAAGTCCACAAACTCATCAACAGACACCAGACTCAGGAATAGACATACAATGAGAATGATTGTGGGACAAAACGTGGTGGCAAAAAGGGTGGCGGTTCACAGGGTAGTGATGAAAACACAAAGGAACTGTGAAGAACAGACAAATGAGGGTTTTAAACATAAAAACGCTTAAATGTATAGTGGGTGAATGAGATATGTGGCGGGAGGAGGAAAGATGATGTGGACACATGGATCCTATGACGTGGAGATGCAGGAGGACTTGGTCAACAGTGTGAAAATAATCCCGGGCCATACGATTATTGCACCACATCGATGGCTAAGACGTGACTAGAGGACAATGGGATGGCGGGCCCAGGTCATTTTACGCGGAGACTAAAGTTCGAGCGACTTTGGAGGATGATAGCCATCGGATGGGGGCTTGTGGATCTAACGACTTATATGAATTTCGTTGCGCGGTTATTGACGGAAAGATAGTGCGCAAAATGGTGGTTTTGGACGTTGTACCCAAGGACACGCGTCGCGCGATTTTTGGAATCGCTGGCATTTGGTTAAAAACCGCCGGCTTGGTGGAGGTGGTGCGGAATTAACCGCTGGTTTTCGGGCACGGGGACCACTATTATTGCGTTGATTGCGGGCCGTAGATTTGCAATTGGATCGGACGGCTATGATTTAGCCCGGAAACATGAGGTGACAAGCTCTTTCTCGGTCAGGCACGCGGTTCTTCCACTCAAGTCATATGGGAATTCAAGAAAAAGGTGCTGTCGCTGTGTGGGCTAGGCCCGATATGTTTTATAAACGTGGATTTCAACCTTTGCACAGTGTATTTTTCTGGCGGAAAGGGTAACGGTAGACCGAACATGGAGGTCTTTGGCTATGAAAGATGTTTTAAACAGACCCAAAGGGAACTGGTGGCCAAAATTTAAATAGGGGGGTTGATATGCACAACACAATCAGTCAAAGCACCCGCGTAATTTCTAACATAACATGTATCCTATCAATTAAATCAATACACAATAAACATCTAGATTATACACATATGAGCCATTCATATCATACTATGCAAATGTTCAAACAATAATGACAATATTAAGCATTGAATGGACAAAACGAACACAGTTCTATTGATTTTGAAAGAAGGAGGATTACAACCGTCGGTTGTACCAAGCCCTCCTTAGTCTCCCAATCTCTCTTATCTCTCAAGTGAAGAAGTCCAAGTCAACAAGCTCTCTAGGAACCTCTTTGACTCTTGGCCTTCACAATGTAACACTATTCTCTATTCCACAAGTATACAAGAACCTTGAGCAATCCTTCAACCTTCAATTAAGAGCCTTCAGCTCCTTCTTATAGGAGAGGGAGAAGGCCATTGTTGCCCTTCTCTTTCCACTAGTTTGGAATGGAAAAGGCTTAGATGTTTCCTTGATCTCCATGCTTTTGCCTCTCTTGGAGTTCAGCCTTCTATGGCAATGACCAATAATGAACTGGTGCTTCTGCAGTTTCCTCTGTGCACTGACTCCTTCGTGAGGGAAAGTCGGAGATTCAAATCTTTCTCCGCGCTCTTTTCCCAATTCAAACTTAAAACATGGGTAACACGACCTTTCAGTGTAAACAGAGTGTTGCCCTAGCCACTAACACGGCTGATGTATTCCTTGCCTGCATTATAACGCTCTTGTTCTGTTATATGTATGCGTTACCCTGGCAGAAATAGGTTTAATTTAGGTCTTTGTACTTCTTCCATATTTGTCTTCCCCTCTGAGCTGATGAGGAGGTATTTTGACCTGTAACAGATGCCCCTAAAGTGTGAGGTCAGAGACGAAGACGATGGCCGAAATACTTTATAATTTGTAGAGATAGAGAGAGATTGAAAGACTGAGGAAAACCTGAAACAACAACATATGTCAGAAAATATAGTATTTGCCTAGAGTCGGGCATGTCCCATGCTCAGTAGTTTAAACAACATGATTTCTCTAGAATAGAGATATGAAGAATCTGTCCACCAATAGGCACAATGTGGAAGTGTCTGTCATAACAGGATCAGGCTGAAGAAGCTGTCTCCATAAACAATATCGCAACTTGGGGAAGGAAACACAACTTTAATGATGTAGCCTTTGCCCCAAGGTCTTGACCACCGATTCACTTAAACTGCATATTTCTCAACATGTGAATGAAGGAGTTTTCGTCGAACATGTGAGAAATCGTCTGATTACCAGTCAATAATGAAAACTGTTAACAGACGCGAAGGTGGCCACCGATAATGATGATGGTTCCTAAGATGCCCAGTACAATCTAGCGAGTGTGAATAAAAGGAGTTGAAGTCGAACACTCGTAGAATCATTCGACTAGGAGCCAATGATGAAGACCCCTGATCAAACAAAAGACTACCTGCCACTGATGTCTGCAAGTATCCGGGTACTGATGTGTTTCTGGATCAACTTCCTAGAAAAGGTGTTGAGGTCGATAGGAAGTGATCTGTTGAAAGGTAGGCACTGAGGTGTCCTACATCAGTCAACACGAAACAGAGACCAACTGATTTCATTTATGATTTGAGATAATGAAGAGTAAATGGGGACGTCAGACGAAAAATGATTTCTGGCATAATGAGCAGTTTGGTTGATAACAGGAGCAGTAGATAACGAGATCTGCTTGAACAATAGAAGGCACTCTAGCAGGGTACTAGGCAGCTGAGGCTTAATGAACACCAAAGAGTGTGTTAGAATTTTACTGGTGTAGGGACACTGGGAAATGAAGGCTAATACTCATAGATGGTAGGGTTCTGCTGGCTGCGAAAGAATTTTCTGGGAAGTGCCATGTTCAAGAAATTTGCTACCAAATTGACCTTTTTTGAAATGTAATAGAGGTAGTATCCGTTTTGTCCAAATTTTTCCCCGTCTGATTAAGTTTAACGAGTCCAGACGAGTAAACTCGGTGAATTTTTCATGTTTTAAAGAGTCTGAAAAATGTCAGGAAAGACAACTCTGTGTCCCATCTGATTAGGTTTAACGAGTCCAGATGAGCAAACTCAGTGAATTTTTCATGTTTTAAAGAGTCTGAAAAATGTCAGGAAAGACAAATCTGTCCGCATCTGATTAAGTTTAATGAGTCCAGATGAGAAAACTCGGTGAATTTTTCATGTTTAAAGAGTCTGAAAAATATCATAAAAGACGACTCCATCCGCATCTGATTAAGTTTAACGAGTCCAGATGAGCAAACTCGGTGAATTTTTCATGTTTAGAGAGTCTGAAAAATATCGTAAAAGACGACTCATTGGGGTACCTTTGTCATGTCTTGATAACCGGTCACGGAAAAGGGGTAATAGTGAGCCCAAAACAGTTCATTTTCTGTAAGTTAGTCCATTGAATCCGGAAAAGTGAGAAATCTATGTTCGATGGACGCCTACCTCATTTTGTTATGAGTACGAGGAGACGAAGTAAACTTAATACTCTTTGTGAAATTTTAACGAGTCCAACAAAGAAAAACTCGGTATCCTCCGTGAAATTTTAACGAGTCACGCGGAGAAAACTCGGTCACTTTTTCTGTTTAAAGAGCTTTGAAAAAGAGGGAAAGAATGGCTCTTTGTTCTTTGTCGAAGTAGTTTTAACGAGTCTGACAAAGATGACTTGGGATTTTTTTCAGTTTTATGAGAGAGAAAAAGATTCCTTAAAAAGAAATCTCAGTGCTTCTCCATAGCTTTATCAAGTCTGGAGAAGAGAAATCTACGTTTTTCAGATTAACGTGCAAGAAAAGACCATACAAAAAGAACGCTCGATATCAACTTTGTGTAAGTTTAACGAGTCCGAAGAAGGGAACTCGAGGTTTTTCGGATTAACGAGCAAGAAAAATACCGTAAAAAGAATGCTCGATATCAACTTCGTGTAACTTTAACGAGTCCGAAGAAGGGAACTCGAGGTTTTTCAGATTAACGAGCAAGAAAAATACCGTAAAAAGAATGCTCGGTAAAACATGAGTTTGTCTGCTCATAAATCTTGATCCCTTATTAGAACATTAGTACCAAATCTCGAGAGTTGTGACACATGCACAACAAGAAATCACGACTTTGCCGACTACCTTAAGAGAGTCATGCCCCAGAATTTTCTATAAGAAGGTCAGAAGACTTTCATTTTCACTATTTTGAGTGCTGTGAAGAAGCGTGAAAAAGGGGTGAAAATTTTAGCTGACGATTACGGTCAATCCGGGCAATAGTTTTCTATTCCGCGAGATCTAGGTAAGAGCTAGAACCTCCTGCTATCATTTAATTGTCATTTTGTTAGTTTTTGCTGGTTCAAAATTAGGAAATTTTGAGGCCCTAGAAAAATATTTGCACCTAACGCGGGTAAGGAGTACAATAGGCGCGTTAAACGCACAACCCGTGAAGGGGTTCTGCGTTAGAATGCTCTGTTTTGTACTAGAGCCAGCGTTAGGCGCACTGTGTTTTCTAACAACTCAATTTTTCCCATTTTGAAGTGGTCCAAGAAAGTTTTAATCAGTTGAAAATGTTGCATTTGCAGGTGTTTAGCTGTTAATCATGAGTATCTGGCGAGAGAGAGAACATGAGCGGGAAGAACGAGAGATGATGACGGATGCGGCAAGCTTAATGGCTCTCCGGTGGTGTGGATTGCTCAAGTATGCCCGTTTAGAACTGATGAGGGGTCAAGAGGACCTCCTGAGGTGGCTGATCCAGTAGTGGGACGAGCGGCATCATGTCTTTCGGATTGGGGGAAATGAGCTCACAATCGAAAAGGATGATGTGTAATTTTTGACTAATTTATCATGTCATGGGGCGAGGCCCAATTTGATGGGGTCCAGAGCTGACTCTCGTTCCACTACTGATCTCATCCATGCGCACTACATACGTGGCACCCAGGCTGTAAGTAACTGGATACCTATTGCACAGGTGACTTTGAGACCACTGCGGTCTATACTATGGATGATTGTTTTCTTGGAAAGTGCCAAGAGTCAGCATGTGGCCACCAAGGCTCAGATGCTCCTAGCCTTGGATTGCATGCAGCCTCAGGTTTTCAACTGGTGTGATGGAGTTGTCCGTCGGGTCCGAGCGGAACTTACTGCATGTAAGACCTGTACTCAAAGAGAGTTTGGGTACGGCACACTGATCGTTTCTTTCATACTGGAGCGGATACCATTGATGAGGCCCAGGATCGCTACAACACCATTGGGTCCACGCGAGCCGAGGCAGGCTCGGTGGGCCACTTTGCTTCTGCAGACTAGAGAGGGTCCCGTCCGCAACTGCTTTGATGATGGGTTTTTTGATTGGTTAGACGCCCAGATAGAAATGATCAAAGATTATCCCTATGCAGGGATGAACTTCACAGGTGATCCGGAGTTGGTCCTGCCCCCTGGCACCCAGTGGGGGCTCGATGGTAAGAAGGAAATGACCAGTGTTTTTCAAAGAAGTATTTTGTTTTTTATCTTTTGAATGTTTATGTAAATTTTTTTTTTTTTTAAACTAGGGTGAAAATTATGTTTTGACATGAAGCTTTTGTTTTCTTGACATAGATGTGGCACCTGTCCGGCCAGTTGGAGCCCCTCGCTATGCACGACGAGGACTGCAGCTACCCGGGGTTGGCGCACCAGTAGAGGATGCGGAAGCTGGCAACGATTATGATACCCAAGTTTTACATGAACTCTCCAGGAACCTGGAGCATCTGAGTATGGGTATACCACTGCTTCCTATGCGGGAGGTTCCATTTTGTCTGCAGTGGCATACTGTAGATGTGCGAGAGAGATACCTAGTTCCTCTGAGGAGGATAGCTAGAGCAGTTGTATGCTATCATGAGCATCAGGCTTAGTTGGTGGAGTAGATGTATTAGTATCAGAACGTGGCTTAGTGTAGCCAAATTTTGTAAAACACCCCAAGTTTTGGAAGATTTTTCTTTTTGATGTTACTATGTACTGGACATGACATATATATATGTATATATATTTTTGGTGATTTTGTGTTTTTAAATTTTTATGTATTTTTGATGTGATAAAAATATATGTACTCATGAGTAAATCTTTTACAATAAGTGTGACAAATGCCAATCTAACACATAATTTGCCAAAGAATCGGCTAATGTATTAAATTCTCTAGGAACGTGCTCAAATATGATTGTTTGAAATTGACGCTCTAAAAGTCGCACTCGTAAAAAATAACGTAACAACACAGGGTGGCGGACACGGTAATGATTGTTTAACTGCATAATGATGAGTTGGGAATCTAACCTGACCACTAAATCGGAGATGTCACGAGATGCCGCTTCCGTGAGGAGTTGGATTACTAACATGTACTCGGAAACATTATTGGTGGCGTTACCCAGGAAGATTCCCCTGGAACCAAGAAGGTCTGACTCAGGAGTATAGAGAACCCAAGCATCTGAAGCAATGCGTCTAGTGTGACGACTAGCACCGTCTGCATATCCGACGTATGATAACGAATGTGATGAAATCTGAGCAAAAAAAGATTACATCAGAAAAACACCTTAAACCAAAAATAATCCAGAAGCATCAAAACAAATAGGAAAAAATTATATACATAAAATTACAAAGCATATGCCTAGTGCGAAACTAGGAAAAATACTTCTTCAGATAGAGCCCATTGCGGGGCTCCTCGAGTGGAATTCCATTACAGTCCTAGAGTTCGTAAGCTCCTTTTGAGAGGGCTTTAGTAATGATGTAAGGACCGAGCCACAATGGTTGGAGTGTTCCTGCCCCCAAGAGGTCATGTTTTTGATCATAAAGTAGAACAAGATCGCCCTCTTGGAAAGAACGAGGCTTGACAGATTTGTCGTATTGAGCTTTAACTCGGCGCTGGTGAGCTTCGAGTGCTAGTGTAGCATCTCGACGAGTTTCGTCCAAATGATCGAGTGAGAGCAAGCGCTCTTCAGTGGCGGTGGTGCCAGGCAGGAGTTCAACGGCAAGTTTGAGTGATGGGACTTCGCACTCGATTGGAAGTACTACCTCCAGGCCGAAAGCAAGTTAGAAAGGTGTGATATTCGAAAAGCAATATGAAATATTTTCCAGGATACCTGTTTTGACCGAGATATCAATGAGCATTGTCTTGGAAAGATTACCCATGTTCCCTTCTGAATCGATAGTGTGAACAGTCGTATAAGAGGAAGGAACTATCTCAGGTTGGTCAAAAGAGGGGATTTCGGTTTTTATCGCCTCCGAATCAATCATCGAAGCGCGATGGTGAAACTCTCCCCAAGGTCATTCTCCTAATGACATGATCTCTCGAATAGCTTCGTCTGTAGGCCAGACTTCATTGAGGAGATCCTTAGAGAGAACTATGACGGGATGGAGGTTTGTACCTGCGGTCGAAACCGTATTAGTGGAGGGTTCAGATGCTATTTGGAATCGATTTCTGAAGGTGTCGGGATGATCCATGGGTCGATAGAGCCATCCGAAAAGGTGGATATCATTGCAACCGTGTTTGGGATTTGCAGCGGCGGTAGAGGAAAACAACCCAGTAGGGAAGATGCCTTCAGAAGACCGGTACCGATACTGACGTAAGAGTTAGGGACACCTCCTATTAGGGGTACAGTGCTACTTGGTAAAGTGGCATAATCAGGGGTGCAGAAGGATAGCTGATCGACCGTGACTATTTTCCCATCCAATGGAAATAGGATGAGTCGGAAGACCTAAGACACGATGGTGGTCATAGCATAAGACCAACTGCGACCAAGCAATAGATTATAGTCGAGATGGCGCTCGACGAATTCAACGTCCACGTTTACCGTTTTCCCACCCAGGGTGATGGGAAAGCTAGCAAGGTATCCTTTTGGGAGGAAAGTGTGGCCATCAAAAGCTTTGAGGGAATTGGATGGCGGGGTTAGAGTAGGAGAACCTAAATTGAGCCAGCAAGCTTGTGACATAACGTAAGTCGAAGCACCTTAGTATATGATAGTGCGATGAATTGGCCTCCCTTTCGACACCACTTGCACCTGGAATGCAAGTTGGTGTGAGAGGCGAGGTTTAGCATTTTCCATATTAAAGATTGCTAGCATAGAATCCTGGGGGTCTATTCCACCAATGGCCGAAAGCAAGGCTTTCCTTTGTGCTGGAAAGGTTTGTAAAACTTTGAGAGCAGACATGGCTGACGGTGCCTGTGCCAAATCTTGTACAATATTGTAGTTTTGGGCTGCATGTGCAGAGGTGTTATGAGTCATGCGTCGAAGTATACCTTTGGGGGGACGAATTACATGGTCAGCATTAGGCCGTTCGATATGCAAATCGTTTGGCGGCGGTGGGTTCAAACTAGTACCAGGTTCTTGAGCCTCAAAGGTAGGATTTCCATAAAGCTTAGCTTGAGTTTGAAGGTCAACACTCTCAATGCCATAAATGGCAGATGGTCCTTCGCCGGAAGGATGCGAACCGCCATTGCCCCGTTGATGGGGTTGTGGCGGATTGTCAACCATGTGTTGATGTTGCTGCTATTGATTAGGGAAAGGATTATGAAGAACGACAGGTGTTCACCCAAAATCTTTGTTTGCAATAAAATCGGTGCATTCTTGCAGCCGAGGACATTTGTAGGTCAAGTGGTCCTCCGCACAGATCTTGCAAGGAAATTTCATGAGTTTATCCTTCCCTTTGTCATTTTTGGCAGCATTTTTTTTATTAGGGTTATTCTGATTATCCGACTGCTCTTCCGAAGAAGACGTCTTTTTCTTGTTCTTCTTATTTTTTCCACTATGTTTTTGTGAGGTTTGCACCGAATTTACCTCAGCGGGAGGAAGAGGAGTCGTTTGGTGGGGGGTGGTGGCAGCCGAGGATGGCTGGGAGGCTTGCCCCCAAGACTGTTTGGTGGCTACACCAGAGATCGCGCCAACGAGACCGTCGGCATGAGCTCCGGTTTTCTGAGTAGCCGAAGGATTTGGGTTACCAGGGGCATGGGGGAGCAGATCGTAAAGTATGCCGGATTGTGAATAGATTAAATCTAGGTGTTGGGCACGACGAATACATTGATCTTCTATCACCGCACCAGAAAGGCCAATGTCTTTAGAGATGTGGGGTAAAAGAGACTTGAAAAACCAATTGGCCAAGAGATGGTCTGGTATTGGCGCTTTGACGAGCCTCCTCCGACGTCTCCATTCATGAATATGATCGTAGATGTGGGTGGCGGTGTCTTGACGTAGCGAGGTTAACAATTCTGTTCCAGTTTCCACTCTAATTGGTAGTTGGAAATTCTTTAAGAACTCCGTCGCTAAAGCGCCAAATGTATTGATGGCGGCGCGTGGAAATTCAATGTACCACTTGGTGGCATTTCCTGTAAGGGTGCGAGGAAACAGTCGAAGCCGGACACTATCATCTACCATGGAATTGGATATGGACCATAAATGAAAGGTAGTGATGTGTGCGGCCGGGTCGTCCCCATGTTTTCCATCGAACTTCGGGATGTCGGAAGGAATCTTATGCGGAACTGGAGGCCAAAGCGGGTTGTGGTTAATGGGGTCGTTCGTTAGTTTATGGATATCGGGTATGTCTAAAGCTGCCAAGAATGGCAATTGTGGATTTGCCCCCGAATCTAACCAAGGCATTATGGGCTAACTACTTAGACCATAGGGTCCCCCCATCAACGTGTTACTAGGGGGGTAAGTGGGACTTTGATAAAAACCTCCCATAGGTAGAGGAGTAGGAACATATGGTTGCTGTCCATAGGGCATAGTGTATTGCGGGGAAAACGGTTGGTTGCCCCCAGTATAAAAGTGCCCTCCCATTCCAGATGGAGGTTGGGTTTGGTTAGTCCAAATGGATAAAATAGAGTTTCCCGGAGGCATACTAGTACTTGCATAATTTGGCAACGGTATAGATCTTACACCTATGTTTGAACCACTTAAGGGAATAGTATTTACAATGGGTTATCCCATTTGTCCTGAGGATTGCAAGGGAAGTGATATGTTCCTTGCTACCTGTGTGCTGATAACACTGCCCCATGGTATAGTGGCCAGGGGGTTTGAACTCAACAGAGGGTTCCAGCCGAAAGGGTTGCTAAAGGGCACCGAAGTAGTCATGCTCGCGGAAGGAGCTACTGTGGGTCCCAACGTGGTCACGGTAGGAGTAGATGCCGAAGGGTTCGGTAAACTACTGATAGTTGTGTTGACCATAGGGTTGGCGGTAGGTATATGTTGACTACTGGGGTTACCCAGTAATGGCATAGAACTGACAACCGGCAGGGTGGATGGTGGCGAACTAGGGATGGTTGCCATTGGTATCGACCATGTGGATGCCGGTGGTGAAATAGATGTTTGTGCAGCCGCAGAAATATCTCGGCGTGGTGGAATATGGACTATCACAGGCCCTAACGGATCAGTGAGCGGAGGATTGTAATTAGGTACAACCCCTTCAGTGAAAGGGTCCTCCAGAAATTCCGGCTGATAAGGGTCTATGTGATAATCAAGATTAGTCAGAGGAGACTGCTCTTCTGTAGAAGGCCCGGGTTCACCAAGGTTCAGTTCTTCCTCAAGAGTGAGAGGAGGTAGACCTTGCTGTCATTGAGACAGATGACGTGGGTCAGGGGACGCCACGGTGACCGGTTTAATTTTAACAAATTTTATTAAATTGTGATGTATTATAAAGTCTCAAATGACAGTAACCACACACCTAACAAAAAGAAAAAGGACTCTCTAAAATCAATAAGCAAGCAGCCAGAATAGGGTGCCCTGTCTGAGTACTACCGTTCACTGGTGATGAAATCCAGTATCACAATAGTATACAGAGAGGGTTGGTCGAAAGTATAGTTACAGTCACTCTAGAGCTTTGCCCGAACCTTAGACGATAGGTGTAAGCACTCTCGTGAAGACGAGTACCCTCCTAAATACCGAAGACAGAGTGGGTCCGTCTGTTTCAGGTACCAGGACAGCCCGTCCCAGTCACCTTGTGTAAGTCCCTAAAAGTATGGCCACTAAGGATACCTCAAATCACAGACATCATCAGGGGGGTCCACGGTCAAGGACAGTGTGCTATGTGGGCAGAATACCTAGATCCCCGATCTAGTTTCGACATCCCCGAAGGGAATCCCAATATATAACACACCCACAAGATGCAGTCGAAGGCGGGCTACCTTCTAGTGCACCCAAGTGTTGTCTCGCGCTGAGCTCCGGTAAAGGAACGGTCCCGAGAATGTGAGTGCAGCAGGATTTCACTCGTTAATGACTTTAGTTTTCAAGTTTTGAGATCTTGGGTAGTTTTCTCACTTTCCTAACCCAAGATCCTAGCCTGAACTACTGTTTGTGTGAGCTCAAAAAAAAAGTAATTAGATTGATTTTAGTGTCGCTTTATTTTTAGTGTACTTTTTTATTAGTCTTGCGGAGGGGGAATGGACGTATGAAGTATAGTGAGACTCTGACTCAAGAAACCATGCAAAACATGCTCTAAATATTAAATTCAATGAAGAGTGTTTCTACAGGGAGAGGTTTCTTTTTCAATCATCCATGCACCAACATGTGAATAACACAGCTCAAATTTTAAAGATTCAGACTTCTATCTACCTCTTTCAACAGTCTATGAACTAAAACTTTCAGAATAAACTAAGCTAGATGCAGAAAAATAATAAAATTTTTTTTATCTTAAAACGTAAATGCTTTGAACACTAAATAAACAAGAGAAACAAATAAAAATTCTAGCTTAGCGGACAAGCACATGGATTCAGTCAGTGAAAGGTACTGATGGCCAAAAAACTCTACAGCTAAAACACAGTCACAGTAGTGAACAACAAGGTTTTTGGCTAGGTAACGCTCTGTCTGTGAGAAAATACAACGTTATAACGCACTATATTTAAGCATATACCGCATTATAACGCACTGGATAACCTGCAGAGGTCGTGTTAACCAGGGAAAAGCTCTTCAGTTGGCCAAACAGGAACAGGATTGAACTCTGCGAGCGTTTGGTATGTCTACTAGGCATCAAAAATGGTCGGAAGGATCTGTGAATAGAGGAGAGAAGAAAGGAAGGAAGAAATAGTCTGGAAACTATGGGGGAAGTCCCCAGTGAAGTCGCCAATTCTGCTATAGGGTAAACTGCTTGGGTTGTTGGTTTTCAAATATCCCTCTCAGGGCTTTCCGGTTCCCGAGGCAGATAGTAAGATTAGCTATGCTGTTCACAAATATGGCATGAGCATGTTCATATTAAATTGAAATAACTTGAAGGAATACGATAGAGAATTACCTCTTTGATAGTCTTGGAGTCCCTTGGAGAGCGTTGCGCAACGAAGCAAGATTCCTTCTTCACCGGCTCCAAATCTTAGTCCCGCAATCATTCAAAGCACCCGCGTAATTTCTAACATAACATGTATCCTATCAATTAAATCAATACACAATAAACATCTAGATTATACACATCTGAGCCATTCATATCATACTATGTAAATGTTCAAACAATAATGACAATATTAAGCATTGAATGGACAAAATGAACACAATTCTATTGATTTTGAAAGAAGGAGGATTACAACCGTCGGTTGTACCAAGCCCTCCTCAGTCTCCCAATCTCTCTTATCTCTCAAGTGAAGAAGTCCAAGTCAACAAGCTCTCTAGGAACCTCTTTGACTCTTGGCCTTCACAATGTCACACTATTCTCTATTCCACAAGTATGCAAGAACCTTGAGCAATCCTTCGACCTTCAATTAAGAGCCTTCAGCTCCTTCTTATAGGAGAGGGAGAAGGCCATTGTTGCCCTTCTCTTTCCACTAGTTTGGAATGGAAAAAGCTTATATGTTTCTTTGATCTCTATGCTTTTGCCTCTTTTGGATTTCAGTCTTCTATGGCAATGACCAATAATGAACTGGTGCTTCTGCAGTTTCCTTTGTGAACTGACTCCTTTGTGAGGGAAAGTCGGAGATTCAAATCATTCTTCGTGCTCTTTTCCCAATTCAAACTTAAAACACGGGTAACACTTCCCTCCAGTGTAAACAGAGCGTTGCCCTAGCCACTAACGCGGCCAATGCACTGATTGCCTGCGTTATAACACTCTTGTTCTGTTCTATATAGGCGTTACCCTGGCAGAAATAGGTTTAATTAAGGTCTTTGTAATTCTTCCATATTTGTCTTCCCCTCTGAGTTGATGAGGAGGTATTTTGACCTGTAAAAATGGATTGTTTTGGGCCAGCTTGTTCTTCAATGTCGGAGGAGAAATCCTTGGAGGATTGTTCTTCATTTTTCCACTTGAGGGCAATAATTTTGCAGCCTAGGATCAGCACACACTCTACACTCATCATGAGTGGTGAGAAGGATAGCTTAGGGTAGGCTATGATGCTTACCATGATTAGATTTTCAACCCACCTTCATTTCCGGAGCTTGAGGTGGAAGGAGATTTTCAGGAGTTGCCATGTTGGGAGGTGACTCATTTTTTCTGGATGATTTCTTGGGGATGGAGGATCTAATTGGGGAAGATGTTTTTCCAACACTTTTCAGTCTCCATGCCTTGGGAGCAACTTCTCAGTTCTATCCTTGCAGTTTCTTGAGGAAAAGAAACATTTGGGAGGGGAGGACTGTAATATTCCAAAATTTTCCTACAATAAATTGGAATATTAACTTTTTCTATTTTCACTTGGGAGTTGAATAATTGGGTGAGAAGGCCCATTCATAATAAAAACATGGATAAAATCCCTCTATTATGAAAGGGGATCAGCAATGGAACAAGATTTCACACCCTCATGTGTGAAAGGAGACATTTGAAAAGAGGCCAAGTCAAGTTTGACCAAGTTAAACAACATAGATGTATGAGATGGAAAGCATCTTGTGGGACAACATAGAGAAAGAGGAGGGAAGATTCCTTGAAGGAGGAAACCCTAAAGAGTGGGACCCATTGAGAGGGAGCTCTCATTGTATAAAATGAGGTCAAGGCAGCCATTGTTATTCATGGATATGATTATTGATTTCTTGTCTGCTTAGACATATTTGCAGTCTCCAGTTGTTTAGCTGAGTTGCAGTGCTGCTTAGCACGAGGGATTCCTGTTAATGATTTCCTCTCCTTCTTGAGAGGCCTCTTGAGGGATTGCACTTCATTTCTCCACATCCAGGCTCAAGGCCAAAGCTATACCTCCAACTACAATGTTATTTTTGCTCAAGTATAACGTTGTGATTGAAGGGTGTTGCAGTGGAGATTCCACAACACCATTCCTTGGCTTGTTTTTCGGAGGAAGAGGCCTTATTTCCTTTGGGAGATTAGTAAAGAAGTATTTTTGAGCATATTGTAGATTTTGGCACTAGGCCAATACATTCTATTCCACCTACAACGCAGTTACCCTCTTAGACTCCGTTATTTTCAGAGTGCACTCGCAGTGAGGGATTGCAGTGTTTATTGGAGGGTGAGATCTTCAGTGTTAGGATCAGCCTTTCACTTGGAAGATCCATTGGAGGAGGTCTAATTTAGGTTGGTCATCATCTTCAACCATATTCATCTAGTTCCAGTTTGAGTTGCAGTTGCTGCCTAGCAACTCCGACATTTTTTCCATTTCGTATATTTCAGCTAATCCTTCTAAGGATTGATGTATTATTGTTTCCAGGGGTTAGAGATTTGCTCCCCCACTTTATTTGAGCCATACGTTTCCATATCCATATATTGAAATCATTTTTTAGTAGTTATCCATAATATACCACGCTGTCTTAGCTAGGGGTTTCATATATGTAGCAGTATTCTTCCATTTCTTGTACATGTTTTGTTAAGGCTTGTATTGTCTATCTTGAGTGACTCTTTCCTGAAGAGATTGTATCTTTTTTTCTATATTACATAATTTTTGGCTATTTACATCTTCTTATCTCACAACTAATAAAAATAACACTGTCATTCCATCATATGTGCTTACATTTGGTGTAGCCCCTTCATCGGGCATTTTCTGAGGACAACTAGGTGTGGGAGACCTGTTTAACCCACCTATAAGGATTTATTTTGAGCCACCTCTTGGATTTCAGTCTTAGATGCATTTATCTAAGGGATTTAGGTCTTGGTTTCAAATCTTGTAGCATCCATTCCTGGAAAATTCGTTTTCCAGTCATGCCTTGCTAGCAGTTCCCATTTTGGGATATTACACTGTGCCGTTTTGCATCAGAAAATGTTAATACAGACTTGGGCCTCCACGTACCTTCGGGTATATTTTGGAGGAAAATTTTTAGGTGCTATCCATCCATAGTGAACCGAGTCAGCCACCTTGAAATTGTGATACACCGAACATAGCATTCAGGGATATTACCTATCCGTACTTCTTGGTTCGCCAAGAGGTATTATGCAGTTCACAGTTTCTTGGTAAACCATTTTTCCTAGCATTACCCTCTTTTTGTTTATTTGTTTTTGGTTAAAATAAATCAATAATCGTGGAAGAAAAAAAATCCTATCCCTCGTCGTTCACATAGATTAGCTTTAAAACCACCTTTACCACTGGAAGTTACTTTTGGTAGGCGAAGGCTATCACGATCTGCCGAATCAAGTACAATTTGTACCTCTTGTTGGGGTTCCCATGTTTTGGCAGGTTGGCACTGCCAAAAGATGAGACAACATCGGAACCACTTTCAGACCTCAGGATCTAGCCCTCCTGGGTCCAGAGAGGGATCTCTCTATATAAGCAAAGGTTTTCTGTCTTTAAAGCTCAAAGTTAAGATATTAGGCTAGTTATAGGCTCAGGGTTTGTTTGTTTGATTTTGGTTGGTTGTTGGGAATCAGGAAAGAAGGATTCGGTGTAAGACAAGGCTGAGCAAAGAGGAATTTAGGCAAAGGAAAGATGATTCAGAGAACATTCAAGACCATTGGGCAATGGAGTTAGGAAAGGGTTTAATTGCTATTCAATATGCAGTCTTTTAGTTGGGCTAGTCATCTAAAGCATTGGATCTTAAAGATGATAGTGTGGCATGGAAAGACAAGAGAGAAGGTGAAAGAAAGGAAACTTCTAGGGTGACCTTTCAGAAATCAGATCCAGGGATAGGACATTCCATTGGACAATCTGTGATCCAAAACCTGATAGGTTAACTCTTCAGACAAGGAACATAAAAGATCTAGAACACAAAGTTTAAAGACCTGAGATCAGAGAGAGACTTTGAACTCTCAATGCTTCGGCCTCCAGCTTAAGGGAACTTAGAAAGGTTCAATTAATTGAAAAGGATCCTAGTGAGATAGAGACAGAGTTCTAGACCTCCCAGTGTTCCCAGTTCATTCAATTAAATCCTAACAAGAACATATAAAGACATATTTCATTAATTCATACATCATCTAGCAATATATCAGACCACTACACTGGTTAAATTAGCTTGAAATCAGTCCTCAGATAACACATACAGTAGAAAACATTGAAGGCAAGGAGAGAAAAATCATAGGGTACCTAACAAGGGTAAATCCTATGCCAAATTTCTGATGCAAGCCAGTAGAAATGAAATGTAATGAACTACAAGGTAAAACAAACACAGAGATAGAAACACATCACCGCTGCTTTAAATCAGGATCCAAAGAAATGTGCTTGTCATATTAAAGAGTAACACCATTCATGTACAAATTTTCCAACAACTTGATATTCGGCCTGAGAAAATCTTCCTCAGCCTATCTTACAACTTTACACAGAGACTATGTCTCAAAAGAAAAACTTGTAATTCTCTGATAGCCGATCAACAACAACAACTGAGTTTCTTGTGAATTTTTATAGTTGAATGAGAGATAGAGGGGTAGAATAAAACTAAATGCAGCATTAAAACTTCAGAATAGGAAGAGGGCCGAAGCCCCATTCTGTTTTAATTTTTGGGCATTTATCTCTGGTACTCTTTAGATGAAAGAGTGGTCTTCGTCAGGCTGCAATTTACTCCAGGTATGCCTTTGATGTACTTGTTGTAGCACTCTGGTGAATTAAACAAAAAGGTAGAATAATGATGCTAGGGTATGACATACTGTATAACTAATGCACTGGTAGCATAGGATTGCTGTCAGGGGGGGAAACTTCATTTGGACACAATGTAGACTGAAACAATAATGAGTACTGTGTCCTTTCTCAAGAGGAGACATTTTGCTGATATAAACACCCTGATGATATGGTTTTCTATGCCTTGGACCTTCTGAGCGATCCATGGGGTCTTTGATCTGGTACCTACCTCTAAATTATTGGATTAAGGCTCAAAATATCCACTTACAGGCCTTAAGCTCCTCTGCTTTTTCACTGATACTCTTTGTCGCTCCATGATTGCTTCTGTCTGCAAAATCTGCGTTTTAATGGCTTTGGAAAAGGTTTTACAGAGTTTAACCCTGTTCCTTTAATGGAAGTCATGTAATAACACTTTCCCATGCTTTATTCATAATTTCAATCTCTGCACATGGTCTTCCCTGTGTTCTCTATCACTGTAACAGAGACTGTGAATTATGGTGGTTTTTCGCCTGCTTGTAACCCTGCAAAACACAAGAACGCGTTAAGAAATCATGCATGGGGTCGGATGCTATGGATGACTGCGAAAATGGCAATGCGGCATGGATGAGGACGACGAATGCAGAGGATACTGTGGATAAATGCCGTGGAACAGCGGGAGATGCAGTTGGAAGGTGGCGAGAATGGAATTTTAAATGCAAAACCTTAAAATTTGACCTTAAAATGGAATATATAAAGGGACGGGTGACAATGCGACAAAAACACGTGGAATGGTGATGTGGCAGGACTCAGTCAATGGTGGGACATGTAGTTAATCTGGACCGTCTGATCTCGGAAAGAGATCGACGGTTGAGAACGTGTCAGAGGGCGACAGATGGTGGGCCAGGGGTCTATTTGCGTTGGATTATCCCCCGTGCAGCTCCGGGGCGCGATCACCGTTAGATGGACAGCTCTAGATTGGATGGTGTACACGCATATCGCGCCGGGTCCATGGCCAAACTATAACGTGCGATGGGGGGTGGTTTTAAAATAGTGCACGGAGCCACATGTCATGCGGTGAATGGAATCGCTGCGAAATGGAAAATACCGCCCTCTTTCTAAAGGCGGTGCGATAGAAACCGATGGTTTTCAGCATGGTGTTTTGGCGCGGGGACCACCGGGGCAGATGGACTACCGATCATTGATTTTTGGATTGAACGGACGGTGGATATGCGATCAGAGGGGTGAACGGGGTGGGCTACGGGCGCTATGGAGCTTGTGATGACCGTCTGATCTGTATAGATTGACAGTGGGTAGCGCTCCCGATATCCATTTTCGATAAGCACTTTTCAGGCTAGCGCCAGGTTCTAGCACCCAGGTCACGTGGAGAAAAGGTCAAGGGGGCTGGCTGAAAGGTGCTAGCCTGTAATAAGGCAGAAAGCAGGTTTTTTGGCCCACTTTAATGCAATTTGAGGCTAGGAAAGGGTAACGATAGAGGGAAAAAAGGGGGAATTAGACCAAACAAGGGGTGTGTGTAGGATTTAGAGGGGATTTTGGGAAGGTTTAGAAGGACTAGGGGAGGGGTTTTGGGGTGAAATGGAGGCTTTGAAAAAGGGGAAAAAGGGATGAAATGGAAAATTATGCAGGGGTACAAGGGGCAAATGAAGGCCTTTTGGAGCACAATTTTTCACAGTCAGTGGGGCTCATTGACTTAAGAACAGCAGAGGGAAATAATCAAAAGGCAGAGAGCCTGAAGAGGCTTCAAGGATGATGTGTTTTCAGGAGAAATTCATTCCTTGAAGGCTCATAAAACAAATTAGCCCCTTGCTTGCTTGTCAAGGAATTTATAGGGGAATAACACCTTTGGTGAAACATCATCTTTTAAACCAGAGTTAGCTCAAATTGTTTTCACACATCCCGGTTCGTTTATTGTTGTCGAAACGGAGTCTTCACGGCTACCCGTGGTCACGATCCCTTCAATCGTTGAGACCATACCTCTTGAACCTGATGTTGTTCAATCACAAATTGATCCAGATCTTGTCTCTTCTTTGCCAAAACATCTGAATCCTAAAGTCGAGAAACCGACAGTTGTTCCTACCTTTGTCATTCCACAAATTTCTGTAGCCACTGAAACTCCTATATCGCACAATCAACCGTCTGAAATATATTTTGGGCTTGACGGTGAAGTTCTTCCTCCTGATTTAATTGCGATTGAAGAAATCCCACAAGACGATACACCTTTAAGTCCAACCCATTTTGGGGGAGACCTTTACATGTACGAGTCTTTTCCTCAATCACCTTCCTTTTCTTTTGTTGATCTTATTTCACTTTGAGTTCCCATAGATTCTATAGGGTATACATTGGGTCATTTGACCATGGCTGAGATAACATCCAATATTGAACCATCTATTTCAGTTGCGACAACACCTACTGTTGCTTCATTTTCGATGTTTTGTTCATTGACTTCACCCATGTCATAATCTAGAATCCTATCTGGTTCCTCTCCTTGGTGGCTGGTGATACTGTTGGCTCCCTATGATTTAAAAGAATGACAAGAATAAACACTGCAGGGGGCCACTTCAGAACCACTTTGGAATCTTAGGACCTAGCCTTTCTGGATTCAGAGAGGGATCTCTCTATTAAGTGCTTTCAAAGGATATATCTTTATGATTTGTTTATGATATTAGGCTTGTTATGAAGCTCTAAGGAAATTGTTTGTTTGTTTGGTTGGGATGGATATCATTGGCTGAAGAGATCAGTTGAAGGGTGAAGGTGAGAGTAAATTTAAATAATGTTTCGGTTGAAAATATAGGTCATGAAACTGTATTAACCCATTGGGCTATGGAGTCACAAAAGGATTTAATTGTGCAAAAATTCTTCAAGGGTTTCCATAGGGAAAGTAATCTATATCAAAGGATCTTTTAGATTGAATTGTGATATGAAACATTAAGATATTGTGAAAGAAGTAAAGCTAATAATCAATTAAGCATCTATTAACTTCACTAAAACAAGAAAAGCCTTTCAAAGTAACTGTTTGAAGCAAGCCAAAGGACAGGGAAAACCATAAACTTCTTTGGACAAACTTTTATTAAAGCACACTTTTCAGAAAATAATCTAGTAATCCTAAGACTACTTTCAGAAAGGAGAAAACATATAAGAGAACAAGGTAAATAGCCTAAGATCAGACAGAAGCTTTGAATTCTAGCCTACTTTTGGCATACTCTCAAGGGATATTTTAAAGCAACTTGTTAAAGACTAGCCAGAGGACAGGGAAAACCATAGACTTCCCTGGGTTAACTCTACTTAGCAAACCTTGAAAAGAACATTCAAAAACAATATCTCAAGTTGTACTCAGAAAGACATGGGCACCAACATTTCTTCATTGGTTATACTCTATTGAATGATTCTCGAATCAACAAGATTGATAAACCTAGAGGGAAATTAAGAATCCTCTAAACATACCTTAGCAGAAGAAAACATAAAGATAAAGCTTTCAGGTAGAAATAAGGTACTTTTCATTAAATCATACTCTAAATTTTCTGTTATTTATCAGAGAAAATTGACAACATGCAAAACATAAGGAAAAACAAAAAGAGTGAGAAGTAACATCACCATTAACATAGCCCAGGATCCCATGAATCAACTTGTATAATTGATGTTCAAACTAGTTACATACTTCAAGTCCAACAGGTCTTTACAGCTCAAAACTTTTCCTCTTAGCCTAGTACTCTTCAACTACTCAACAACACTTCAACAACTTCAGCAACTATCTTACACTTCAATAATAATCCAACCAACAATCACAATGAAATCCTCATACAATATTTATAGATAAATGAGGAGGTGGAGTGAAAGAGGGGGTCTTTAATGGTTCATAAATGACAGAGGTTAATGTTTTTTACCTTTGCGACCATGCAAGGCCCAAGGAAAAATGTATTTAAGTCTAACTCTGCATTTATATTAACTTTCTGAACTACTTGGTTGCTTTTTTTGACTTTTAGGATTTTTAGGTAGGCTTGTAATAACTTCTGAGTTGTCTTTACAAATGTCTCTGACTATAATAACTTTATTTGTCTTTTTAAGGAAAATTAGGCTTGCAGGTGGCATTGGAGGAGTAATTGCTTCTGTGGATGTGGCATTTGAAGCTTTCTTTTGATGATTTGTCTGATCATATCCTTTAAAATTTAATTAGGCCTCTGATAATGTTTTTTAGGCCTCCTTTAATCATCTTATGCTTTGTCACTTTCTGCTGACCGTTTTATCTTTAATTACTTTGTCTGTACACTGTGTGTTTTGTCATTAATCTTTGATTTAGTATTTTAGTCTTTGGATTTAATCCTTTATTCTTCACTGATATTTCCTTCTGTTCTATGTGTAGGTGTTCTTAGCGCACTGTAAAGTTTTATGAATGCATCGATGACCTTGAAGCATCGATTGGAGCTCTGAATCAAACCCTTTATCTCTTTCTTTATTTATTTGGTCCTTGAATCATCATTCAAAGACAGAAAGCCACTTAGATTGGCTGTGGGATGGCCTGAAAACTTCAGGCTGCCTTGAAAGCTGCATAGAAAACACAAAACCATAAATAAAACTTGCGCTTGTGGATTAACTGCTTTAGAGGCTCGGGGTGGGCAGAGGAGCGATGCAGAGGGAGAAATATGTGCAGAGTGGAAAGGTTCCATGGCAGATTTATGAAGAAACAGGAGGAATTTTTAATAATGGCGGGAATGGCGAAGGGTGGTTTTGAGGAATACCGGGGTGGTATTCGTGCGAGGGCTAAGTGGTAATGGGGCGTTTAATACTTGAGGAGGATCGGGTGCGAAATGCATCAGGACCATTGGATTTGGGGGAGCTAGATCTACGGTGGAGAACGAGCGCGGCGGGCAAGATGATCGGTAGTGGGACCGGGGGGTGACGTCAGCTAAACTGTCAGGTAGTGAAATACTGTTGGGTGGGATTTAGAATTGGGGATATGCACAGGCTGTTAGATCTTGAGGATCTACGGTCCAGATCTGATCGCAGGTTTGTGCAAAATAAAAAATGGTCGAGATCGAGATAAAAAAGGCGAGAGTACAATGGTCGTTGGATCAGGTATATCAACGGTGGAGATGATATTGGAGAAATGTGGGTAGAGGGGAATGGTTAGGAGTGGGATGAAAAAGGTGAGAGTGCGATGGCCGTCGGATCGAGTAGATCAATGGTGGAGATGGTATCAGAGAAAGGTGGGTAGAAGGGAATGGTTGGGAGCGGGATGAAAAAGGCGAGAGTGCGATGGCCGTCAGATCGGGTAGATCAAAGGTGGAGATGATATCGGAGAAAAGTGGGTAGAAGGGAATGGTTGGGAGCGGGATGAAAAAGGCGAGAATGCGATGGCCTTCGAATCGAGTAGATCAACGGTGGAGATGATACGGAGAAAAGTGATGGCGGGGGATAAAATAAGAAATGAAGGGGGCTTAAGGTAAGCGTGGTGCAGTCGGGTCACATGAAGAAGAGGGGCTGAGTACTTAAGCCCTCTAGGGCTTAAGGCCTATTTTGATAAAAGGTCGGAAATATTCCCAAAAAGTGGGTTTTTGGGCCTTTTTGAGAGTTTCGCTAGGATAAAAAGGGTAGTTTAAACCATATAAAAGGGATTTTTTATGATTTAAAGGGTTTTTATGGGAAAATGAGGGTAAATGAGGGAGAAAAGGGGATTTTTCAGAAGGGAAGGAAGGGTTAGGATATGTGAAATATAAGTGAAATGGAGGGACTTTGGAGGAACTCATGAAGGTGAAATGATGGAAAAAATGGGTCTTAAAACAATCTTCTTGTGATAACAGCAGGGCTGCTTAAAGGATTTTGATGAAGATTTCAGTGGAGTGATTCTTTGAAAAATAATGAACACAGTGGGTTTTCAAGAAAACACAAGATTTTCATAAAAATTTGTTTCTTGAAAACTGAAGGGATATTTAGCCATCATGAGATATAATTGAATTTATAGATGCCTAACAATGGCTCCACTTAGGGAGGGCAGCTCCTCGGAGGTGTCAAGAACCCAAGAGATAAATCTATGGAAAGTAGACCAATGCCTTGTGTTTTTCTTTTGACATTCTTCTTTTCCTTTGATGATCATGTTGCTTTAAAAGATGATCAATTTTTATCATAATCAGATGGTTTTATCCCAAAATTCTGCCTACACATCCTACTTTTCTTAACATTTTTTCTTCAATGGGTGCATTTGGACTTGCAAACCCTTTTAACATCAACATTTTATTCTTTTGTTTGAGAGCAGGAAACTAATCTATTTCTACCCTTATAACTTCCATGAGCTCAGATTAAACAATTGAACTCATTGTTTCTCTACCTAACTATATATTTCTCAAGATTAGACTGTTTGACAGATTTGCATTCTCTAAATTCTAAAACAGAAAATTTAAAACATAGTCAAATCAGGATTAAACAATCTGATTTGCTATGGGGGCTATGGCATTATGTACAAGCTGCACATAGACTTTATTTGCAGAACATGTAAAACAAAACTTTGACGGCTCAAGATTTGAAATTTTCTAAGCATCCTTCTTTCCTTCTTTGGCTCAGGTTTTGATCTTTTGGAGCCATTTATCTTTTCCTTTCTTGGTTTAGATTTTGAGCTTGTTAGAACCATTTCTTTTCTATCCTAATATATTCTACTGATAAGCCAAGATTACATTGTTTGGAAAATCTTCTTCACATTAACCTATTAGCATAAATAAAAAAATTATTCAGTCATGATTAGGCTGTATGACTGAATAACAGTTTCTCAAAGCAGTGGCATTTGAGCTTGCACACTTTCAGGTTTTTCTCCTTTTGGTATGGGGCTGTACCTTTCTTCTTTTTATCTGTCCTCTTTTTCTCTTTTTTTTTTTTATTGTTTTTGTATTTCATTTTCAAACTTTCTTTCAAGCTATGCTTTTTATAATGAATTAAAAATAACTTTGAACAAAAACCTTAACAAAAATAATGTTTGAGCATCCTACCATTGACAGGACGTCCAAAAAGTTCTGTTCCATCTATTTCTTGAAGAAAAATGCATTGTTGCCAATAGCAGATTGAATGAGATAAGGGCCCTTCCATAAATTTTCAAACTTTCCATGTTTTCTTTTATCTTATTTCCTAGAATCTCATTTTAGTACCTTGTCACCAATTTTAAAATCACTTGCCTTTGTTCTTTTATCGAACAGCTTCTTGATGTTTTCTTGGACTTGATGTGCTCTTTTGTAGACTTCCTCTCTGGTTTGCTGTAATTGTACAGTTTGGTTTATTCTTCTTGTCATGTCATCTTCTTCAGACTATAATTCTTGGATCAACCTCATGATTTGAACTCCTAGACTGGTTGGAAATATTGCATCTGCTCCATAAACTAGTTGATAAGGGGACATTCCAAATGACTTTTTGACTGTCAATTTGTCTGCCCAAAGTGCATGTACTAGCTTTTTGTGCCATGATTTTTTATTCTCTTCCAACAAATTCTTTATTATGTTTACCAAAATCTTGTTTGAGGAATCCTCCAACCCATTACCTTGAGGGTAATAAGCTGTGGAATGACCCAATGTAATCTGATATTTGTAACAGAAATCAACCATCTTTTTGGATCCAAATGCAACAAAATTGTCTGTGATGATTTTCCTATGACAACCAAATCTAGACATGATATGATTTTCAAGGAATGAAATGATGACTAAGTTTGAGGCATTCCCAAAAGGGATGGCTTCTATCCATTTGGTAAAGTAATCAGTGGTTGTGAGGATCCATTTATGTTGGGCTGATGAGGTAGGATGGATTTCCCCAATGAAGTCTAGATTCCACTGCTGAAAAGAAGCTTCAAAAATGATTGGTTGCAGAGGTAAGGGAAGAAATTTTATTTTGCCTTCGAAGATTTGACATTTATGACAGGTAATGACCATTTTGTGGATATATTGAAAGAGGGAGGGCCAATAATAGCCAACTCTGAGGATTTTGTTCACAGTAGTTTTCCAATAGAGTTTGCCTCCACATTCTCCTTCATGAAACTCATGCTTGATCTTATCTGCATCATTCTCAGGAAAGCATTTAAGCAATAATCCACTAGCATTTTTCCAATATAAACATTTATCTAAAATGTAGTAATTTATAGCTTTTAACTTTAAAAAACTTACCTTTGTTTTAGGCAAACCAAGAGGAGCATTTAGATTAAGTAGCACATACAAAATATCAGCATACCAAGATGAATTCAGAAAAATGATCTTCAATAAGTGGAGTTTCCAACTCTTGATGTTCATCTAATGCATTAAACATGTTTATATCAAGCGCTTTAAAGTTGGATTCAACTATAAGTTTTGCTAGTATTTGACCTTTGATGAGCTTAGTGGGCTTAATTTCTAAGTCATATTCTATTATTACAGCAATCCACTTTCCTCCTTTTCCATCAGGATCTTATGTCAAGATGTCTTTTACCATTGAATGAGGCACAAATGCTACGATGTGTGAGTGTAATATAAACTCTAAAGTATTTTAAGGCTTTGACCAAGGCAAAGGCATGTTTTTCCATTATATTATACTTCAAATGTGCATTTCTTAATGCCTTGCTGAAAAATGCAATAGGCTGCTCTTGTCCCTTTATGTTTTTCTGTAGGAGGACAACAACCATTGTGTGTTCTGATGCAAATGAAAATATGAAGAAATATTTTGTAAAATCATGACTGATGAGAACTAGTGTTTGGGTGAGTGCTTGTTTTACTAGCTCAAATGATTTCTTTGCTTCTAAGGTCCATTTAACTCTTTCTTCTCTTTTAAACATATTTGTCATGTTTCTAAGGAGTTCAGCTAGATTGGGGATGAACATCCTCAAGAAATTAATCTTTCCAATGAAAGATTGAAGTTCCTTGATGTTTCTAGGATGTTTTATTTTCACTATACCTTCAATCCTTTTGGGTTCTATCTTTGTCCCTTCTTTAGATATGATATGACCAAGAAGTTTACCTTCTTGGAGACCAAACAATGTTTTCTTGGGATTTAAGGATAAACCATATTTTATGCATTTCTCAAATACTTTTCTTAGGTGTATTAGGTGGTCTTTATCTGTTTTGGAATAAACAGTGATTTAATTTAAGTAAATCATAATGAAGTAACCTATTTCTTCTAATAATGCAATATCCATGGCTCTCTGGAATGTGGCACTAGCATTCATTAAACCAAAAGGCATTTTCACATACATGAAAATTTCCCAAGGTGTAGTAAAGGTTGTTTTAAGTTGATCATCAAGATGTACCAATACTCGATTGTATCCTGAAAAGCCATCTAGCAAAGAAATTCTTCTAGAACCTACTACCCTTTGTAAAATATGATCCATTTTTGGCAAGGGATAGTTGTCCTTTAATGAGGCTTTGTTTAAGTTTCTGAAGTCAATACAAAGCCTTATTTCTCCTGTTTTCTTCCTAATTGATACAAGATTAGATACCCACTCTGAGTATCTCACAGGGACTATAATTCTAGCATCATACATTTTTATAATTTTTTTCTCAACCAAAGGTAATTGAACAGGGTTGATTTTGCGCAATTTTTGTCTATAAGGCTTTTGGTTTTCTTTGAGGGGTATCTTATGCTGAATTATTTCTGTATCATATGATTTTAAATCTTCATAACTCCATGCAAACACATCAGAAAATTCTCTAAATAGCTTAAGGTATTTCAGTTTAATGTGAGCTGGGAGTGTTTTGGATAATTTGATCATTTTAGGCCTTTCTTCACTGCCTATATTGCATTCTTCTACTTCAGCTTCAGTAGGTTCTATTTTTTCCTTTTGTGAAACATCATTAAAGTCAAACAATTCTTCTAAGGGTACCAATCCTTTTGGCAAACTTTCCATAACAATTCTTCCAGGTTTCCATATTTTGTGTTGTAGGGCTCCACTTGCTCTGCTCTTGCAATCTTTCACTGTTATTCTCTTGTTGTCGTTCCTTTTCTTTCTTTCGGCTGTCTTTCTCTGAGATGTTTTTATCATTAACCTCCTTATCAACTCAATTTCTCTGTCCAGTATGTCCTCTGTCTCTTGATTATTTCCATCTCTTGATTGCTGAACTGTCATTCTTGCATGTTCTTCATTTGTTTTGATTACCTTTTCTGCTGCTGCTACTATAAATGTTGACTCACATGTTGCTCTAGCTGTCAATATGAATGTTGCGGCCTCCCAAACTTCTGCAACATTCCTTTGCTCGTCACCTGCAATTTCATCTGCAACTTCTTCTTGATTATCATTTATGACAACTGCTTTGTCATCCTTCTTCAGCAATCTCTCCTTAACATCCTT
The DNA here is from genome assembly GCA_034641835.2 of Pinus albicaulis. Lineage (NCBI taxonomy): Eukaryota > Viridiplantae > Streptophyta > Pinopsida > Pinales > Pinaceae > Pinus > Pinus albicaulis. The sequence continues at coordinate 1,369,236,889 of CM076577.1, forward strand.
CAGTAGATGTTCTTCCTCTCCTTCTTCCATTTGACTATCCACCTGTGCCAAATATGTTCTAGCGTCTGCAACAACATCTTCAATCATAAGACAATCATTATAATAATAAAAATAAGGCCTCTGTATCTCTTTTCCCTTTAGCAACACTTCAGTATGTTGCGTTGATTTCTCTTCTTCTGTCAGCATTTCAGTACGCTGATCCAAACTCAAAGAACTCTTGAGACTGTCAGCTAGTCTCCACTTCTCATCAGCTATTTCAATGATGTCTTCCAGCATTTGTCCACTGTGGTACTCTTTCATATCTTTGTCAGCTTTAAAAGACTGTCTATCTTCTTCCAAACCTGCAATCACACACAAATCATCAGTTTTAAAATCACAAGACCTTACGGTCTTGTTTGATTCTTCAGTCATCAAATCTTCGGGCTGCTTTGAATCATTCATATGATTCAACTCCTCTAGCTCTTCATCACTTTCAAAAATTAATGGTCCACTTTCTGGGTAACATATCGAAACTTCAACATCTTCTTCAACATCTTCCTTTTGCTGTAGCTCAACTGTTTCGAGCTTCTCTATCCTCTGTCTAGCATCAATAACCTGTTCAAGTTCCCTTAGTTCCTTTATCAACTGCATATTTACCTGATGATTCCACTTCTCTTGTAGCCTCTGCCACCTCAACTTCTTTCTCATGACATAACCACGCTTCTGTTCTTCCTCATTTCTTTGCAACATCTCCATTAACACCTCAAGCTGAACTGCTATCTCAGCCTTCTCCCTCTCATATTCCTCTTTGCTTAACTTTCTCTGTATGCCAATTGCCTTGGCATCCTTCTTCTTTTGTCCTCTACTGTGGTTTATTTCAGAACCTCCGTTATGACTGTCACTAGTCATCATCCTTCCCATCTCTATGAGCCCCTTACTCACTTTACTACGAGTTGCATTAAATCCTCTTCAGCAGCAAGTCCTGTCCTGCTGCCACGTACCTCACCAAGCTCTCCTCACTCAGTCTTTTGGCAAGCAATTGGTTCTCTCTCTGGAACCTCCTTTGAGCACTTCTCTTTGCTCTTCCTGGCTTCAACTCATCTGCCTGTTCACTACTGTCTTCCTTATCCAATCTCTATTGGATTTCCTCAAGGTTCTTCCACCTCTATGTTTTCACCTAGAAACTTTCACCAGCTTCCTTCATCTGTTAGCAATTGCCTTTTGGGAGTTGCAATAATACTGCAAAGACTACAATATTCAAATCCAAATAAAACCATAACATCTTACCTCCACGATCTCATCTGATCTTGTCCTTCCATTTACCTGTACTTCAATCTCATCACTCCTGCAAATCTGTTCCAGCAAATCCTTATGCTTCCTCTGCAAAAATTCACTGTCAATCAGATTTTAAAATCTGATTCTCTCTTCCAATCTTCTGGCTTGATCTGGCAAACTTTAGCTGCACAATTCTTCACTCATTCAGTTGTATTCTGGTTGCTTGACTGTCAGATTAAAATCTGATCTCCCTTTCAGTCACTCATCACACATTCAAACACACTTTAGTTTTCAACAAAATCTTCTGTCTTCATTCAGAAAAACAAACATTCTTCATTTCACCAGAGCCAAGCTTTGATACCAAAAATGATGCAAGCCTAGAGCTTGCAATACCCAGGATCTTCAAATAACCATTCAAAAAAATGCATACTCAGCATTTACCCAAATCAAAACATCAGTCACTGGCAAATTCATCATTTTCCCATTTCAACGTGCTGAAGCTTTCCAATATATGTTCAAAATCATTCAATATTATCAATTTCGATCCATTCACTTTCTGGCAAAAACAATACTCAAATGCTTCCTAAACCATACCAATATTCACATGAGATTATATACATTATCCCAAAACTTCCATCATACTTTCATCAGAACTCATTCCCATTTCATAGGGCTGAAATCACAAAACATAACTTTGTACAAAAGTTCATTTCCAATTCCATGAGTATAGACTTTCATACCACCATTCAATTACAAACCCAAACTCTTTTTAAGATTGGATTCTATAAACAAATTCCATCAAACAAGTGCGCCCTTTGTTATCATTACACGTGTATCATTTGGTTTAAAACAAGCTTACATTGTTTTAACCCATCTTATTCCATCAATAAACCATTGTTCAAGAAATTTACCTCATGTGCTTACTGTTCAACTGCGCCTTCAACGCTTATGCTGTACAAGTATGTATCATATAACATTCTTTTGATGAATTAACCCATTTGAGTTCTTGCAAGAATCTCCGGACCACGCCCTCAGGTTCTGAAATTCACCAGAAATCGAACCTTTCGATTCCACTGCACTCTGCATTTACTATTGCTGTAGATCGGTCCTGCTCATATCATTTTATAGTCAACTTCTTTTTTATTCCTCTGCACTAAAACTTAGCGCCACAATTTCGCTATATCTGCATACTCAATAAAACTTTCTTTGCATATCAATTCATTGATAAAAACTTCTACAACATCATTTCAGAACTGGATACTATTGCCTTGCAATTAAATTATCACTGAATTCATGAATTTAGACTGTCAAAGAATATCTGTTCCACTACAAACATCGACGATCCCACTTACTATAATTCCGATTACAATTTTCTATCTCTCTGATTGGAGATCGCTATAAATACCACTCTGTTCAAACGTGACATCACTTACCACCGTTCAGACACCACTTACCACCGTTTCAGTTTATAAACTTTGACAGAGCCAGGATTTCATTGTCGATTTAACTCCTCACTCGTTGCGTGGTCAACATTCATACTGACCATTACATCTGCGCTTCAGCTCATTCAATATCAGTATTAACACAAAAACAAGGTTCGAATTTCATATTAACTTCAGCGTTTTATACCTGGTAACGAGTTAAGAATTTAAAACTCTGTTAGAGCTATGAAATCGACCCAAACAGAAGCTTCAACGCCCGGATTCGATTTTAATACAGCTGCTTCTACACTTCTAATGTATTATGCAATTCTTGCAACCAAAACAGCGTGTGATCTCCATTTAAATTCAATTTTATACAGCACACCTACAAACTCAGCGCTATTTATATATCACATCAAATTCCAATGTAATACTTCCTCAATATACATCGAATTTTCCACAGCTATGCATTTGAATTGAAAAATCGAATTTCATGAGTGTTGTAAACGCTGTCACCAAGTTATTTCAAACCTGCGCCCTTTCAACTTCGAACAGAGATTTTAACATTCCACCATGCACGCATCGAATAGCAATTTATGCTATCGACCCTCAGGATTACACAAACTTGACATTGCAGACTTAGAAGGTATTAAAAGACTGGTGCTCTCCGCTTTTCATTTTCTATTAATCGAATTCAGATCGATATAACAAAACCATTCATAAGCTCATGCATAGATAACAATTTCTATATTAAGATCAATCCTTTTAACTTGGTCACATAAATCGATCCCACCATTTCTTTGATTGCAGGTTTCCTTTAGTCGATCTTTCCAATAATCAATTCCTCAACCATATATATACATTTAACCAGAAAATACTATAACTTTCGCAGCCAATCTCCAAATGTATATATATTTATAATCTGAAATCAAAACAAGATTACTTACAGACTTTGTTTGGCCTGATATTCCAGATTGATGGCCCTTACAATTTACCAAAGGCCCACTGCCTTGGTTGTTCCAAACCAGCTCTCTACTCCTCTCACTATTCTCAATGTATTTTCTTCTCAAAAAGCCCTCTTATTTATACAATTTTTAAAAAATCATTACATTAAATGCTCAATCCCTTAAAATCCTCAACAAACCCCTAAATCTCTCAACATCCCTAAAGGATAGGTTTTTATCCCTAAAATCCTTCAATTTATTAAATTTCCTCATATCCTTTTATTAATAAAAAGATATTTACATAAATCCTCACCTTCTCCTATTTAATTCAAATTAATTAATAAAATATTAAAAATCATCACACCCCATATTTACAAATTAATATTATCACACCCCATATTTACAAATGGAGAAAAAGGTCTTGATGCTCCTGCATCAATTTACGTAGTCAGTGATCCATGGCAAATTGACTTCATTTCACTCATGTCGACCCTCTCCAAATAGACACGACCTGTCACACTAAGAAACTATAAATTCCTATGAAAGGTGTCTTATTACAGATCAAGATCTGTAGTTCATATAATCCATTGGCTAGCATATTCTCCAAGATGGTGTTACAAAAGTTAAAAAAAATAAAAAAATCAATAGATGTATGTGTAAAATGATAATGTTAATTATTAATTAAATAATAAAATATTATTAATTAAGGTAGGTTAATTAATTTAACAAATATAAATAATGTTTATAGTATTAATATATATATATATATATATTTAGGATGATTGATATTAATTAACTTAAAAAATTAATTAATATTATATTAATTAAATTTAGAATTAAAAGTCAATTAAATAAAAATATGTAATAATAAAAAAAGTAAAAACACAAATAAAAGTCAACGTTAAATTTGTTTTTTTTATAGCTCACCAAAATTTAAGGGGGAATAAAATATTATTTTTGGTTAAACTTTGCGCAACAAAATTGGATTGCGGATCCCGTTAGTTGTTTTGAAAACCATGAAGGGGCGGCTCAACAATTCATCAGAGAATGACACGTAACTTTAAATAAAACTGATTGAAGACCCTTCCTTAAATGGCAACACATAGGGATTGAGAATTATGCCTGATTTGAATTATTATATTTTAATAAATAATAATGACTTTCAGGAAATATTATATTTTAATAATAATAAATATTATATTTTTACCACCATATTTTAATAACTTTAATAATTTGTGATAGAACTATAGATTCATTAGACATGTAACTTTAAGTAAAATCTGGTGGTAAAAATTGAGGAACCCTTCCTTAAATGGGGGCACATAGGGATTGAGAATTATACTTGATTTAAGTAAAAACGGGTGGATTGAGGACCCCTTCCTTAATTGGAAACACATAGGGATTGGGAATTATACTTGATTCGAAATACTATATTTTAATAAATAACAATGACAATTCCAACAACTCCAACTTTCCTACAAATATTCATAAATTATTTTTTATTTTTAATATATTGTTAGAATTTTATCTCTAAAATATTTAACAACTTCATAAGTTGCCATGTTTATATATTCTTTGATTTTGAATGAGCAAGAGTTGGCGTTTGACATAAAAAACCTAACCATTTTCGTAAAATCTCATATTACAAAATTTTTAATCAAGGCCTTGCTACTTCAATTTTATGGCATAATTTGTTTATGATGTATGTTTTTTAATGTATAATCATTTCTATTTTTCATCATTTATTCAAGGTAACATAGAAGCTAGGGTAAGACTAAGTTGAGGATTGACTTCCCTGAATAACCACTACAAAGTTATATTCATTACTGAGAATAACTAATTGCACAAGTTGTTTAAATTAGTACATTTGCATCATTAAATTGTTTCCTTCCGTTATCTCTTGAATATAAATGTGTTGGTTGTAAAAATTTCTCTATACACATATGTTCTTGTTAGATGATTAAGTATTCATGGAGGATACTTGATTATCTAATTTATCTTCTATTCCTCTATAAAAACCTTTCAAGATATGTTTTTCATCCATAGATGAACACTGACATTTTGATAAGGCCTCTACAAGAGAGAGATTTATTTGTTAACCGATTTGAGACTCAACAACCACATATACAACAAATTCTAGATTTGGCTGTTGTGCAGTGACAATGAACAATATTAAAAAGGCTTGTAATATTGAGGGACCCCCCTCTAGTTTGAGGGCCAACTTGAACCTAAATACTGGTCGAGCTGGTTTCTCAATGCAGTTTCACAACCAAGAATTTCCTTCGAGAAACAAATATAACAAATGGTTTGCTTTTTTTTTTTCTTGTTTCTTTAGCGTATATGATGTATGGTTCGATTTATTTTGGCTTGTTCTTATTATGTCTCATTTTATCCTATAGATTACATTTGTTTGGCTCTCGCGTTATGAACCTAAGGCATGGATTTGAGTTCCTTTAGCTTTCAATTCCCAAAGATTGGCTTTCACATTACATTCCTATGGCTTGTATTTATTTTTGCGGCTCCAATACTCCCTCTATAACTTCTATGAATCGTCATATTATGCTGCGATGCCATTTCTAGTGTCACATAAGTGTTATGCAACTCGTCTTACTCCTTAGTGGATTGTAATATGTTTCTCTGGTTTGTATTATGTCATAGTATCTTTTTTTTTGGTTCACATTGCATCACAATGGCCTCACACACCTCTTGCTTTTGTGGCATCTCTACTTCATATTACTATGACATCTCAACAATATATTGTGGTCGTATTAAAATAGTATATTGTGGTCATTATACAATGCTATATTATGGTCGTTCTATAGGGATTATACAGTGAGATATTGTGGTCATTCTACAATGGTATATTGTGGTATCGCTACAATGACTATATATCATCCTTTGTGGCATACACATCATAGTGACAATATATTCTTCTCCTTGACAATACACAATGATCTTGTTTAGGATAGATCGTACTTTAGGACCGTAACATTGTTGCAATAACTTTTCCCTTTGATAGGTACATTGATGAATAATGTATGAAAATGATAGTTACTCATGGATATTGATTTATGAACAATAATATATATGGAAGGTTGTAACCTTGTGATTATGATGTCATCGAATTTTCTAAATGGATATATGATGGTAGTGATTCATGATGGTAGCCAATATTCATGGAAATGATACTAAAATTTATTTATGATTAATATGACAAAAGCTTTCTTGGACCCATTTAATTATCAAAATTTAGTTCACAATCGAAGTTGCGAACTAATTGGATTGGCCCTAGAGAGGCTTGACGTAATGTTGTCACTCACTTTGGATGTACTTTGTATCTCAATTGAACAATTGATGAATATCTAATAAAAGAAGAAGAATTGAATTTCAGATTCTCCCCCTTGTGGGGTTTTCCCCACCAAATCACGATGTATCTATTATGCATACTTTTTATTTTTTCTTGTTCCTTTATGTTCCACTACATTATTGATGTTGTTGTTATTTATTCATAATTTCTAATTATATTATGATGTTATGGCATGAATACATTATGTAAGTGATGAAAATTTGTAAATGCAATTGTAAAGCAAATAAAAGTATAACCCTAAGAAAAATTAACAATTTTGGGCCATAACCAAGTTGTCCTTCAATAGTTTGAGAACCTCTTATTGGCTCCTTATGTGGTCCTCTACTGCTTTAGTCTTTTCATTACCTTTCAAGGGTGATGTGATAGATGGAGGATGATATCCATAAAGTGCCATAAATAATGACATTTTTGATGCGATATGTAAGGATGTGTTGTACCACCATTTTTTGAAAGGAAACATTTTGACCTATTGTACCTATTTATTATATGCAAAGAAATGTAGACATACTTCTAAAAATTTATTCACAATATCAATTTTCCCATCAGATTGAGGATGGTGAGATGAGTTGTGAGCTGATTGAGTACCCAACAAAGAAAATAATTTAGTCCAAAAATTTCAGTGAAAATTGGATCATTGTAAATTTTGGACCATTTTGGATCTTTGTATGTGGTATTCCATGTAGCTTTTGCACCATTTGCACCAATTTTTCTACCACTGTACTTGCTCTAAAATGATGAGAAATAGAGAAAAAATGGGTATACTTTATCATTAAATCTTCCACTACCATAATGACATTTTTTCCTTCATATTTGGGTAAACTTGTAATAAAATTCATTGAAGCTTTTTCCAAATGCTGGCTTGGTATGTATAATGGAAAAAGGAGCCATGGGTTCTTGATTGTCTCTCCCTTATTTTGTTGGCATATTGCACATTCTACCACAAAATTTTGCACATATGCTTTAGGACCTTCCCAAAAAATATTTCTTGATCCTATGGCATGTCTTCAAGAACATTGAATGTCCTTGTATATGAGAGGCGTGTAATTCAAAAAGGACCTTTTGTTTGAGTTGATAATTATTACATAAGAATAAGAGATATTTATACCATAACAAATCATTTTTCGACATTAATTTTTTTACTGCATCAAGGTCCTCCCACAGTTGAATTATTTTTCATAAATTATCATCTTGATTCTATTTTACCCTTGCTTCTTCCACCTAGTTAGATTGTGGAATGAAAATAGCACATAGTAAACATTTTATGTCTTCTTATTTCCTTGAGATTACATAAGGCAAAATATTTTGACTTCTCCATTTCTCTATAATTTCAAAGTGATAACCCAACGTCTTTGTGACCCATTTTTGTTGCTCTTTTGAAGATTTTTTTTCTCCAAGAAGTACTTCAAACTATCATGATCTATATTTACTTTGAAGTGCCTTCCTATTAGGTATGGCCACCATTTCTTAATTGCATGCAGTTTGGGCAACATTTTTTTTTCATGGATGGGTCTAAGAAAATTCTTTCCTTTAAGTTATTTTCTTTCAAAAGTAAAGAGCCTCCATTCTTGCATGAAAACTATACCAACGCCATGGCCTGAGGCATCGTACTCCACACTGAAGGTTTTTTGAGCTTAGGTGTTGCCAAGACAAGAGTTGTACACATAAAATTATTGGAGCAGGGTCCCCTGACTGTAATTTTGATATATTTTTTAATAGTTTAGTCTAGCTCAGGGGATTTGGGGCGTGTCAAAGCTCCTAATGAATTGTAATGGGTCAAAGGGTAGACCAAGGGGCCGCAAACCATGATTTGTGGACCAAAGAGTAGCACATGCTAAAATAGTATAAATAGATGAATAGATTGAGTCTAGAAATAAGTTTTTGGAAAAAGTCTGAATGAGAATATTGGATCTGTGATACTTTGGTGCAGACTTGTCTAGGTAAGCACTCCTGCTGGCTATGTGCACGGAGACCTTAGTCCTATTGTGTGTGGACCTCGCTGGCTATGTGCGCGGTTATGGAGAATAGTCTGTAAGTGGAATCTGAAGTATTAATGGATGAGAAGACATTTTGCTGATATTGGAATATCTCTGTGTTCTGTTATGGGTTGCGCTACGTGCTAATTTCATGTTATTTCTATATTATATTAGCAATAGTAACTGCTGATCATAGATTAAGTGCTTACTTGCCATAGATGATTAAAATGACAGTGAATACATAGATATGGGTTATATTGTTCTTGTTAAGTGATTATCTGGCTATGCAAGTTATTTTGTTAAAAACGTTGTTAAGGGTTTCTGATTAGGGATTCCTCAGCGCAGGCTTGTTTAGATTGAAGGGTGCCCACTTCATTAAATCTCTCTCTCTCTCAGGGTGTGGAAACCTGCTCCAACACCCTCCCATACTACTCCGGTGAGACCTTGACCTCCACAAGCAGGCCATTATCGAAAGGGCCAGTAGTATAGGGGTTTGTTGGTTAACCCCAAAACTAAACTTGAGTCAAGACCTCTCAAACCAACAAATGGTTCCATTGCCGGTACCAAGAGCATTTTGAGAGAGAGATTGGGTGATGCCACAGGGTCATTGGCAACCATTAAAGCCTGAACTTGAATACTGGTTTGAAAAGCAGATCCAATAATTTTCCCTAAAAGAAAACATAGTTAAGAATCTATCCTCCAAAGAGTGGAAGAATAAGTATATTTTTACAGAGGTACACGAGATACTATTCATAACCTTCGCACACGAACTGCAGGAGTGTTTGGAAAGGTTAATGGAATTTCAAACCTATTGGAAAGATGATCAGGTCATGCAGTGGACCCCTGAATTAATCCTAAAATTGGAAAGGGTAGATAACTCTATTACCCGAATTGCAGACCACTGGGTTGATAACGTTTTGGGTGGATTTGTAACTGAGTTTGCAGTCAATCAGTTTGTATCCTATTTTGAAGCTGAGCAAAGGTTTTTCAAAGGATTTAGGGGTAAGTTCTTGCAAACATTGTCGCTACTGATTAAGATGCTATTGTGTGAAAAGGGTGTCTTGTGCAGTCACACTGAGTGAATGACCTATGATTAGAGTGGAAGCATGATGCGAAGCGGTAAATACTACCGGGTTAATCAAGAAGGGGATAAATCAGTGTATAGTCCTCTGGGGGATCCTCTTGATCTAAGAAAAGGCAGTGTTGCGCACGCAGAAACCAATCCCTCAGCTATGCCACCATCAAACTCGTGCAAGGGTAAGAATCCTCCTACCCCACCTCCACTGCCACCCGCAGACAATATGGCTGCACAAATGAAGCTACCCACTTTTAAGGGTGTGGGTGATGAGGATATGGATCGATTTTGGTTCAATGCGAATGCGGTGTTGGCTGAGAAGAATGTCAATAAGAATGCTGTGAAAAGAGCACAACTCTCAATATATTTTGAAGGGCGGGCTTTGGATTGGTTCATGGTATACATTACTCAACATGAAAATCCTACAATACAAGAGATCAAGGATGCCCTAAAGCAACAGTTCTAAAAACCTAAGTCCTATTCTCAATGTGTAGTAGAGTTGAAAGATATTGGGCAAGGACCTATCGAGTCTTTCTGGGGAGCTGACCAGCGACTGAAGAAATTCATCGGTGACGAAGGATTTGCTTACGATGACAAAAAACATAAGGAATGGTTCATCGCCATGCTATTACCACATCTGTGCGGACCTATGGGGCAATAGTGTTGGAAATGTTGTCATTGATGGCAAAGGAGATGGCAAAGGAGGAGCACTTGAAACAGCAACAAGGCAAAGAGAGCATGTGACATGAAGCAGAGGTAGTTTTAGAAGGGTCAGTTGATTGGAGATCTGGAGAGGCAACAGAGGAGCTTCAGGAGCAAGGAGTAGCATCAGGAGTATGGGAACATATTATAGAAGGAACATTCGAGGTTCTGTGGCAAAATGGAAACATGTATTGACAGCTGGAATTGTCTATGAAAGTATGAAAAGAGTGTCAAAAAGTTACCTCTTATGCACAGACCATACCAGTAGAGGTCATTAAAGAAGTTATGTCAAATGATTTTTAATTTGTAAGGAGTTTGAATAGCATCCAAATTGGAATTCCTGACCGTTGATGAATATATGAGATTGACTGATCTTGTTTCGAATTGGGTATTGAATAAGGCACTTTGAACGAACTTATAATCTTTGTTATGTATTATGATGCGTAATTTTTGGGACTCAAGATCCAGGTGGGGTCTTCGTTATTATGGAAAAATTGAATATGGGTTTCAAGAGTTTGAAGGTTCGAAGGCAGAGCGAATTTAAGGGCGCAAAGGGAATCTGGTGTGAATTCCTTGTGTTATATATTATGGAGGAATTAGATTAATTCTTTCTGCATTCCAATGATGAAGCTTGATTTAGTATGTGATCCCTGTTACGAAGACTGCACATGGAAAAGTAATAATTTGACCCACTTGAATCGACATCGAACTGGTGTCAAGCCTCAATAAATAAAATGTTGGGTTAATCTGTTGATGAAGAGCGCAAGAAATGTCATAGTATATGAGGGATTAGGTATATTTAATTATGCATCGGATATACTATCTGAATGAAGTCCCTGCAGTGTTGAATCAATACTAAGAGATCGGTCCACTGCACTAACTTATGAAAATCGTCATGAAGAATTATGATACAAAGAAGTCAATTTACAGTGATCGAGCAGGGGAAGTGGAACCTTGAGCGAAGGAGAGGAACCACGAGCAGACTAAACAGTAAAGGCGGGTTTCCAGCTTTGATCGCACTACCTTCGTCGAGCAAGCAGTATTTCAGAATTGGGAGCGATTCCATTGACTGTCTGACACATGGCCTCAAGCGATTTTGGAAAACCACTATCATCGCGCATTATCGATCGTGCATCTAAGCCAAGCGATATACGTTGGATCACACGAGGCAAGGCAATGTTCTCTCAGTCGTTAGATGAGAAGGACCATTTAAGCACTGGGGCCTAGTCCATCACGCAACCATTGAATATTAACCTTTGTGCAAGTTAACTGCGTGATTTCCGTTGGATCAGAAGTTGAATAAGCGATGAATTATCCATCGTTGGGTCATGAATGAAGTTGCAAGGTGACAAACAAGGTATGGCCAACGTTTGATTGTTGTTTATTAAATAGTCGGAATATATGTGGGCCCGGAGCTAGAGGTTCGTTATAAGTGGTTAGTTGTACCAAAGCTCGGGATATATATATATATATATATATATATATATATATATATATATATATATATATATATATATATATATATTTAAGATTTCCAAGGTCCGAACATTCAAGTAAGCATTATATATTTAAGTGGGGAATGTAATATAGTTTGATGTTATAAAGGTTATAAAACCATGACCATACTTATGTTGGGCGTTAAACAAAAGCCACAGATTATTAATAGTTTTTAATGCTTGACACGGGGAATATGCATACATGGTGATATATTTATATATTGTTCTAAAGTTGAAACCTATATGAAATGAGGTGCGTGCTGGACATACGTTAAAGTGAATACATGGGTCTTCACAATTGGTGGCGAACATATATATATGTTGATATATATACTACGCTGGTATTTAATATAGTGGGTTTTGTAAAATTCACAGATTGGGTCTATTACAAGAGCCTACAAGAACGAAAGAGAGAGAGACAGTAGCAGAAAAATGGTACAAGAAAAAAGGATGATTTGAAATGTGTAACCGAAAAATGTAAATATTTTGTTTTATATTGATTGTGATGCAAAGGAAAGTATCCTGAGAAAAATAAAAATCCCACTGTAGCATGGAAATTTGTACATATTGTTATAATTTTAAAATGAGTTGGATAAAGGAATGAGAAGACAGAAGCCAAAGAGTCATGGCTGATCACTCCAAATTTCTTGTGAAATACAAATAGTCATGCGAGGAACTATAAATATAATATCAACTTGATATGCATGAAAAGAGAGAGAGAGAGAGAGAGAGTAAGGATAGAGAATGAAAAGCATAGAAGATTGAGGCAGAGAAGATAAATAAGAGAGGAGCAGAAAGAGATGTTACAGAATAGTGCTGATATCTGAGGTAAATCAGCAAATATTTCTTTTGAGAAATTGAGGAAGTTGGAGCTTCCCTATCAGGTTGAAGCTTGATAGCTGTCAGTTTTACTGACTGAGGTTGGAGCCTCCTGTAGGTTGGTGCCTGCAGAAAATTGAAGGGAGTTGGAGCTTCCTTGAAAGTTGTAGCTTGCAGAATTGAGGTTGAAGCCTCCTGTAGGTTGGTGCTTACAGAAAAATAGTGGTGAGAGGGAGTTGGAGCTTTCCTTTGCATCACAACAATAATAAGATGTGGTCTTCTCCCTTTATCGGTTTCCACTTATATCTTCTTTCTCTATATGTGTTGCCTGTGTACTGAGATGATTTACCAAATCTACTTAATGTTTGCTGCTCTCATAATACTTGCTGCAACATATTAAGACTGTTCATATACTAAGGTTGATTATAAAAGTAAGCTGTAAATAAGCTGATGAAAAATTTGTAAAGCTCATGTATGTGTTAAACTGATTCACCCCCCCTTCTCAGTTTAACTAAGAATTCAACAATTGGTATCAGAGCAGGTTCCTTTGTACCAGTTTAACAACTGAAAGGAGATTCTAGGTTCTCAGGATGGCTAATAAAGAAGGATGCTCAACCAATAAAGCCCCTTTCTTTACAGGTGCAAATTATGCTTTCTGTAAAATCAGGATGAGGACATACATAATGTCTCTAGGAATAGAAGTTTGGGGTGCTGTGGAATTAGGATATGCCCCAAAGGCAATTGACTCAGAAAAGGAAACCAAACAAGATTTCGTAGCCAACGCAAAAGCCATGAATGCCATCTTAAATGGATTGTGTGAAGCAGAGTTTATCAAAGTAATGCACAAAGACACTGCAAAAGAAATGTGGGACACTCTGGAGAATATTCATGAAGGAGACAAGAAGGTAAAGACTGCCAAACTTCAAGTCTATAGAGCCCAGTTTGAGAACTTAAAAATGGATGATGATGAAGACATTGCTAACTTCTTTCTAAGGGTTGCAAAAATAGTAAATAACATGAAGGCTCTAGGTGAAACCATAAAAGAAGTTGTAATTTTTAAAAAGATTCTAAGATCTCTTCCACCCAGGTTTAATCCCAAGGTGTCTGCAATAGAATAAACAACAGATTGGGAGACCTTGACTATGAACCAGCTACTTGGAAATCTAACAACATATGAAATGAGGCTCCCACAGAAGAAGCCAAGTACAAGGGAGGCAGCCTTTAAAACAGAAAAGAAGAAAGAAGAAGAGGAAGACATATGTTCTTGCTCGGATGAAGAAGAAGCAAAATTCGTCAAGAAACTGGATAGAGGCTCAGGTAAGTAAAAAGGTAAAATTCCTTTCAAATGATTTAACTGTGGAAGAGTTGGACATTATTCAGCTAAGTGTCCTCACAAGAAAGTAAGGAATCAGTCCCAAGAGTCAGAGAAAAATAAATTAAAGAGCTGGCATAAAGGAAAGAAGTTCAGCAGAAAATCCTTCTATGCTCAACAAGACAACAGTACATCTGAAGACTCAGATGAACCCTCAAATGAAGAAGGAACCTCTGAATTTTTATTGATGGCCATTTAATAACTTGAAGGACTCCTGCTAGAAGATGAAGAAGAAGAAGGTGAAGTTGACCTTGAGGGGGAGTTAAGAAGTGCTCTAGAGGAGATTGACAGACTCAAATTGAAGTGCTAAAAAAAAAAGGACATTCTCCTCAAGTATTTAAGAGAAGAGAAGAATTTAGAAGCCCTCATGCAGCTGAAGGTAGAGCTTGAAGAAGCCAAGAAGATAGAAGACATGTTACTTCAGCAAATCAAGGATAAAACTCGAGAACAAGAGAAGCTAGAAGAAGAAGTTGTATGTCTAAGGAAGAAATTAGAAAATTATCAGAGGAAATTATCTACAAATTCCTCTCAAACAACAAGCTCTAGTAAGTTGAACGAAATTCTGAATGCTCAAAGATCTCCTATGATAAAAATTGGAGTAGGCTATGAAGGAGAATCAAGTAAAAGAAAAGAAAAGGAAAACAGAGAGATTATTTTTGTAAAAGCAAAGAAGAATGATGAAGCAGCTCAAAAAATTCCTAATGAGGAAGACAAAGATCAAAAGAAACCACTAGTAGCAAAGAATGTAATAAATGCTAAGACCCCTGAGTATGTCAAATTTGGAAACCATCAAAGGAGATTCTTCCCTCCTATGAAAAATTCCACCTGTTATGTCTGCCACAAGCTGGGACACATTGCTACATATTTTCATAAAAGGAGGAGTAATTCAAACCAGCTAAAGATGAAAACAGTGAAGAGACTACCTCAAGAAAACAAATGGAAAAGACAACCTTACATCAGGTATGCAAATAGTTTCTATGGTTACTGTTTTTATTGTAAGGAATTTGGCCATAAAATCATTGAGTGTAGAAAGTATGGACAAAGATTGATGTTCAACACCTCAAGGAGGTTTATGAATCAGATAATTTTTTTTCATACTCACAATTCTACAAAAATTATTACCAAATGCTGTGTATGAAATCAAGTTGGACATATGCCTTCCAAATGTCCTCTCAGAAAATGTAGTTCAACACCCCACAAAAGATACCAAACAAAAGGGTGCTTCCAGTGGATAAAGAAGGTGAATAAATGTGACTTGGCTCTAACTGCTCAAGAGCTGAAAAGCCAGTGGTATTTGGACAATGGTTGCTCAAAACACATGACTGGAGACAGAAGCAAGTTTATAACTCTTGACGAAAAGAAATCTGGCAATGTTACCTTTGGCAATGATAAATCAGGAAAAATAAAAGGAAAAGGCTTAGTCAGCCTATAAAATGGTAGAGGAAAGGCCCAAGATGTCCTATTTGTAGATGGGATGAAAGAAAATTTGCTGAGTGTCAGTCAAATGTGTGATAAAGGTTGTGAAGTTATTTTTAGAGCACAAGGTTGTGAAGTCAGATCAAGCACCATAGGTAAGACTATGCTCAAAGGAGTTCGAACAGAGAGTAATGTTTACTTTGTGAAAGAGGAAGATGAAGCATGTCATATTAGCAAACTTGAGGAGTCATGGTTATGGCATAAAAGGTTGGGACATCTCAGCTTCGATCACATCATCAGACTAAGCAAGAAGAAAGCCGTTAGAGACATGCCAGAAATAAAAAGGCCTTCTAATACCACTTGCAAATCTTGTCAACTGGAAAAACAAACCCGCACACTATTTAAGGCCAAAGATGAGTTATCAACAAGAAGACCACTCCAGCTTGTGCACATGGACCTGTGTGGACCTGCAAGAACTAAAAATCCAAGTGGAGAATCCTACTTCATGATGATAATTGATGACTTCTCCAGAATGACATAGGTGGCATTCCTAAAGAATAAATCGGAAGCTCTGGAAAAATTCAAGATATTCAAAGCATTAGCAGAAAATCAAACAGGATGCAAATTAAAATGCATCAGATCGGACAGAGGAGGTGAATTCACAGATTATGACTTTGTTGACCTATGCAATGAACACGGGATAAAACAACAATTTACTATTGCAGGGACACCTCAGCAGAATGGAGTAGCAGAAAAACAAAACAAATATGTACAGTAATTTTCCAGAGCCATGATGCAAGAGATTAATATTCCTCAAACCTTCTGGGTAGAAGCAGTACACATAGCCTTGCATATCCTTAACAAAGCCCACTTAAGGCCAAGCAATGACAAGACTCCCTATGAACTATGGCATGGGAAGCCAGCTCCAATAAAACATTTTAGAATCTTTGGAAGCAAGTGTTACATAAAGAATAATGATGAAAATCTTGGGAAATTTGATGCAAGAACAGATGAAGGGATATTTCTAGGATATGATTCCAAAAGTAAAGGGTACAGGTGTTACAACAAGACTCTTTGAAAAATAGTAGAAAGCATTGATGTGAGATTTGATGAAGAACTTCCAAACAATGCAAAAGATAAAGACTACAGCAGTCCATCAGATAACCATGAAGAAGAAGACCAATATGATGATGAAACAAGCAAGACAACAGAAGACGCTGAACTGAGCTCTAAAGCCCCTTCCAGATACACTTAGAAGAACCATCCTGAAGATCAGATCATAGGAGACAAGAAAAAAGGGGTCCAGACAAGAAGGCAGCTAACTAAATAGACATAAGAGGTATACATAGCCATGTTATCACAAATAGAGCCAAATAAATTTGAAGAAGCGAGCAAGGACAAGTCTTGGGTAAATGCTATGAATGAAGAATTGGACCAAATTGAGAAAAACAATACCTGCGAACTAGTTCCTAGACCCACTGAGAAAAATTTCATAGGCCCAAAATGGGTATTCAAAAATAAAATTAAGGAGGAAGGATAGGTAATCAGGAATAAAACCAGACTTGTCTGCAAAGGATATTCACAAATCGAAGGACTTGATTACGATGACAAATTTGCCCCAGTATCTAGAATGGAAGCCACCAGAATGTTTCTTTCCTTTGCATGCTACCAAGACTTCAAGGTATATCAAATGGATGTGAAATCTGCATTCCTGAATGGAGATCTAGAAGAAGAAGTCTACATGGAACAACCAGAAGGTTTCTCTTTAACAGACAAAGAAGACTATGTGTGCAGGCTGAAAAAGGCTCTATATGGACTGAAATAGGCTCGTCGTGCTTGGTACTCAAAACTAGATAAATATTTGCAAAAACAAGGCTTTAAGAGAGGTGGAGTAGACAAAAATCTATACATAAAAGCCCATGAAAATGAACTTCTGATTGTTGTAGTTTATGTTGATGACATTATGTTTGGAAGCAACACAGATGAACTAGCAAAAGGGTTTGCTAAAGAGATGAAATCATAATTTGAGATGTCCATGATTAGAGAACTCAGTTTCTACTTAGGACTTCAAATTCAGCAAAAGAACACAGGTACATTCATCTCACAAGAAAAATACTTAAAAGAAATATTGAAAAAGTTCAAAATGGAGGACTGCAAACCTGTGTCAACTCCCATGATCACGGGATGCAAGCTGTGTGTTGATGATGGATCTGCTGATATAGATAAAAAAATCTACAGATCCATGATAGGAATTCTACTGTATCTGACAGCATCAAGACCAGATATCATGCTAGCAGTAGGACTAGTGGCTATATATCAAGCAGCACCTAAACAAAATCACCTTCTTGCAGTCAAAAGAATATTCAGATATCTACAAGGAACAACACAGTATGGACTTTGGTATCCTAAAAGAAAAAGCTTCACTTTGACAGCATACACAGATGCAGATTGGGCCAGTTGTGTGGATGACAGGAAAAGCACAAGTGGAGGTGCATTCTATTTAGGAGAAAGTCTGGTGGCATGGTTAAGAAAGAAACAAACATCTATCTCTCTATCTACAGCAGAAGCAGAATATATAGCAGCAGTAGCATGTTGTACACAAGTCATGTGGATGAAGAAAACCCTCCAAGACATGAAGGTAAGCATTTATGAACCTATCTCAATCAAATGTGATAATACAAGTGCTATAAGTATATCTAAAAATCCTGTGCTTCACTAAAAAAATAAACATATCCCAATCAAGTATCATTTTCTCCGAGAACAAGTGGCTTAGAAGATAGTAAAACTGGAGTATGTACCAACAAAATAACAAACAACAGATATATTTACCAAACCTCTTGCTAGAGAACCATTTGAATATTTGAGAGATAGACTAGGGGTAGTATCTGTAGATGCTACTCTCTGATATGAAGAGAAAGCACAGTTTCAGGGGGAGAACAGAAACGAAAATATCATTCCAGGGGGAGATCAATCGACAAGGAAAGCATAAAACGGGTCCTCGGGATCAAAGGATTATGGAAAGAATACATCCAACATAAAAGAGTCAATGAAAAGGCTAAAGGGTCGGTATTTTAGATTTAATCCAAATTTTGGAGCAGCAGGGTACAAAGTCAGAAGATCTCAGAGAGAGGAAATGCAAGAAATGTTGAAAAAGGATAAAAACAAAGGATCAAAGGATAAAATCTACACTAAGAAATGTGCAACCCCTTGCCATTGTTGTCAAAGGGGGAGGAAGAGCTAGCAACAAAAGGAAGGGTCCTAAAGGAAAACATAGGAAGTATTGGATTATTGATGGATGGGTTGCCATCAATGCCAAAGGGGGAGACTATTGGAAATGTTGTCATTGATGGCAAAGGGGATGGAAAAGGAGGAGAACTTGAAACAACAACAAGAAAAAGAGAGAATGTGACATGAATCAGAGGAATCTTTAGAAGGGTCAGTTGATTGGAGATCTGGAGAGGCAGTAGAGGAGCTTCAGGAGCAAGGAGCAGCATCAGGAGTATGGGAACATATTATAGAAGGAACATTCGAGGTTCTGTGGAAAAAAGGAAACATGTATTGACAACTGGAATTGTCTATGAAATTATGAAAAGAGTGTCGAAAAGTTACCTTTTATGCACAGACCATACCAGTAGAGGTCATTAAAGGAGTTATGTCAAATGATTTGTAATTTGTAAGGAGTTTGAATAACATACAAACTGGAATTCCTGAGCGTTGATGAATATATGAGATTGAATGATCTTGTTTCAAATTGGGTATTGAATAAGGCACTTTGAACGAACTTATAATCTCTGTTATGTATTATGATGCGTAAGTTCTGGGACTCAAGACCCAGGTGGGGTCTTCGTTATTATGGCAAAATTGAATATGGGTTTCAAGAGTTTGAAGGTTCGAAGGCAGAATGAATTTAAGGGCACAAAGTGAATCTGGTGTGAATTCCTTGTGTTATATATTATGGAGGAATTAAATTAATTCTTTCTGCATTCCAATGATGAAGCTTTATTTAGTATGTGATCCCTGTTACGAAGACTGCACATGGAAAAGTAATAATTCGACCCGATTGAATCGACATCAAACTGGTGTCAAGCCTCAATAAATAAAATGCTGGGTTAATCTGTTGATGAAGAGCACAAGCAATGTCACAGTCTATGAGGGATTAGGTATATTTAAATATGCATCAGATATACTGTCTGAATGAATTACCTGCAGTGTTAAATCAAAACCAAGAGATCGGTCCACCGCACTAACTTACAGAAGTCATCATGAATAATTATGATACAAAGAAGTCGATTTACAGTGATCGAGCAGGGGAAGTGGAACCTTGAGCAAAGGAGAGGAACCACGAGTGGAGTAAACAGTAAAGGCGGGTTTCCGATTTTGATCACACTGCCTTCGTCGGGAAAGCGGTATTTCAGAATTGGGAGCCATTCCATTGACTGTCTGACACGTGGCCTCAAGCGATTTTGGAAAACCACTATCATCGCGCATTATCGATCGTGCATCTAAGCCAAGCGTTATACGTCAGATCACATGAGGCAAGGCGACGTGCTCTCAGCCGTTATATGAGAAGGACCATTTAAGCGCTGGGGCCCAGTCCATCACGCAACCATTGAATATTAACCTTCGTGAAAGTTAACTGCGCAATTTCTGTTGGATCAGAGGTTGAATAAGCGATGAATTATCCACCGTTGGATCATGAATGAAGTTGCAAGGTGACAAAAAAGGTATGGCCAGTGTTTGATTGTTGCTTATTAAATAATCAGAATATATGTGGGCCTGGAGCCAGAGGTTCGTTATAAGTGGTTAGTTGAATCAAAGCTCGGGATATATATAAATATATATATATATATATATATATATATATATATATATTTCCAAGGTCCTAACATTCCAGTAAGCATTATATATTTAAGTGGGGAATGTAATATAGTTTGATTTTATAAAGGTTATAAAACCGTGACCATACTTATGTTGGGCGCTAAACAAAAGCCACAGATTATTAATAGTTTTTAATGCTTGACTCGGGAAATATGAATACATGGTGATATATTTATATATTGTGCTAAATTTGAAACCTATATGAAATGAGGTGCGTGATGGAAATAAGTTAAAGTGAATACATGGGTCTTCACAATTGGTGGGGAACATATATATATGCTGATATATATACTACGCTGGTATTTAATATAGTGGGTTTTTTAAAGTTTACAGATTGGGTCTATTACAAGAGCCTGCAAGAACGAAAGAGAGAGAGACAGTAGCAGAGAAATGGTACAAGAAAAAAGGATGATTTGAAATGTGTAACCGAAAAATGTAAATATTTTGTTTTATATTTATTGTGATGCAAAGGCAAGTATCCTAAGGAAAAGAAAAATCCCACTGCAGCATGGAAATTTGTACATATTGTTATAATTTTTAAAATAAGTTGGATAAAGGAATGAGAAGACAGAAGCCAAAGAGTCATGGCTGATCACTCCAAATTTCTTGTGAAATACAAATAGTCATGCGAGGAACTATAAATATAATATCAACTTGATATGCATGAAAAAAGAGAGAGAGAGAGTAAGGATAGAGAATGAAAAGCATAGAATATTGAGGTAGAGAAGATAAAGAAGAGAGGAGCAGAAAGAGATGCTACAGAACAGTGCTGATATCTGAGGTAAATCAGCAAATATTTCTTTTGAGAAATTGAGGAAGTTGGAGCTTCCCTATCAGGTTGAAGCTTGATAGCTGTTAGTTGTAGCTGATTAAGGTTGGAGCCTCGTGTAGGTTGGTGCCTGCAGAAAATTGAAGGGAGTTGGAGCTTCCTTGCAAGTTGTAGCTTGCAAAATTGAGGTTGAAGCCTCCTGTAGGTTTATTCCTGCAGAAAAATAGTGGTGAGAGGGAGTTGGAGCTTGCCTTTGCATCACAACAATAATAAGATGTGGTTTTCTCCCTTTATGGGTGTTGATCATGTCAGCCCCCTATGAATTTCTGACCAGCAATATCGTTTAAAACCTTTCAAAATCCCTCTGGTTGGCCTAAGAGTCCTTTTTTCTGCCTATCGTTACCTTCACCTAGCCTTAAAATTGCATTAAAAATGGCCAAAAACCCGCATTTGAACGTATAAAAGGTTTGGCACATTTCGGCCCTAGCCCCTCAGTCTTTTCCTCCATGTAACCTGAGTGCTAGACCAAGCGCTAAACCTAGAAGTGCTTATCACACACACACACACACACACACACACACACACACACACACACACACACACACATATATATATCGAGCACGTTTATAATCGTCGATCTGTACAGATCCGACGGCATTCGTAAATCTTCACCGCGCCCGTGGCCCACTCCGTCCATCACCCAAATCACCCGTCCACCGTCCGATCAACCTGCAGATCAACGGTCCACAGCATATCTGTCTCGGTGGTCCCCGCCCCACGTCCACTTTTCAAAAACTTCCCGGTATCTATCACACCGCCTTTCGGAGGCGGGCGATATTTCTCAATTCGGAGCGATTCCATACATCGCTCGCTGTGTGTCCCCGTGTACGATTCCAAAACTGCCCTCCATCGCGCATTATCGATCGTCCGTAGTCACGGCACGATATTCATGGCAGCCATCAAATCTGGAGGTCTTCATCCAACGGTCGTCGCACTCCGAAGCTGCATGAGTGTTAATCCAAGTCAATAGTGCCCCTGGCCCACCGTTTCATCGCCCTCCGACGCAGTTTCGACCATCGATCTCGTCATGAGATCGGACGGTCCAGATCACTTGTATACCCTGCCATTGACCTTGGTCCTCCTCCACGTCACCATTCCACGTGTCATTAGCCGCTTGTTCTTCCATCTTCCTTAGATTTCATTCAAAAGGTCAAATTCAAAGGTTTTTCATTCGCTGCACTCCGCCAACCTTCACCAATGCATTTTTCCACCTAGTTCATTCACCATCGTTCCACTACATTTTCGTCGCCACCCCACATTATTCCACCATTTCATCATGCTGAGTTGCTACATAGTCATCCCCATTGCTTCGCCGTCCCCATGCATTTGTTTTCTTGACGAGTTTGCAGGTTTTGCAGGTTTACAGTGACGAAAGACTATTGTGATTTACAGTCTTGATTTCAGTAGCAGAGCACATCAAAGGACGATTTTTCAGAGACTGTAATTATGGAGAAAGGTCTGGGAAGGTAAATCGACAAGACTTCCATTAAAGAAGTAGGGTTCAAATCTGTCAAACCCTCTAGAGTCATCCAAAGCACAGATTGCACAGATGGAGATATTAATGGAACAACAGAGAAATATTAGTGGATGATCGAGGAATTCAATGCTCAACATTGAAGATCCTAAAGCGTAATCTAGGGTTTAGAAGGCAGATGGTACCATTCGCAGAAAACACTACTTTATGGCTTTCTTTTCAGCACCATTTTATTTCAGGAAAGAACAAAACGTTTATGTGATTTTACTTCTTTGCCGTGCTCCTGAAGAGATTTCTACCCAATGCATTTATTTCAGTTAGCAGGCCACAGAGTACAAACAACATTACAAAGTCATCGAGAAGTATGGGTATGCACGTCTTCGCCATTTTGTTTTAATGAGACAATTAAATTTTCATCACCTTCTCCCTTTTTGGAGCTTTCTTTTCTCCTATAGAGCTCCTAAAAAACAGATGATTAAAGGTTCCAGATTTTATCAGAAAATCATGCAGTGACAGGATTTTTGTATACATTTTGTAAAATTTCTTGTATGAAGGCTCAGAGCCCGTAGGGTCTCAGTGAGGAGGAGTTCCATCTGTCAAAGAGGATTCTGGTCTTTGGTATTTCACAGTCTGTAACTTTCTCTTATGTGTTATTTAAATAGATCATTTCATTTCATCCATATTTCCTGTATCATGTTTTGGAATGCGAGTGGCTCACTGATTTTTGGTATGGATTTATCCTAGTTGATACCCATGCTCAGATTAGTCAAGCGCTTTAAATATGGCTCATGCATGATATTCTGTTCCACTATTCATCTAAACGATGTTTCTGCTATATTAGTTTCTTTGGGAGGGTGTTTTTAAAATGCTATTATCATGTATGGATTCTTATATTGGTAAGCCCATGCATGGTGGTATTGTGTATCTAGATATCAGCTCAATGTTAACTAGTATCTTCTCAATATTTCATTCACCACATATACCTTTTGATAACTTATTTCTGTGAAGTGTTTCTGAATCGGCCCACTTTACAGTAAGCCATCTCTGAATTGTCTGTTGCTTTTATATTGGAGTTTTGCAAATTGCCTCTGCAATATCCCTATTTCTGTGTCAGTTTCTGAAAGTCTTGGTCCCATTCAGATGAATTTTCCTTGTCTTACAAGAGATAGCATGAGAGCTTGTTATTGATAACTTCCTCTGTTATACCATATGCTCCTTGCTATATAATATGTCCTAGGCACTGGTCTATCACAACTCTAGGCTATCTCTATGAGCGAAAACAATGGGTTTCCACTTATATCTGTTGTCTCTATCTGTGTTGCCTGTGTACTGAGATGATTTACCAAATCTGCTTAATGTTTGTTTCTCTCATAATAAGTTTGATGTCACATTAATTTAATACTTGTTGCAACATATTAAGACTGTTCATATACTAAGGTTGATTATAAAAGTAAGATGTAAATAAGCTGATGAAAAATTTGTAAAGCTCATGTATGTGTTAAACTAATTCACCCCCCCCCCCCCCCCTTCAACAAACAGAAGATTGATTTGCAGGAAGATGTATAAATTATACAATATACATGTATATCTTGGATTCAGCCAATCTAACAATGTATTAAAGTTAAATACTGAATCACTTCTACAAATATTTTGTGGAATTAAAAACAAAATTGCTAATCACATGAACATGAAGAAAGATCAATCACACACAACACAAATAATTTCCTCGGGAAAGATTACATCTAAAAACCCCACTAACTTCTATTGTATATTAATCATGGATCATGAAACAATTACATACAAAACTCTTCTCACAAGAGCCCTCCAGTACTCAGCTAATTTTCTCACACTGTCATACGCAAAATTGACCAACATGTAGCCAATTCTCAGCCTCCAGATAGCCTGCCTTGCTTGCGTAATCCTTGATGGTAAAGATACCTAAAAGATAGGAATTCTTGCCTGCCTTGACTGCGAAAGTATCATGGGAAATCCAGTGGGTGTTTTCCTTCATGTGTGCAAGAAGATAATCTTACAACTGATAGTAAACCTCCCTTTAACCTAGAACTCAACTAGCTCTCCACTGGATCTGACATGCATGCAACTAATAATAGTAAATCCTCAATTGCATCTGAGATCACTGATTGTGAATTAATTAATATTTAATTCACTGATTCTCTCACTAGTGTATCTTCAGTTACAACTAGCACAACTGAGTTTAACTCACTTAAATGAGTTAAACTGATTTACAACTTGCACCAACTCATGCACCACTACAGTTTCAACTCTGTTACAACTAGAATTACTCTGAATGCCTCACCAACAACCTCAAACTCAAAATCCACTAGATAAATGAATTTATCACTTTCAGTTAACTCATTAAAGTCCACATTGAGAATAGATTACAGTTTAATGTCCATATTAATTAATGGATAATAAAAATAAACATGCACCCAAAAATAACACTATGGGCCCCACCATAGTCTGGGTGCTTAATGCAACCAGGTGCTAAATGAAACCGGGTGCTTAATGCACTAGGTGTGAGTGCTAAATCTTCTTGTTGAATCTCAACAGAAGAAGCCATGGATATTGCTATGAAGCTAGAAGTTGCGCCAATGGACGATGCTCAAATTAGGGCATTGCAGATCTAGAGCCAGTTAGAAGTGATACACCTAGAAATACAGAATTTACGAAGAGACCTAGGTAAGGAAGCTAGCACAAACGTCTGATGCATACACTGGAGGGTATGAGGCCACACCCAAGATCAGTTCCCTCTGCTATTAGATTATATGCAAGCTGGGGGACCAAGTCCATTACACCCAAGGGATCTTGTTGGACCAAGTACGCCCACACTATGGTGCGCTGATTGTTGGGTGGCTGGGAGGAATGATACAAACCATTGCCCACGGTTAGGTGCCTATTTCCCAAGACTAAAGAAACAGTGGTGTAGATTCTGCTTTGTTGGCCACCTATAAAATTTGTTCTATCAAAAGGTGGCCAAAACATTGTTTAGCCTTCAAGGAACCGTTTCATTGCAGAAATGTTATCTCTTGAAGCCTCTTTAAGACATCATCTCCTCTATCCAAAATTTCACTATTGTTTCCCTTCAGAAATCAGAAATCCTGCTAAAAATTCCATGAGAAAGATTGCTACAAAATCCCCTTTTCTCCCCTTCCTTCACTCAGAATCTAACCTTCATTTTTACTCTCTTTTTCCCCATCAAAATCCCTCTTTTTCATATTTTTCCTCATTTCCCCTTTATATAATTGACCTTTCATAGTTTAAAACTCCTTTTTAGACTATATCGAAACCACCAAAACCCTTTGAAAACCATTGAAAATCTATGAAAAAACCCATTTTTTTATTAATGGTTTAAGCCCCCTTGGGCTAAGTCTCTAACCATTCCCTTCCATACGCCCTGGTGCTGGAACCAGGTGCTGAGCCATTCGAGCACTTATCGCAAATGGGGAAAACACAAAACGCAAGCCTTTCCCTTTATTAAAAACCCTGTTGACGATTAGCCCTCCGTTTTATCTCCTTCGGTCATATCATCTCCCATATAACCCATGGCCTCGTAGTCAGGCGCCTAACCTTATTTTATATATATCCCGCCCCTGAAAATATTGAAAATTTATGTTATTTTTCAACTTTGGGCTTTTAATTATTTTCTAAATTTTTCTACCGGTTCAAACCCCAATCAATCTCCATCGTCGATCTGATCTGCAGATCGACGGTGCGGAGTCCGTCTCCCCGGCGGTCCCCGCATTCCACTCACCATTCCAAAAACTGCGCGGTATTCATCGCACCAAATTTTGGGCAAGGGTGGTTTTTTCTTTATCGGTAGCGATTACATACGCTGGCCAACGCGTGTCCCGTGTACTATTTGAAAACCGCCCTCCCATCGCGCATTAAAGTTCGGCAACAAGCCCCGTGCGATATTGATGTGCACCGTCCGATCTGAGGCCACTCATCGGATGGTGGTCGCTCACTGGAGATGCACACACGATAACTCAGGGTACGACGCGACATTCAATGGATCTCTGCCGTCGATCTGATCTGTAGATCGACGACCCAAATTTCATCGCCCAATCTCTCCGTTTTGACTTTCCACCTGCGCTCCCGACCGTCGATCTCTATGTGATCAACGGCTCTGATTTGATTTTCTTTTCCGCCTTTCCATTCACTCCTCACGATCAATCTCGACCGTTGGATGATGCCATCCAACGACTATGCTCCCTCCACATACCTTCTGAAGCAGTCAGCCTATATATGCAGGATTTTTTAATAGTTTTTCGTATTTTTGCAGGGTTTAAATGGTTTTTTCCACCATGCTGAAGAAAAATTCACAGGTTGAGGGTGACGATCCTCACGCCTGCGATTCACCACAAAATCACTTACAGGGTTTTAAATTCTCATTTTATCAATGAGTTCATGAGGCATTGATGCCATTTGACCCCTGTACAGCCCTGCACACTAGAAAACAAAGTTAATCGAGCACCGATCAAAGACAGAACTCACCAGAAAAAGGAGATTGAAGTCCTAAAACACAGTTCTCAACTAAATTAAAGGTGTTTAAGGAAAGTCAAAGACATCTGTCAAGCTGAGAAATCTTCCACCGCCATCAGCCAAGGCTAATTGAACCCTCTCCAACTCCTTAAGACACCTGCAGCCTCATAGAAATCAAAGGAAGCTTAGTCATTACCTGAACAAGAGGTGTTTACCTGAAGAAAACTGAACAATTAATACAAATCAAAGAATCTTATCTCTAATTGTCTGCAGAACCATTTTACAAGATTAAGAACATTTCATAAGCACATCTTTCGATCATTATGCCTCGAAAGACAGTAACAGATGTTATGGAGCAGAGTTAGAAATGATTACATAATTAATGATATTTGATCCTTGGGAAATCCTCCCACTTCCTCATTTCTCTATAAATACCTCTGTATAACATAAGCAAATGTTGGTCTCTAGACATCTGAATGCATGTAATGGTTTTCTGAAGCTACTGATTCATTGTGTGCAATTTGAAGATAAATAAACTGATATGAGAAGTTTGAAGTTGTAGAGACCCTCTGAGCTTGCTGATTGTAACTGGTTTGAACATCAAATACAAGTTGCTGATTTATGGGATCCTGATTTGTGTCAATGGTGATGTGTTCCTCACTGTCAATTGTTATTTTCTTTAAGGTTTCACTCTGTTCATTTTCTCTGATAAGGAACAACAAACATAGAGCTAGGACTTACTCTCAGTAGTACCCTACTCTTACTGAAAGCTTTATTTGCTATGTCTTTCTCTTGTTAATACTGAGTATATTAAAGCAGGTTGGTTTCAAAGCACTTACCTGATCTAGATTGCTCATTATGATGATCATCAGTGTTTTCCTTTAGAACATGCTAAAAGCAGGTTGGTTTCAAAGTACTCACCCGATCTTAAGTTGTTCTAACTATTTTTGAATGTTTTTTGACTGAAAGTACTTCAAAGCAGGCTAGTTTAAAAGAACTTACCTGATCTCAGAATGCTTTTATATTTTGTTTCTCTAAACTAAAATTACTTCAATGCAGGCTAGTTTAAAAGTACTTACCTGATCATAGAATTCTTTTATGTTTTGTCTCTCTAAGCACATGTTGAAAGCAAGATAGTTTAAAAGCACTTACTTGATCTTAGACTGTGCACTGTTCTTCATTTTGTTTTGTTCTCCACTTCCTATATGTTTCACTCCATAAATCACCTTAAGAGATCCTTTGACATAAGTGACTTGCCCCATGGATCCTTCTTGAACCTTGCTGTCCAATTAAAATCCTCCTATGACTCCATAGCCCAATGGGTTAAAACTATCTTTGCCTTTTTTGTCAGCCGAATCATTCCTTCACCTGCATACATCTTCACCCTTTATTTTGAACTTCCTTCACCTTCATAATGTCTTTTCCCAACCAAAAAAAAACAAAACAAAACCCATGCTCTTCATAACTAGCCTAATATCACATTTCAAGCTTTAAAGATCACATCTTTAAACTCATTCATAGAGAGATCCCTCTCTGGATTCAGGAGGGCTAGATCCTTGAATCCCAAAGTGGTTTGATGTTACCCCTGCAGTTGGACTTTTGCCATTCTTGCTAATTACAGGGTGCTAACATGCTCATCTGTGGGTCATAATGAGCACAACTGTCGAACGTATGACCTGATGATAGATAGGGGGAACCTATATAGGGTGCAAATTGACCCTTCATCACCTGCATCTCCCTACAGGTGAGGAGGATCCCCTACGAGAGGGTGGGGAGGGGGGAGAGACGGAGGTAGAGGTCGAGGAAGAGGGAAAATAGTTTTCTACAACTATGGGGATGTTGGACATTATGCAAGAGACTACTCGAACCCTGCATGCCAATCCTCTTGGTACTGCAGATAGTTCAATCATGTAATTGAAGAATGTCTTGTGCTCATAGCTAAAATGCAAGAAAATAAACAGAGGACAACAAAAAATTTAAAACAGGTTAAGGTTGAACCACGTGACGATGGGCCCAGTGTCAATGTAATTACACGTAGTGGAATTTACACTGGAAGAGCTCAAGAAAAAGCTGCGGTTGAACCACTAATAAGGAAGGCATCTGACAAAAAGGAAAGCCTGGATCTGTAGAAAGAGAAAGAGACTTTCATCAAATCCAGGAAGGATTTTTCTAAGAACAAGGCATCCACCTCGAGAACTTTTGCAGATCCAAAAGCAGACGAAGTATTCAAACCATTCCTCCAAGCCTATATGAAATTACTGCGCAACCAAAAGGCCGTGGAGAATCTCTAGGTATTGATAGACAACTGCACAGAAAAGGAATCCCCCCGAATGGAGGTTAAGGATGTGAATAAGATTTATAAGAACAAGAAGAGGATTGGTCGGGAGATGCTTATGACTATGTAAATTGGAGAGTATGAAATGGATCAAGTCATTCTAGATCTGGGATCTGATGCAAAGTCATACCCAAACAAACATTGAAAAGTATGGGAGATCCCAAATTGGAGTGGTCCACCATTCAATTATGAATGACTAAAAAACAAAATATCATTCCACTAAGAAGACAGCCTAAGGTTATGGTAGACATTGCGGGAGTTAAAGTATATAAAGACTTTGAAGTAATCTAGATTGTGGATGATGCAGACCCATACCCTGCACTCTTATGATTGGATTGCGCTATTGACATGGGAGGTATCATCAACCTGAAAAGGAGGAGAATGGTATTTGAGAATGATGGTACGTGGGAAATAGTCCCTCTAGATCCAGTGGAAGGTGAACGATATACAGAGCCGGTGCGCGATGAGGAGGATGTTGACCATATTTACAAACTAACTACGCAGGGTGATGATTGGGTCAACCCTATAACTGATGGCACGTTGTATTGGGAGAAAGACAACTCATGCCTCTCAGATTTAGATGGTGAGATAGAAAATTGGTAGAACCAGTTGCATGATGTGTCTACGCTGCGCTGCCTCAATATCATGAAGAGATTCCAGTGCATTTCCTGAGAGGTAAGAGAACTACCTTACTTTGATGGTTCTGGTAGTGTTAAGGAATTTCTTAAAGCATTAGAAACATATGTCCCTGAGGAACGAAGATTCTGGTCACTTTACTTGGCTATGCGTGCGACCCCTGCGCGGTGGTGGGAAACCCACAAGGGTGCTTTTTAGGACTGGGAGGAATGTCAAAAAATGATGATCCTGCGATTTGAACCTCCATTCAACCCACTCATGGAGCTCTTTTCTGGCCATGAGGACCCGCACAAGCACTTGAATATGTGGATGGAAGTATGGAATGAAAGGAACTATAATGAGTGGGTCCATATGTTTATTCACGCCTTAGGACTGATCCCCACCACCTGGTATTTAGATGCAGAGCTACATCAACGCACTCACCACTGGGGTACAATGACAGAGGATTTCATGATGACATTCGGTTTAGTTGGAGGGACATAAAAATTGGATAAACCCATGAAATATATAGATTCTCTTGTCTATGATGAGTGTTTTCCTCCGAAAGAATTTGTTGTCCCAGCTTGGGATGCGCAGATGCAGGATATTATCAATTGTCAAAATTTTTTGGTAGAGGACTATGACAAGGATCCCAGGAATATCACCATCCCAGAGTCGGAAGGAGAGAATGCAGATGCAGGACCCCTAGTGCAGACAATAGATGTTACCAAACCATTAAAGTTGAAGGAAGTCAACATTGGGATGGAGGAGCAGCCCAAGTTGGCCAAAAGTGGGGATTAATGGGATGATCATACTGTTGGGAAGATTTCGGAGCTACTGACCGAATATCAGTACCTATTCCCTACGAATTTCTCTGAGCTCAAGGTAATCGTAGGAGATCTAGGTGTCATGAAGATCACCTTGAAGCCATATGCACGTCTTGTCAAGAAGCGACCCTATAGGCTGAACCCTAAGTATAAGCCATAATTCAAGAAGGAAATAGATAAGATGGTGGCCACAGGTATCATTTGTAATATCCCAAAATAGGGAAAATCTACATGGTTGGGAATATCTTATAATATCCCAAGATTGGAGATACAACAATATGTAAACACAATAATGAAGTAGCAGGGACACATCAAATCATAAAATGTAAGAAGAACACATAGCCATATTATTAATGTTCTAGCAGAAAAATGTATACAAATCCTTCAGGAAACAATCACTCAAGATGGGAAATGCAACCCTCAATAGAACATATACATGACAAATGAAGAAGACTGCTACATGAAGAGAGCCCAAGGCTATGACTGCGCAGTCTATAAGGAATAACTGCTGCAAAATGATGTCAGTACATAGATATATCAATATACATCTCATACAATATGGGGAGCAAATATATATACTCCCAAAGGTAATTTCTAGACAATCCTGGAAGGATTGGTTGAAATATGAAAAAATACAAAATGCCAGAGTTGGAGGGGCTGTTAGCCACCTATAATATTTGATTATACCAAAAGGTGGCTAAGACTTTTGTGAGCCTCCAAGGAACAAAGTTTATCACTAAAAATTTTTGGCTCTTGAAGGCTCTTTCAAGGCCTTATGCCTCTGTCCAAAATCTTCATTGCTATTTCCATTTTATACTCAGAAAGTTCTGTTGATTCCAAATGAAAGACTGCTGCAAGACCTTCATTTTCCCCCTTCTCAAACCTTCATTTTCTCCCCTTTTTTCTCCATAAAAACTCCCTT
Source organism: Pinus albicaulis (assembly GCA_034641835.2). NCBI lineage: Eukaryota > Viridiplantae > Streptophyta > Pinopsida > Pinales > Pinaceae > Pinus > Pinus albicaulis. Next base: position 1,369,269,111 of record CM076577.1, read on the forward strand.
GCTTTCATAAATCCTATTCTTCTGTTTATGAAAATCACTTTTCCATAGTTAAAAACCCATTTTTTAACTATACCGAAACCCTCAAATCCTTTGAAAAACATTAAAAATCACAAAAAACACATGTTTGTGCATAAGGGTTTAAGCCCTTTGGGCCACGTCTCAACCACTTCCCCCACATACCCACACCCTAGAACCCAGTGCTAAACCCCTCACAACACTTATCACATCGAAAACACAAGAGCGCCAGTCTTTACGCCATTATAAAAGTTCCGATGCGATCACGCGATCGCATCGCAATATTCCAATGAGAAGATTAAAGCGCCCTGGCCCGATCCGCGATTTGCGATACTCCAGATCACATCATTATTTTATATGTATATACCATGGGCCTGCCTTCCGTACTTTAAACCTTATAAATAATCCATCCCCATTTCTTTTTTCCTTTATAAAATCCAAAAACCCAATTTTCCAAAGTTTTGGTCTAAAAACCGAAATCACGTGTTAATATAATGGGTTGATTGAAAAGAGCCGATTGCGTAATCACAATCACAGAAAATACAATGGGTTGATTGAAAAGCCCATCCCTGATCTTCCGATATGCGATTAGCTCCTCCTTTCTAGCCCCTGGTCATATCATCCTTCCATGTGCCCTAAGGCCCCGCAATCGAGCACCATGCCATTTTATATTTCCTCTGCCCAAATTTTAAAACCTTTGGGTATATATTAAAAATCATCGGTTTATTATATTTTATACCTCCACCGGTCGAAATTTCAAAGAAATCTCCACCGTCGATCTGTTCTGTAGATCGACGGTGCGGAGTTCATCTCCCCGTGGTCCCCACCGCCCATAAGCCATTTGCCTAAAACCAGCGGTATCCATCGCACTGCCTTTGGGGCAAGGGTGGTTTTTTCTCGATGGCTAGCAATTCCATACAATGGTTGACACGCATCCCTTGTACCTTTTTCAAAATCACCATCCATCGCGCATAACCGCAGTCCATCGTGCATTATTGTTCAGACGCGGATGCCCAACGATATTGCCGTGGACCATCCGATCTGGGGCAGGCCATCCAATGGCTATCGCTCGCCAAATATGCACGATAGTTAACTCTGATGCACACCCGATAGCTTAGGGTACGGCATGCCATCCAGTTAATATCTGCCGTCAATCTGATCTGCAGATTTACGGTCCACGTTTCATCGCCCATATTCTCTCCCTTTGACTTTCAACTTCCGTTCTCGACCGTCGATCTCTGCGCGATCGACAGCTCAGATTTAATCTCTTTTCCATCCGGTCCATGATCTCTCTCGATCAATCCTGACCATTGGATGATGCCATCCAACGGCTATGCTCTTTCCCCGTTGGCATGTGCTGTCCTTGATGGAAACCTACTTGATGAAACAAGACTGTTGGCGATATGATGCAATGTGTTGTCCTTGATGGAATCCTTCTTGATAAAGTTGTCCTTGATGGAAATTGACTTGATGAGTTTATTAATGATGTAAGTCTAATGTATCTACAGAGCAGTGCAGATGTAATGAAGAAAGGAATTCTTGTAAGGGCCAGAGCAATGATGAAAATAGTATGTCACAATGCATACACGGGTTTGTAAAGGCAAAGTAGTGTATGCACGCGGGAAAGTACGTTCCAAGTCGCGTATGCCCTTTTGCACTCCAAATTTAGAATACCAAGGGGCATTACCATGGTATTGACGCATTGTATTGAGCGTTGGATTATCTATTTGATCCCGTCCAGGAATACCATCGGAAGTGGTGTGGTTTTGGCTCATGGTATTGATAAAGGCTAAACCTATATAAGGAGAAGAAGATCATTGTGCAAGGGTGTGCAAGTGTCTGGGCTTTAATGAATACTTCACTCTGAAGTATATCTGCATGTTTGAACTCTGTTCTTAATTGATAGATCTGAATCTATGATGCACCTATGAATATGATGAAGGTTCAAGATCTCTAGATCTAGAAATGATGAATCTCTCGGATGATCTGAAAACAAGTGATGAAGACCTGGCACAAATCTGATGAAGAAATCTGGGTAAGTTCATAGATCTGATTTTTTCTGCAAAGTTTATATTTTATAGATCTATACACAGGTTCATTTCATGAAAAGTGCGTGTATACGCGAATCTGACAAAATAAAAGTGCGTATGGGCAGTTAGGGTTTTCTGAGAAATGCACAGATGTATATGCGGGTCTGATTAAATAAAAGAGCGTATGGTATCTAAACTAATGATTGCTCAAGGTTGGATGTGTTTCTGCATATCTATTCTGAAGTCTGGGTTATCTCTGATATTTTGGTTATAGTGGTTTCACTGTTCTGTTTGAAGCATTGGGCAAAGTATATTTGTTGATAAGTGAAGAGTTGAGTTGGCGTTGTTTGATCCAGTTTGAAAATTGATGAAACGTGGTCTGCAGTGGTGCTTAGGGTCGAAGCCTTCAGTGAGGAGGTAGTAGCTTCCTTCCAGTGGTAGCTGGTAAACGAGAGCAGGGGGTTGTAGCTTCCTTCCAGGAGAGGCTGGTAAATGAGAGAAGGTTGTAGCCTTCTGTAGGTGGGTGCCTGCGTGATGGTATGAGTTTGCGCCAGTACATGGTTTTAAGAAGTTTTATTTATAATAAATATTGAAGGCTGAGACGACGGCAACGGTGGTTTTCTCTCGACTTGGGTTTCCACCTTAAATCCTGGTGTTCTTGTGTGTTGCTTATGTGTGATGGTTTACTCTGTTTTTACTACACATGCTTACTGCTTAACATCTGATGAATAAATGATGCAATTATTTAAGAATCAAATTCATAATAAAAGCTCTGAGCATACGCGAGTTTCCTTAAGGATATCCGCGTATATATGCTAGTTTTTTTCTGTAAAGTAGCGTATGGGTTTTGAAAAAAGAAAAGTAAAAAATCTATCAGTTAGCTCTAAATAATGATTCACCCCCCCTCTCAGTATTTTTCCCAACAATTGGTGTCAGAGCAGGTCCTTCTGAAAAAGCTTAGCCGCTAGAAGGAAGATCAAGCAAGATGAGCAATCAAGATGGAACAACATCTATCAAGACTCCGCTCTTTAATGGAAGAAATTTAATTTTCTGGAAAACAAGGATGAGATCCTATCTTCATTCTATGGGAACAGATGTATGGGCCATTGTTGAACAAGGATATAAATATCCAGCTACAATACCAATAGATCCGTCTGAAAAGAAGAATTATGAATCAAATGCAAAGGCAGTCAATGCTACAACGGGAAGTCTGACTGAATCTGAATTTTTCAAAGTAATGCAACTAAATACAGCAAAGGAAATGTGGGACAAAATCATTCTAAGTTATGAAGGTGATGAAAAGGTAAAAAGTGCAAAACTCCAAACTCTCATAATTGAATATGAAAATTTGAAGATGCATAGTGATGAGAGTATTGCCAGCTTTTTTTTTATGTGTTGATGATGTTGTAAATCATATGAGAAATCTAGGCGAAACAATAACCGAATCCACTTTGGTTGAGAAAATTTTAAGATCGCTAATAGAAAAATTTGAGTCAAAAGTTTCTGTTCTTGAAGAAAAATAGGATCTTCAAAATCTTACTATGGTACAAACCTCATGGTATACTAATCAGATATGAATGTAGAAGAGGAGGATGATCCAAGTCAAAGAAGCCGCTTCTCTGTGAGCTTCTCAAAGGCAGAAGCATAAGTAGAAGGACTGTGGATATATTCAAGAAGATGAGGCAAATTTTGTAAAGAAACTCTCAACTGGAAACAGGTGATTATCTCAGAGGTAAGCTCTTCAATGTTTTGTGGAGGTGGAAGAATTGGCCATTATAGATGTCACAAGGCCCCACAAAGAAACACCCGCAAAAGGGAAGGAAGTAGCAGAAGGAGTTGAATCGGTTTAACACTAGAAAAAGTTACTATATTCATGAAGACAGTGATGGGTTATCTGATAGTGAGGAAGAAAGTGAACAAGATCTTATACTTCTCATCGCATTTGAATCTAGTGAAGAAAATGACACCTTTGTGGATGCTATAGAGGACAATGACTTTCTTGAAGAAAAAAATCAACTCAAAATGCGCTTAAAATAAAGTAAAATACTCTTAGAAGAAAGGAAAATAACCATAGAGACTCTAGAAAAGCAGGTTGAAGAAGCAAAGAAACACATTAAGAAATTAGAATGTGAAGTGGTAAGTCTAAGAAAAGATTCTGAGAAAGTAAAGACTCTGAATCTTAGATTTGCTAAAGGATCGGAAACCTTAGATGATATTATTAAGGTACAACATTCTCCTCTTATAAAAACAGGTCTTGGATATACCCGAGAATCCTCTCAAGCTTCAACACCAAATTATCTAAAAGCAGCTACAGCTGGTTTACAAAATTTTGCCACTCAGAAAGCGAATAAAGAATCATTGTAGGTAAAGCATGATCATCTCAATTCAAATAACACTAACAGGAATATCTCTCAAAAGAACACCAATCAACAGGTAAATCCAAGTATAAGATTTCACGATCGCATAAATTTCTTCTTCAATGGACAATGTTTCTCATGTCACAATTTTGGTCATAAAGTTGATCAATGTGTTGCATATAAAACTATCATGACTAGAGAAGCAAGAAAGAAAAGGATTGAATTTGAGAAGAATACATATAACAACTTTTCTCCTCTTCTAAATGAAGTTGAATGTGCTTATTGTAATAACTTTGGGCATGAAGAATCTGAATGCAGGAGCAAAGTTCAGCCAAAAGAGCATTTTCCTTCAAGATCCAAAGTATGGAAAAAGAAGGAATTACAGGTTGAAAATTGTGGCATAGCATTATTCACAGAAGGTGAAGAAAATCAATGGTACATTGATAGTGGATGCTCAAGACACATGACAGGTGACAAAAACAAACTTCTTGCATATTGTGGTCTAGAAAAGGAAAAGAAAGTTACATTTGGAAATGATAATCCTGCTTTAATTAAAGGAAAAGGGTCCATGTTTCTAAAAAAAAAGGTGAAGGCTAATGATGTCATGTATGTGGATGGCTTAAGGCATAACCTGTTAAGTGTAAGTCAAATGTGTGATCAAGGAACTGAAGTTGTCTTTAGTTCAAAAGAATGTGTGGTTCGTGATCTTGATACAGGTAAAAAAATTATAAAAGGAAAAAGAACTCCAAGCAATCTGTATGTATTGAAGAACTACAAAGAACAATGTTACTTGAGTCGATCTTCATAAAATTGGCTATGACATAGAAGGTTGGGGCATCTAAGCTTCTCTAAAATCAACAAATCAAGCAGACTTAATGCTGTTCGTGGTCTTCCCAATATTACTCTACCTGAAAGTATCATATGCAAATCTTGCCAATTCGGCAAGCAGACCAGAGTGAAATTTAATGCCAAAGAAGGATCATCAAGTAGGTCTCTTGAACTCATTCATACTGACATATGTGGACCTATGAGGAAAAAGTCACCTCGTGGTGAACAATACTATATCTTATTTATTGATGATTTCTCTAGAATGTGTTGGATTGGGTTGCTTAAACACAAAGACGAAGAGTTTGAGAAATTTCAGATCTTCAAGGCTCTGGTTGAAAATGAATTAGATCTAAAACTCAAATGTCTTAGATCTGATCGAGGAGGAGAATATGCTTCAGACGAATTCCTTGAATTTTGTGAACAACATGGCATAAAAAGACAGTTCTCTGTAGCTGGCACTCCAGAACAAAATGGCGTAGCAGAAAGAATGAATAGAACAGTTCAACAAATGGCTAGAGCTATGCTTGATGATTCTGGAACACCCGACACATTTTGGGGAGAAGCAGCACATACAGCGGGAAACATTCTCAACAAGGCACATGTTCGTGTAAATAGTGACAAAACTCCGTATGAACTCTGGTATGGTAATTCTCCCTCTGTGAAGCATTTTAGAGTTTTTGGAAGTAAATGCTTTATCAAAAACAATGATGAAAAACTTGGCAAGTTTGAACCTAGAGCGGATGAAGGAATACTTCTTGGTTACTCCTCTACGAGTAGAGCTTATAAATTTTACAATAAAAGACTTTGGAAGATTGTTGAATGTATTGATGTTGTTATTGATGAGTCTCCTGTAGCCCCAAAAGAAGAAAAACAAATAAAAAATGAAGACGATGGTGACTTATGTCATTTTACATCAAATATAAATGATATAGACAATGAACCCAATGAAGAACCTGAAGATGATTTATCTGAAAAAGCTCCATCCAGATATGTTCAAAAGAATCATCCAGAATCTCAAATTTTGGGAGATAAGGGATCAGGTGTACAAACAAGAAGGAATATTGTGGGATCTTCTAGCTATCTGGCATTTCTATCCACTATTGAACCACACAATGTCAATCAAGATAGCAAAGATGAATGTTGGGTCCAAGCCATGAATGAAGAACTTGATCAAATTGAAAAGAATCACACTCGGGAATTAGTACCAAGACCTCATAACAAAAATGTCATTGGAACTAAATGGATATTCAAAAACAAGTTAAATGAGAATGGGGATGTTGTAAGAAACAAAGCTAGACTTGTTTTCAAGGGGTATACTCAACAAGAAGGTATAGACTTTGAAGAAACGTTTCTCCTGTAGCTAGACTTGAAGCCATAAGAATGTTTCTTGATTTTTCAAGTTTTCAACAAATAAAAGTTTATCAAATGGATGTTAAATCTGCATTTCTCAATGGTGATCTAGAAGAAGAAGTTTATATAGAACAACCAGAAGGATTCATTTTGGGAAATGATGAAAATCTTGTTTGTAGACTTAAAAAGGCTCTATATCGTCTCAAACAAGCTCCAAGGGCATGGTATTATCGTCTTGACAAATATCTTCATCAACAAGGATTTTCAAAGGGGTCTGCTGATAGCAACTTATACACAAAAATTGAAAATGATAAACTTTTGATTATGGTTGTATATGTTGATGATATCATTTTTGGAAGTAATGAAGAATCTATGAGTCAGAAATTTGCTTTTGTCATGCAGCAAGAATTTGAAATGTCTTTACTTGGGGAACTAACATTCTTTCTTGGTTTTCAAGTGCATCAAACTACAGATGGTATATTATTATCACAAGAAAAATACCTTAAGAAAATTTTGAAGAAGTATGGCATGGAAGAATGCAAACCTGTAAGTACACCAATGATAACCAGATGTAATCTCAGTTCTCATGATGATTCCCCCACGGTGAATCAACCAGAATAGAGATCTATGATAGGAAGTCTACTTTATCTCACTGTGACTAGACCAGACATTATGCATGCTGTTGGGATTGTTGGACGATTCCAAGCTAATCCAAAAGAGTCTCACCTTCAGGCTGTTAAAAGAATATTCAAATATCTACAAGGAACTCAAGACTTTGGTCTATGGTATCCAAAGAATGCAGATCTTACTCTTCATGCTTACACTGATGCAGATTGGGCTGGAAGTGTTGATGATCGGAAAAGCACTAGTGGTGGTGCATTCTATATGGGACCCCGGTTAGTATCTTGGTTCAGCAAGAAGAAAAATTCTATTGCCTTATCTACAGCAGAAGCAGAATATGTGGCTGCCGCATCTTGTTGCACTCAACTACTTTGGATGATGCAAACCTTACAAGATTTTCAAATCAAATGTACACCTCCTGTCCCCATTAAGTGTGACAATACAAGTGCCATCAGTATTTCAAAGAATCCTGTTATGCATTCAAAGACCAAGCACATTCCCATCAAGTATCACTTCTTACGTGAACAAGTGCTTGAACAAAAGGTGAAGCTGGAGTATGTTCCCTCCAAAGAACAAGTGGCTGATATATTTACCAAACCTCTGCCTAGGGAAGCGTTCGAATATCTCAGACAGAAGCTGGGAGTAGTCTCTGCCATGCAGAAAATCAGAACTGCTTAAATTCAAAAGATTAAATTGGATACGCGGGTTTCCTGAAAGACAGTCGCGTATATACGCGAGTTTATACAAAGAAAACCGCGTATGGTTAGTTGCTGACAAATTTTACTTGGGGTCAACATTCTACAGCACAACTACAGTGCTGTTTGGTATCTCTGATGTTGTATGGTATCTCTGATGATGTTTCAGCTCTTATATTTCTGTTTCATTCTCTAATATTGGGTAAAGATGCCTTGATGATTGGCTGTTGAAAGTGTTTAGGTTGCACAAGCTAAGGAGGAGTTTTGGTCATATGGAAAGGATGCATTGGATGCACAGTTTCAGGGGGAGCATTAGCCTTGCTAAATGTAATGCATTGTTGGCATTATGATGATTCTGAAATATGATCTCTTTCTTGAGGTCCTTTTGGTATTTGTTGTAAAAGGTCATATTTGTAATTTGATGAAAAGGTCGTGTTGAGACCTATGATGTAAAATTGTAATATTCGGTCATGTAAGAACTTGAGTTAAATTTGTAAACCCACTTGGTTGGGTAGTTGAGTCAAAATGTGTAAACCCACTTGGTTGGGTACTTGAGTCACATATGTAATCCCACATGGTTGGATCATTGATGTAAGTATGAGTCCTTGGTAATAGGAAAGGTCATAGAGTCATGTACTTCATTAAAAAATATGTCTGGAGATTCAGCATGAACTCAGGGGGAGCATGGTGACTTCAAAACTCTTCTTTGATCTGCCCTTTGCCCTTGATGTCAAAGGGGGAGAGTATCAAGGTATTTGAATAGGGGGAGAGCATCATGGTTATATTTATCTATCTGATGTGGTGATCAAACACCATCATGGTTGCCATCAAGTCCAAAGGGGGAGATTCTTGGCATGTGTTGTCCTTGATGGCAACCTACTTGATGAAATAAGATTGTTGGCGATATGATGCAATGTGTTGTCCTTGATGGCAACCTACTTGATAAAGTTTTCCTTGATGGAAATTGACTTGATGAGTTTATTAATGATGTAAGTCTGATGTATCTACAGAGCAGTGCAGATGTAATGAAGAAAGGAATTCCTGTAAGGGCCAGAGCAATGATGAAAATAGTATGTCACAATGCATACGTGGGTTTGTAAAGGCGAAGTAGTGTATGCACGTGGGAAAGTACGTGCCAAGTCGCGTATGCCCTTTTGCGCTCCAAATTTAGAATACCAAGGGGAATTACCATGGTATTGACCCATTGTATTGAGCGCTGGATTATCTATTTGATCCCGTCTAGGAATACCATCGGAAGTGGTGTGGTTTTGGCTTATGGTATTGATAAAGGCTAAACCTATATAAGGAGAAGAAGATCATTGTGCAAGGGTGTGCAAGTGTCTGGGCTTTAATGAATACTTCACTCTGAAGTATATCTGCATGGTTGAACTCTGTTCTTAATTGATAGATCTGAATCTATGATGCACCTATGAATATGATGAAGGTTCAAGATCTCTAGATATAGAAATGATGAATCTCTCAGATGATCTGAAAAGAAGTGATGAAGACCTGGCGCAAATCTGATGAAGAAATCTGGGTAAGTTCATAGATATGATCTGTTTTGCAAAGTTTATCTTTTATAGATCTATACGCAGGTTCGTTTCATGAAAAGCGCGTGTATACGCGGATCTGACGAAATAAAAGCGCATATGGGCAGTTATGGTTTTCTAAGAAATGCACAGATGTATACGCAGGTTTGTTTCATGAAAATCGCGTGTATACGTGGGTCTAATTAAATAAAAGAGCGTATGGTATCTGAACTAATGATTTCTCAAGGTTGGATGTGTTTCTGCATATCTATTCTGAAGTCTGGGTTATCTCTGATATTTTGGTTACAGTGGTTTCACTGTTCTGTTTGAAGCATTGGGCGAAGTATATTTGTTGATAAGTGAAGAGTTGAGTTGAATCTGTTTGATCCAGCTTGAAAATTGATGAAACGTGGTCTGCAGTGGTGCTGAGGGTCGAAGCCTTCAGTGAGGAGGTAGTAGCTTCCTTCCAGTGGTAGCTGGTAAACGAGAGCAGGGGGTTGTAGCTCCCTTCCAGGAGAGGCTGGTAAACGAGAGCAGGGGGTTGTAGCTCCCTTCTAGGAGAGGCTGGTAAACGAGAGAAGGTTGTAGCCTTCTGCAGGTGGGTGCCTGCGTGCTGGTATGAGTCCGCGCCAGTACATGGTTGTAAGAAGTTTTCTTTATAATAAATATTGAAGGCTGAGACGATGACAACGGTGGTTTTCTCCCGACTTGGGTTTCCACCTTAAATCCTGGTGTACTTGGGTGTTTCTTATGTGTGATGGTTTACTCTATTTTTACTGCACATGCTTACTGCTTAACATCTGATGAATAAATGATGCAATGATTTAAGAATCAAATTCATAATAAAAGCTCTGAGCATACACGAGTTTCCTTAAGGATATCCACGTATATACGCTAGTTTTTTTCTGTAAAGTAGCGTATGGGTTTTGAAAAAAGAAAAGTAAAAAATCTATCAGTTAGCTCTAAATATTGATTCACCCCCCCCTCTCAGTATTTTTCTCAACATTCCCCTGCCTTCTAAAGCAGTTTATCCAAACAATGCAGGATTTCTTTATAATTTTATGTTTTGTGCAGGTTTTAAAAGGTTTCCGTCATTATATTGAAGAAAGGCCAGGAGTTGGGAATGAAGATTCCCGTGCTTTCGACCCATAAAGAGAACTATTAAGAGGGCTTCTTTCAAATTTTTTATTAGCGTTCCATGGGCGCCGATACTATAAAGGCCCTACGTGGTTCTGCACATTGACAAGACACTGTATTTTTAACGCAATTTCAAAAGAGTATAAGTTTGAAGACAAAGCACAGCAGAATGAAGATTGAAAATAGAATTGTGGGGATCACAGCTAAGAATGATTATCAAAAGCCTAATCCCCCCAAATTAGACACAGTTAAAAAGAAATCATAAGTGTTTAACAGGCAGAAAGGCCACCACCGCCACATTTGAGGCGAATTGATTCCTCAACTACCACAGAGCCACCTGTTGCCTCAAACCTTTCAAAAAAGAGGCCGAAGTTATTGCAGAACCAAATATTCTACCTCAGCATAGCCAGGGAGTTACTTCTGCAAGGAAATCAATGCAGAAATATCTGCAGAGTTACTCCAAACATTACATAGAGCCTCAAAGTCAATAAAAGCTCCCATCGAGCTATGATATTAATTGTAAAACAGTTAATACAGAGAAACACCTGTAAACTTCTTCATCGAGCCCCTCAAAAGGCCAAGAAGTCTTGAATTTTTATTAATTACCGTAGGAGATCTTTTATCAGATCTCACCTCCTCATCCTTCTATAAATACTTCTGTAGAAGATGAGAATTGGTTGGTTGCAGAACTTTGAAATACATTTGAGCTCAAACTTCTGATTGTAAATAGTGTTCACTGGCCCTTGGAGCTCTCCTTGTGCTAGATTAGTTAGGCTAAGTAGTGAAGATGATTGCTGAACTGAAACATTGGACTTGAAGACTGTAACTGGTTTGACATCAATATAAAGTTTTTTCTTGGGATCCTGGTCTATATCACTAGTGAAGTGCCCCTTTCTTTGTTATTGTTTTCCTTCTATGTATGTCATATTGTTCACTATTCTCTGATAAAGAGCAAAAATTATAGAGTTAGGACCTACTGTATATCAGTAACCTTCTCTGACTGAAAATATTTGTCTTAATGTTTTCCTCAAATTTGTTTATTTAAGAATGATTTAATACAGTTAAACAGTTAGGAATGCTGGAGTTCCCTCATCCTACTATTTTCCTTAAAAACATTGTTCTTTAAAGTTATTTTCCTTATTGTTCTTATTAAAGATGACTATGGAAGATATGGTGTTCCCTGGTCCTAGTTTTTCTCCAAAAGCAGATTTTGAAAGTTTCCCTTGGTGTTGACTGAAAGCAGACTAGGTTTAAAAGTACTTTATCTTATCTTAAGTTACACTTTGTTTCTCTTATATGTTTTCATAATTTCTGAAGGTAATTATGTGGATTACTCGATTTTTTGTCAATTAAGTTGCTTTAATACAAACTTGACCAAGAAGTCAATGGTTAGCCCTGCACTTGGTTGGTTTTAAACAGTTACTTAAGAGGCTTTTCTTGTTTGGACTGAATATAAATCCTTTGTGAAATTATTATCAGTTTCCACCATCTAAAACACCTTATTGTTTCCATTCCATCATTTTAATCTCAATAATCTTGTGGTATAGATGACTTGCCCCTTGGACCACTCTTGATGTTGTTGCTCAATTAAAGCCCAAATATGACTCCATAGCCCAATGGACTAAAAACCAACGTTATATATTTCTTTTAGCCAAAGTTGTTCTATTTTCTTGCAACTTCTCACCTTTGAGACTTTTTGCACTTAGAACTTCCCTCTCAAGTAAAAATCATGCTCAACCATCCAAAAACAAAAACAAATCTTTGGCCTTCATAACTAGCCTAATATTATTACCCCAAACTTCAAAGACAAATCCATCTTTGAACTTATTGGAGAGATCCCTCTCCGAATTCACGAGGGCTAGATCCTAGAATCCCAAAGTGGTTGAAACGATGTTGTTTCTGTGATTGGACGTTTCCAATCTTGCTAATTACAGATTCCCAACATTTCTGGTGACTCCACTGGGGACATTTTTCTGAGTTAATAAAAGTTCAAAACCCCATTAAAACTCTAGATAACTCCTGGTTTTATGAAAAATTTTCTGTTTTCCAGCTGAGCCACCAACACCCAAAATTTCTGGCGACTCCGCTGGGGACATTTTTCTGAGTTAATAAAAGTTTAAAACCCCATTAATACTATAGATAACCCCTGGTTTTATGAAAATTTTTCTGTTTGCTAGCTGAGCCACCAGCACCTAACATTTCTGGCAACTCCGTTGGGGAACTCAGTTGAATTTTCATCTTAGTTTCCTTTAAAAACTTCATAAAACTTTGTGAGTAAAAGAAGCCTTTTCAAGCACTACCAAAGAAATGATAATCATGATAAAACTTGTCTGAATCAGTGACAAACTAGGCAACCCCTAGGATTCTCTTAAGACTTTATCTAACCTTGAAAGATCAGCTGGCTTAGCCATAAGAGTAAACTAGCTTTGTCTCATAACCATAGCTAAGTTTTGAAACAGAGTTAGCATATTCTTAGAAACCACACAACTGAAAAATAACTCAGAAAACATAAAAATATTTCATATTGGTATTCAATAAACATGGTGGTGGACCATAAAACCTTTTACCTCTGAAAAGAGCTAAAAAATTCCACTTGGGGACTCCAAAATCCTTAACAGACCTTAAGACTCCACTGGGAAGAACCCTTATCATTTTAAAACCTTTCAAACTCAGTTAGAGGACTGTAGGATTGAAATTTCTGTAAATAGAATATTTAACCTCTCAAATATTGTCATACCTGGTTGAACTTTTCTTGTGTGTTTGGGTTTGAAAAACATAGCATAGTGGCTCCTAGAAATATTCACACTAGAGCCCATCCTGACCCTGATCCACCTAAGATAGTTGATAACCCAGAAAGTATCCTTTGGAAGTCTCCTAGGATTAAATTATCAACTCTTTTCAGATCACCCTTGAGAGCTAATTCAGTCCCTGAAAATCTTTCAGCTCTACAACAATCACAAGATGACTTAGTAAATCCATTTAGAACTAGGTCATTTGATGATATAATTCATCTAGATTCTGAGTCTTCACTTTCACCTCCTGAAACAAGTGAACATCCTGGTAGTAGAGAAATAACACCACCTGATTTACACTTCTTGTTGAATCTAGGTGTCTCTCATCCAAGATCAGCTCAGCAATATATTATTGTTCCATCCACATCTTCTCATCCTACATCCACTGTTCAAACCACTCCACTTCAGCCCACTTTACCTTTTGTTAATCCACCTCTTGTGAATCCACCTCCACCACATATCATGGCAGCATGGTATGCTCCCTTAGTCCTTCCTGTACCATTAGCCAATCTTCCACAGGACTATCAGTCCAAAATTCCATTATATGATGCTAACAATACCACCACAGCATCACAACATGTGGATAAGATGGATGACTACTTTGACAGAAATGAAATTGACGATGATTCTATCAAACTTAGATTATTTGCTCAAATTCTGGAGGGAGAAGTAAGAAAATGGTTTAAAAGCTTAGCCCCCCATAGTATCAATGATCTCCAAGATTTCCATCAAACATTCTTAAACAAATGGGAAGTAAAGAAGAATCCTCTCCAAGTCCTTTCCGATTACAAGAACCTCCATAGAAACCCCAGGGAAAGTGTCCAAGCTTATTGCACTAGGTTTAATAGTGTGTATAATGCACTTTCCCCAAAACTAGAACCTCCACAAGGCTCAGCTTTAAACAATTTTCCTGAAGGGTTTGACTTTGACATGACCTATTCGCTAAGAGAGAGATATTTTGCAACTCTTGAAGATATGCAAAGAGGTGCTCTTTCTGTGGAAGTCAACTTAATGGAGAAGAGAGCAAGAATGAAAGCTGAAAAGAGAGTATCTTTTAAAGAGGAATCCACACCTTCTACTTCCAACTCAAAGATGGAAAGAATGGTGGAGGAAATGATGAAAGAGATGAGTATAATTAACAGAGAACAAGAAAGTCAAAATCAAAATGCTCCTCAAAACAGAAACCAGAACTAGAATCATAATGTTAGAAGGAACCAACCTCCAAACAAACCTGGGGAAAATGATCAGCAGATCACTCCTCCCTTTCATCAAAATTACGTAAGTGAGGTTGAGGAAATAGATCAGATAATAGAGGAAGAGGATATTAACATGCTGGGGGTAGATAATTAATGACTTTGAGATTCACTACGATAGAAAACAAGGTCTATACACACCTTATGATGACAGAAGAGATTATGATGAAAATTGTTATCAAGACATGGAAAATGTCATCATAGAGCATCAAAGAGAATATGACCTCAGAAGTAAAACTAGTCAACAACCCCACAACAACAAAACCTCTGAAAAATCTTCACAAAATAGCATTGCAACCAAACCTAAAGTTGTCAAACAAAAGAACAAAATAGTGGTTGTAAATTCTGATAAAGGAAAAGGTAAAAGCACTCAAAACAATGAAAATCAAAGTGCAGACATTAGTAGTACTAACACTTCAGCTAGTACTCCTGTTAAAACTATTGTGTCAAGTGTAAATAAAACAAATCAGCAAGTTGATAATGCTGATAGAGTGACAGTTAATAAGGCCGAAACCAACACTTTTAAAAGCCAAATTCTTTTAAGCCTGGAGCAGGAAA
Organism: Pinus albicaulis; assembly: GCA_034641835.2. Taxonomy (NCBI): domain Eukaryota; kingdom Viridiplantae; phylum Streptophyta; class Pinopsida; order Pinales; family Pinaceae; genus Pinus; species Pinus albicaulis. The sequence goes on from CM076577.1 coordinate 1,369,284,276, forward strand.
TTTCCAAAATCAAAATCTTTGTTCCCTTGACTGAGTTAGCTGCCCAACATGTATATAGGAACCAAATTTTGAAGGCTTTAAATATAGAGAAAAATGGAGATACAATCAATATTAGTGATGACCAGCCAGAGCTTACTTTTGGTCCAAAGATTGAAGGAATATACCAAGAGGGACCCGTTCCTCCTTTCTACGTGAGTTTAAACGTTCATGACAAAAATTTTCACAATGCTATGCATGATTCCAGGGCTTCTCATAATTTAATGCCTAAAGCTGTGATACAGAGCCTTGGTTTAGAAATCACCAGACCTTACAAGGACCTGTACTCCTTCGATTCCAACAGGGTAAAATGTTTGGGATTAATCAAAGACCTCTGTGTTAACTTAGCCCAGATTCCAGCTAAATGCTTACTCATGGATATTGTCGTGGCTAATGTGCCCCCAAAGTATGGAATGTTATTATCTAGATATTGGGGGGCTAAGTTGCAGGGGACTATGTAGATGGACATGACCTATGTGACTATCCCTGTTTTCAATCAGACAAGAAGACTTTATAGGGAGTCTCATATGCAATACATAGTTACAAGTCAAGACAGACCACAAAACTCTCCCCTCTATTCTGTAAATACAGACCTGGATTCTTTTATTTTGTTCAACGACGAAACATTAGATGAGAAAGTAACTCTAATGGAGTAAATGGCCAATAGAGAGGAGGAGGTAAATGCCACAGAACTGTCAAAACGGTTTGCTGAACCTGTAAAATATAGCAAACAAAATATGGGTCTTGAACTACAAGTTGTGCGTCCTCTGCTTTTAAACCTTGACACTCAAGAAAATGTTCCTCTGCTTAATGAAAAATCTGAAGAGTCAAAACAATTTCAATCAGGTGCCGCTAATCATGAAAAATCAGAAGGCACAGTAGTTAAAGAGGACATTCACCAAATGGATGAAACTGAAAACAATCCTCTATGGAGTATGCATTTTGACGGGTCATGCACTAGAAATAACGCTAGTGCAGGTGTATGGATTCACAACATTGTAAGTAACCACACCGAATGAATTTCCTGTAAATTAAACTTCCATTGTTCCAATAACATAGCGGAATATGAATCCCTTCTCTTAGGCTTACACCTATTGAAAAAGTTAGGAGCCAGAATAATCAATGTGTATGGGGATTCAGAGTTAATCGTTAGGAAAGTCAATGGGGAGTATAACACAAATCATCCCAGACTTAGAGCCTATCGAAACGACGTCATGGACCTTTTAGAAAATTTCGAAGAGTCCCAATTAATTTTCGTCCCAAGAAAGGAAAATATTGTTGCCCACAATCTAGCCTTTGCAGCTAGAACATGTTTGACGCCTTATGATGACACAACTCAGATTAAATTCAGACTAGCCGTGCCTGATAACGAAAAGTATTGGCAGGTGTTTGACAAAGACAAACAAATAGAAGACTTCATGCAATTCAGAAATGAATTCGAACTAAATGGTTCAGACTCAGACTATGAGACAGACTGCAAGGAGGACAATTTTCTTGGTGAAGAAGAACCGTCTCCTGAACAGGCTTATATAAACCTATTATCTAGAAAACTTGAAGGCAGAAAAGAAATGAATGCAGAATTAGAAACAGAGAAGTTAGAAACTCTGCAATCCAAAGATGAAAGTTTGCCTAAGGGTCTGCCCCTTTAGAGCAGTTGTTCGATTTTAACGATGTGGCGAACAAACAAAAAATGGAACCTGTAGAGACTGAGGTAGAAGAGTGCTATATAGGAAATGAACTTAAACCTATGATGATTAAACTATCTAAGACTTTACTAGCTCACATTAAACTCAAATACATAGAGCTGTTTAAAGAGTTTTCTTATGTTTTTGCGTGGAGTTACGAAGATCTTAAATCCTATGACACTGAAATAATACAACACAAAATTCCCTTTAAAGAAAACCAAAAACCATTCAAACAGAAGCTGCGCAGAATAAACCTTGTCCAGTTTCCATTGGTTCAGAAGGAGATCATGAAAATTTATGATGCCGATATTATTGTCCCTATTAGATATTCTGAATGGGTATCTAATCTGGTGTCTGTTAGGAAGAAAACTGGAGAAATCAGGCTTTGTATAGACTTTAGAGACTTAAAAAAAGCTTCATTGAAAGACAACTACCCTTTACCAAAGATGGATCATATTTTACAAAGGGTGGTAGGGTCTAAAAGAATTTCTTTGCTGGATGGCTATTCAGGGTACAATCAGATCTTAGTTTACCCTGCTGATCAATTAAAGACAACCTTTACTACACCATGGGGCACTTTCATGTATGCGAGAATGCCCTTTGGTCTAATGAATGTTGGAGCAACCTTTCAGAGAGCCATGGACATAGCATTCTCGGAAGAACTGGGCTACTTCATCATTATATATCTAGATGATGTCACTGTGTTTTCAAAAACAGATGAAGAACACTTAGAACATTTAAGAAAAGTTTTCGAGAAATGCAGAAAGTTTGGAATATCCTTAAACCCTAAGAAGACACTTTTCGGTCTCCAAGAAGGTAAGCTTCTTGGACACATTATTTCAGAAGAGGGTATAAAGATAGATCCACAGAGGATTGAGGCCATATTGCAAATCTCTCATCCTCGAAACCTCAAAAAGTTGAAATCTTTCATTGGAAAGATTAACTTTTTGAGAAGGTTCATCCCCAACTTGGCTAAGCTCCTTAGGAATATCACAAACATGTTAAAGAAGGAGCAAGGGGTAAAATGGACCTTGGAAGCAAAGAAGCCCTCTGAACTGGTGAAACAAGCATTAACCAAAACACTGGTTCTTATAAGTCTTGATTTTTCAAAAGACTTTTATATTTTTTCATTTGCATCAGAACATACCATAGCTGTTTTCCTTTACAGAAAAATCCACAAGGACAAGAGCAGCCTATTGCATTCTTTAGCAAGGCATTGAGGGATGCCCCTTTGAAGTATAACATTATGGAAAAGCAAGCTTTTGCTTTGGTTAAAGCTTTGAAAGACTTCAGAGTGTACATCCTTCACTCACACATCATTGTTTTTGTCCCAAACTCAGTTGTTAAATAAATTCTAACACAGGACCCACATGGTAAGAGAGGTAAGTGGATTGCTATTATCCTTGAGTATGACTTAGAGATAAAACCCACTAAACTCATCAAAGGCCAAGGTCTAGCTAGATTAATGGCTGAATTTTTTTTTGAAGTTCTGGATATTAATATGATTAATGCTTTGGATGACCAAGAAGAATTCTCAACTCATGTTGTTGAAGATCATTTTATGAATTCTCCTTGGTATGCTGATATTATTTATGTTTTGCTTAAATTTAATACACCTCGTAGTTTGACAAAGACAAAGGAAAGATTCCTCAAATTGAAAGCTGTAAACTATTGCATTATTGATAAATGTCTTTATTGGAAAAATGCAAGTGGTCTATTGCTTAAATGTTTTCTTGAGTTTGATGCAGATAAGGTTAAGTACGAGTTCCACGAAGGAGAGTGTGGAGGTCATTTGTACTGGAAGACAATAGCCGACAAAATTTTGAGGGCTGGTTTCTATTGGCCTACTCTTTTTCCTGATATCCACAAGATGATCATAGCTTGTCATAAATGCCAACTTTTTGAAGGAAAAAGAAAAATGCTACCCCTTCCTCTGCATCCTATCACTATTGAAGCCCCTTTTCAACAGTGGGGACTTGACTTCATAGGAGAAATCCATCCACCATCTTTTGCCCAGCATAGATGGGTTCTCACTACCACAGACTATTTCACTAAGTGGATAGAAGCCATAACTTGTAGACAGGCCAATGATTTAGTTATCATAAAATTCATGGAGACTAACATTCTCTCTAGGTTTGGCTGTCCTACCAAGATTATCACTGATAATGCAAAAACATTTGGATCAAAGAAAATGGTTGAGTTCTATCATAAATATCAAATAACATTGGGGCATTCTACGACCTATTACCCTCAAGGTAATGGACTTGCAGAATCCTCAAACAAAATCTTAGTGAACATAATCAAGAAACTGTTGGAGGACAATAAGAAGTCTTGGCACACAAAGCTAGTTCATGCACTTTGGGCTGACAGATTGAATTTGAAGAAATCCATTGGCATGTCACCTTTCCAGCTTGTTTACGGTACTGATGCAATTTTTCCAAACAACCTTGGTGTACCAGCTATGAAGTTGATTCAAGAGTTGCAGACTAAAGATAATGACATGATCAGAAGGATAAATCAGACCATTCATCTTCAGCAAACCAGAGAGGAAGTGTATAACAAAGCACTGCAGAAATAGATTAGCATTAAAAAGCTTTTTGACAGAAGAACAAAGGCCAGAAATTTCAAGATTGGGGACAAAGCTCTAAAGTGGGATTCAAGAAGGGAAGAGAAGGGAAAGCATGGAAAATTTGACCACTTATGGCTTGGCCCTTACTCTATTCACTCAGTTGCTGGTAACAATGTGTTTTTCTTGCAGGAGTTGAATGGAGCAGAACTGTTTGGGGGTCTTGTCAATGGCAAGATGCTTAAGCATTACTTCTCTTGATCCGTGTTATGTTCCAAAAGCCTTTTATTTTTTTTCCATTATAAATATTTCACCCACCATTGCATTCAAATTTAGAAAAAGAAAAAATACAAAAACAATGAAAAGAAAGAAAAGAGGGCAGATTGTCAAAAAAAGAAAGGTATAGCCCCATACCAAAAAAGAGAAACAAATATGAAAGTGTGCAAGATTAAATGCCACTCCTACATAACACACTTCTAGTTAGTCAAACTATCTAATATTGACTAATTAGCTTTAAATTTTCTACTGATAGGATAGGGAATTCAATTTTCCAAACTGTTTAATCTTGGCTTATTAGTAGTTAGATTAGGATAGAAATCAAAGGTTCAAACATGAACAAAACCTGAACCTAAGTTTCCAAAAGAAATGACTCAAATTTTTTTTATTTTATGAGTCAAAGGATGCAAAAATCTGGTTCTAATTAGCTTAAAATATGAACTAGAGGAAAGGAAAGAAACAACTCAAACAAAAGTCAAAACAGAGCTGTAAAAAGGGAAGGAAATGCTTTCAACTTTCAGATCTTAATCCTTCCATTTTGATTTAATTTTTCTGCAGAACAAATGTCTATGTGCAACTTGTCTTTATGCCATAGACCAGCATCAAGTTAGACTGTTCAATCCTGACTTGAGTGCTTTTAAATTTCTGTTGTAGAATTTCGAGAATAAAAATCTGTTGGACAGTTTAATCCCAATAGATAGTCGATTAGGTAGAGAAGCATCTGAAATCAACTGTTTAATCTGAGTTCATGGAGAAATAAGGAGTAGAAATATATTAGATGTCATACTTTCAAAAGAATAAAATTTTGTGAAAAGAGTTTGCCAATCCAAGTGCACTCTTATGAAGAAAAAATGTTAGATCAGTAGGATTGGGTAGGTAGAAAGTTTGTGTTGATGAAAATCCATTGTTTTCATAGCTGCTAAAAAGCTTTCAGAGAAAAATCATCCCAGTAAAGGAAGAGCAACCTAATGGATAAGGCACAAGTCAGCCTCCCAGAGAAAAAAGAGTAAGGCGACTGATCAGCCTCCCAGAGAATGCAAGTCTGAAGTTCTTGATGCCTTCAAGAAGGCATCATCCCCAAGTGGAGCCACTGTTAGCCACCTATAATATTTGATTATACCAAAAGGTGGCTAAGACTTTTGTGAGCCTCCAAGGAACAAAGTTTATCACTAAAAAATGTTGGCTCTTGAAGGCTCCTTGAAGGCCTCATGCCTCTGTCCAAAATCTTCATTGCTATTTCCATTTTATACTCACAAAGTTCTGCTGATTCCAAATGAAAGACTGCTGCAAGACCTTCATTTTCCCCCTTCTAAAACCTTTATTTTCTCCCCTTTTTTCTCCACAAAAACTCCCTTGTTTTCATAAATCCTCTTCTTCTATTTATGAAAATCACTTTTCCATAGTTAAAAACCCATTTTTTAACTATACCGAAACCCTCAAATCCTTTGAAAAACATTAAAAAGCACAAAAAACACATGTTTGTGCATAAGGGTTTAAGCCCTTTGGGCCAGGTCTCAACCACTTCCCCCACATACCCGCACCATAGAACCTAGTGCTAAACCCCTCACAACACTTATTGCATCACAAACACAAGAGCGCCAGTCTTTATGCCATTATAAAAGTTCTTCCAATGAGAAGTTTAAAGCACCCTGGCCCGATCCGTGATTTGCGATACCCCCGATCGCATCATTATTTTATATGCACATACCGTGGGCCCACCTTCCATACTTTAAACCTTATAAATAATCCATCCCCATTCCTTTTTTCCTTTGTAAAATGCAAAAACCCGCTTTTCCATAGTTTTGGTCTAAAAACCGAGATCACGTGTTAATATAATGGGTTGATTGAAAAGAGCCGAACGCACAATCACAATTGCAGAAAATGCAATGGGTTGATTGAAAAGCCCATCCCCGATCTTCCGATATGCGATTAGCTCCTCCTTTCTAGCGCCCGGTCATATCATCCTTCCATGCACCCTAAGGCCCCGCAATCAGGCGCCATGCCATTTTATATTTCCTCTGCCCAAAGTTTAAAACCTTTGGGTATATATTAAAACTCATCGGTTTATTATATTTTATACCTCTGCTGGTCCAAATTTCAAAGCAATCTCCACCTTCAATCTATTTTGTAGATCGACGGTGCGGAGTTCATCTCCCCGTGGTCCCCACCGCCCATAAGCCGATTACCCAAAACCGGCGGTATCCATCGCACCGCCTTTGGGGCAAGGGTGGTTTTTTTCCGATGGCCAGCGATTCCATACAACAGTTGACACACGTCCCCTGTACCTTTTTCAAAACCTCCATCCATCACGCATAACCGCAATCCATCATGCATTATTGTTCGGACGTGGATGCCCAGCGATATTGTCGTGGACCGTCCGATCTTGGGCGGGCCATCCAACGGCTATCGCTCGCCGAAGATGCACAATAGTTAACTCTGATGCACACGTGATAGCTCAAGGTACGCCATGCCATCCATTTAATCTCCGCCATCGATCTGATCTGCAAATTTACGGTCCACATTTCATCGCCCATATTCTCTCCCTTTGACTTTCAACTTCCGTTCTCGACCGTCGATCTCTGCGCGACCGACGGCTCAGATTTAATCTCTTTTCCATCCAGTCCATGATCTCTCTCGATCAATCCTGACCGTTTGATGATGCCATCCAATGGCTATGCTCTTTCCCCTGCCTTCTAAAGTAGTTTATCCAAACAAATGCAGGATTTCTTTATAATTTTATGTTTTTTGGAGGTTTTAAAAGGTTTCCATCGTTATATTGAAGAAAGGCTAGGAGTTGGGAATGACGATTCCCATGCTTTCGGCCCATAAAGAGAACTATTCACAGGGCTTCTTTCAAACATTTTATCAGCGTTCCATGGGCACCAATATTATAAAGGCCATGCATGGCTCTGCACATTGACAAGACACTGCGTTTTTAACGCAATTTCAAAAGAGTATAAGTTTGAAGACAAAGCACATCAGAATGAAGATTGAAGACAGAATTGTGGGGATCACAGCTAAGAATGATTATCAAAAGCCTAATCCCCCCAAATTAAACACAGTTAAAAAGAAATCATAAGTGTTTAACATGCAGAAAGGCCACCACCGCCACATTTGAGGCGAATTGATTCTTCAGCCACCATAGAGCCACCTGTTGCCTCAAACCTTTCAAAACATAGGTCGAAGTTATTGCAGAACCAAATATTTTTCCTCAGCACAGCCAGGGAGTTACTTCTGCAAGGAAATCAATGCAGAAATATCTACAAAGTTACCCCAAACATTACATAGAGCCTCAAAGTCAATAAAAGCTCCCATCGAGCTATGATATTAACTGTAAAACAGTTAATACAGAGAAACACCTATAAACTTCTTCATCGAGCCCCTCAAAAGGCCAAGAAGTCTTGAATCTGTATTAATTACCTTAGGAGATCTTTTATCAGATCTCACCTCCTCATCCTTCTATAAATACTTCTGTAGAAGATGAGAATTGGTTGGTTGCAGAACTTTGAAATACATTTGATCTCAAACTTCTGATTGTAAATAGTGTTCACTGGCCCTTGGAGATCTGCTTGTGATAGATTAGTTAGGCTAAGTAGTGAAGATTTTTTGCTGAACTGAAACATTGGACTTGAAGACTGTAACTGGTTTGACATCAATATAAAGTTGTTTCTTGGGATCCTGGTCTATATCACTGGTGAAGTGCCCCTTTCTTTGTTATTGTTTTCCTTCTATGTATGTCATATTGTTCACTATTCTCTGATAAAGAACAACAATTATAGAGTTAGGAACTACTGTATATCAGTAAGATTCTCTGACTGAAAATCTTTGTCTTAATGTTTTCCTCAAATTTTTTTATTTAAGAATGATTTAATACAGTTAAACAGTTAGGAATGCTGGAGTTCCCTCATCCTACTGTTTGCCTTAAAAACATTGTTCTTGAAAGTTATTTTTCTTATTGTGCTTATTAAAGATGACTATAGAAGATATGGTGTGCCTTGGTCCTAGTTTTTCTCCAAAAGCATATTCTGAAGGTTTCCCTTGGTGTTGACTGAAAGCAGACTAGGTTTAAAATTACTTTATCTGATCTTAAGTTACACTTTGTTTCTCTTATATGTTTTCATACTTTCTGAAGGTAATTATGTGGATTACTAGATTGTTTGTCAATTAAGCTGCTTTAATACAAACTTGCCCAAGAAGTCAATGGTTAGCCCTGCACTTGGTTGGTTTTAAATAGTTACTTAAGAGGCTTTTCTTGTTTGGATTGACTATAAATCCTTTGTGAAATTATTATCAGTTTCCACCATCTCCAACACCTTATTGTTTCCATTCCATCATTTTAATCTCAATAATCTTGTGGTATAGATGACTTGCCCCTTGGATCACTCTTGGTGTTGTTGCTCAATTAAAGCCCAGATATGACTCCATAGCCCAATGGACTAAAAACCAACGTTATATCTATCTTTTAGCCAAAGCTGTTCTATTTTCTTGCAACTTCTCACCTTTGAGACTTTTTGCACTTAGAACTTTCCCCTCAAGTAAAAATCATGCTCAACCATCCAAAAAAAAAAAAAATCCTTGGCCTTCATAACTAGCCTAATATTATTACCCCAAATTTCAAAGACAAATCCATCTTTGCACTTATTGTATAGATCCCTCTCCGGATTCAGGAGGGATAGATCCTAGAATCAAAAAGTGGTTGAAACGATGTTGTTTTTGTGATTGGACTTTGCCAATATTGCTAATTACAGATTCCTAACAGGGGCAAGACTGAATAGCAGATGCAACTCATGAACTGGATGGAGATGGCGGAATATGATGTCCAATATGAAATAGACCTCCTCCAATGGATCTTCCATGTGAAAGTCTGATCCTAACACTGAAGATCTCACCCTCCAAATTAGTAATGCAAACCGCCACTGCAAATACTCTCAGAAATAACACAGTTACGGAGAGGGACTGCACTGTAGGTGATGGGAAATGCTTGGACTAATGCCAAAGATGTGAAATTAGTTCCTGAATCTTCCTCACTGACCTCCCAGATGAATAGAAGCTCCCTCCTCTGAAATATAAGCTATAGAAGTGGTGTTGTGGAACCCTCCACTGCAACACCCTGCAACACAACGTTTCCTGCTACATGAATAACGCTGTAGCTGAAGGATGTGGTTTGGACTTGAGCCTGAATGTGGAGAAATGAAGTAAAAATCAGTAAAGAGGCCTCTCAAGAAGGGAGAGGGATTCCTAAACAAGAATTATTTGTGCTAAGCAGCACAACAATCTCAGTTAAACAACTGGAGAAAGCAAATAGTCATGTAGACCAAAATCCAATACTCAATAATATATCCTCCTATGGCTGCCTTGTCCTCCCTTTATACAAATGAAAGCCTTCTTGCCATTTCCCCCACACATTATGGTTTCCTCCACCAGATTATCTTCCCTCCATTCATACTGTGTTGTCTTCCCAAGTGATTCACTCCCTCTATGGCAGTGTTGTTGACATGGTCAAACTTGACCTTGTCCTCATGCATTTTCCCCCTTTCACACTGGAAGGTGAAAAATATAGCTACTCTAATGGTCCCTTTCACACTTTGAGGGGTTTTATTCCTACTCATGGGCCTCCTTACCAATTTATTCCTCTCCTAAGTGGAAACAACAAAATTTAATATTCCAATTAGCTGCATGCTAATTTTGGAATATTAGAGTCCTCCCCTCCTAAAGGTTGCTTGTCCTCAAGAAACTGCAAGGATAGAATTGAAGGGCCTTCTTGAGAAATGAGGGATGATATAAATTGGGATCTACCATCCCCATATGAATCTCCCAACCCCAAGCAATCATCCATACAAAATGAGTTACCTCCCAACATGGCAACTCTTGAAAGTTTTCCTCCACCTTTGGCTCATGCAAAGTAGGTGGGCTGAAAATCTGATCATGGTAGACAAGGTAGTCTACCCCATGTTGTACTCCTCTCCACTCATGATAAGTGTAGAGTATGTGCTGATCTTAGGCTGAAATAGTATTTCCCTTAAGTGGAAAAATGAAGAACAATCCTCCAAGGATCTCCTCTCCAACATTGAAGAACAAGCTGGCCCAAAACATCTCATCCATGATGAATAGGACATGATCATCACAGGGTATCCAAATGAGAGGTTTGATTAAGGTTTTACATGATGCTGCATGATACAAACAATGTATCAATTGGACACAACACATTCTCTCCCACTGCAACTTCAAAAAATAGCATGGCAAGTGATGTTTTGACAAATGGCTAGTTGTGTGAATCATCACATCTACTAGTGAATAGTAAATGGGCGAATGTGTCAACTGAGCATACAATAAATAATAAAACACTTGCCCATGGTTATACAAAGGATGGCTATCTCCATCATAATAGTTGGCAAAATTTCTTTTATGGGGATCAACAATGAACTTTCCCTCTTGTGGAGCAATGCACTGTATGAAAATGGTAAGAAGATGAAAATAATGTGTTAGATAATAAATAAATGAAAAACCAATAATATCACCATATGCTGAAGGTAAATTGATGCGTGAATTCATGAATAAGTCTATGCTCCAAGGGAACAACACTGCTGGCCTATGTAGATAGGCTCCTGCCAACTCATAGCTCAATTCTTTGACATGATCCTTGTCAAAGATTCCTCCAATAATGCTGCTAAAAATATGGAATCCCTTCCAAGATGGAAGTACTTCCTGATCATCTAAGGCCAAGGAGTAGCCCCTTTGCACCATAATAGTGCCATCTCCTACTCCTGCAACATCATACAACATGTGAGAGCAAATCTTCCCTTGCTCTCCCTAGAACATCCAAAGCAACAACATTTTTTGCTGCCTCCTCATACCTCCATCGTACAAATCATGTGGTGAAGACATAATGATCATATCACCATAATGTATCCACACTCCTTGCTACCCAATGATGCAAGTATCCTACCAAGTTCTTTCCTCCCACATAACCTTAGAAAAAGGACATGTCTCATGATGGCCAAACTCTCTGAAGAATAGCCAACGCAACTTTGCCTCTTGCTGCCTTGTGTCATAGATTTGCAAGTGGCTCACCAACCTCTTTCTCTCCACCCACATCCACTCAACCACTTGTGGATGTCCTCTACCATTCTTCATCTTGGTACTCCTCCAATGAGGGCTACTGCTATGGGGTAAAATTCTTGGGTTTTTGGTTCTCTAATATCCCTCTTAGGGCTTTCCGGTGCCCAAGGTAGATAGTAAGATTAGTTGTATAGTTAAAAAAGAAGGCATATACATGTTCATATCAACTTAAATAACTTGATGGAATAAGATGGAAGATTACCTCTTTAATGATCTTGAAGTCTTTTGGAGAGCGCTAAGCAGCGAAGCAGGGATCCTTCTTCACCAGCTCCAAATCTCGACCCTGCAATCAATCAAAGCACCCATGTAATCTCTACCACAACATACATTTCCTATCAATTAAGTTAATATATGATAAACATTTAAAAAATGCACATCTAAGCCATTCATCTCATGCTATATAAGTAATCGAAGAACAATGACGATATCAACACATAGAATGGACAAAACAGATATAGTTCTATTAATTTGAAAAAAGGAGGATTACAATCATTGGTTGCACCATGCCCTCCTCAGCCTTCCAATATCTCTATCTCTCAATGTGATGATGTCTTTATCAACAAGTTCTCAATGAACCTCTTTGACTTTTGACCTTCACACTACAACAATAATTCTCTACTTAACAAGTATTCAAAACTTTGACAATCCTTCGACCTTGAACCAAGAGCCTTCAGCTCCATTTTATAGGAGATGGAGAGAGAAACCATTGCCTTTCTCCTTCCATCAGTTCTAAATAGAAAAAACCAAGATGTTTCCTCAACTTCCCATGCTTTTTCCTTCCTAGAGAGTTCAGTTGTTTTTGGCAAGGCCCAATAAGATATTAGTGCTTTGCAGTTTCTATTTTGTACTCACTCTCTTGTGAGAAAAATATGGAAATTCAAATCATTCTCCATGGGTTTTTCCTGTTTCAAACTCAAAACATGGGTAACGTTGCCCTATAGTGTAAACAGAGCATTTCCCTAGCCACTAACGTGGCCTATTCATTGATCAGGTGCGTTATAACGCTCTTGTGCTGTTATAGGGGTGTGTTACCTTGGCAAAAGTAGGTTTAGTTTAGGTCTTTGTATTCCTTGCATATTTATCTTCTCCTCTGAGTTGATGAGGAGGTTTTTTGACTTGTAACAGATGCCCCATAAAGTGTGAGGTCAGAGGCGAAGACGATGGCCGAAATACTTTATAATGTGTGTAGTAGAGATAAAGAGATTGAAAGACTGGGGAAAACCTGAAACAACAACATATGTCAGAAAATATAGTATCTGCCTTGAGTCGGGCATTCCCATGCTCAGTAGCTTAATCAAAATGGTTTCTCTAGAACAGAGATATGAAGAATCTATCCACCGATAAGCACAATGTGGAAATGTATGTCATAATAGGATCAGGTTGAAGAAGCTATCTCCATAAACAATATCGCAACTTGGGGAAGGGAACATAGATTTAATGATGCAACCTTTTCCCCAAGGTCTTGACCACCACTTCACTTAAACTGCATATTTATCAACATGTGAATGAAAGAGCTGTCATCGAGCATGTGAGAAATCGTCTGATTACCAATTGATAATGAAAACTGTTAACAGACGTGAAGGTGGCCATCAATAATGATGATGGTCCCTAAGATGAACAGTACAATCTAGCGAGTGTGAATAAAAAGAGTTGAAGTCGAACACTCATAGAATCATTCGATCATGAGCCAATGTTGAAGACTCCTAATTGAACACAAGACTACCTTCCACTGATGTCTGCAAGTATTCGGGTACTGATGGGTTTATGGATCAAATTCCTAGATAAGATGTTGAAGTCGATAGGAAGAGATCTATTGAAAGGTAGGCACTAAGGCATCCTACATCAGTCAACATGAAACAGAGACCAAATGATTTTTTTTGTGATGGAGATAATGAAGAGAAAATGGGGATGTCTGACGACAAATAATTTATGGCATAATGAGCGGCTTGGTTGATAAGAGGAGCAGTAGATAGAAAGATCTTCTTGAACAATAGAAGGAACTATAACAGGGTACTAGGCAGCTGAGGATTAATGAACACCAAAGAGTGTGTTAGGATTTTACCAGTGTAGGGACACTGGGAGATGAAGGCTAATACTCATAGATGGTAGGGTTCCGCTAACTGCGAAAGAGTTTTATGGGAAGTGCTATGTTCAAGATTTTTGCTGCCAAATTGACCTTTCTAAAATATAATAGAGGTAGTATCCATTCTATCCAAATTTTTCCCCATCTGATTAGGTTTAATGAGTCTAGACGAGTAAAATAGGTGAATTTTTCATATTTAGAGAGTCTGAAAAATATCATAAAAGACAAATCTGTGCCCCGTTTGATTAGGTTTAACAAGTCCAGACGAGTAAACTCGGTGAACTTTTCATGTTTAGAGAGTCTGAAAAATGTCATAAAAGACAACTCTATGGGGTACCTATGTCATGTTTTGATAACCAAGCATGACAAAGGGAGAATAGTAAGCCTTTAATAGTTCATTTTCCGTGAGTTAGTCCATCGAAGCCGGAAAAGTGAGAAATCTATGTTCAATGGACGTCTACCTCATTTTGTTATGAGTACGAGGAGACGAAGTAAACTCAGTACTCTTTGTGAAATTTTAACGAGTCCATCAAAGAAAAACTCGGTGCTCTCCGTGAAATTTTAACGAGTCATGCGGAGAAAACTTGGTTACTTTTTCGGTTTAAAGAGCTTTGAAAAAGAGGAAAAGAATGGCTCCTTACTCTTTGTCGTGGTAGTTTAGTGAGCCTGACAAAGGTAACTTAGGGTTTTTTCAGTTTTATGAGCTAGAAAAAGGTCCCTAAAAAGAAAGCTTAGTGCTTCTTCATATCATTTTTAACGAGTCTGAAGAAGAGAACTCAAAGTTCTTTGGATTAAAGAGCAAGAAAAAGACCATAAAAAGAATGCTTGAAATCAACTTCATATAATTTTAACGAGTCCGAAGAAGAGAACTCGAGGTTTTTCGGATTAACGAGCAAGAAAGATACCATAAAAAGAATGCTCGGTGCTTCTTCATGTAAGTTCAATGAGCCCGAAGAAGAGGACTCAAGGTTTTTCGTATTAACGAGTAAGAAAAATACCATAAAAAGAATGCTCTAAATTTCTTGATCTCTTTCTCATCAATAGAAGGATCTATGTCGGGGATTTTATTGTAAGACAAAGCAAACACATCATGGAATACCTTGAAAAGGGATGTGAAGCGTGCAATTTCCTCAAGATTGCAATATGCTCCAATCTGAATATTTTCCACGATACCCGTTTTGACTGAGATATCAATGAGAATTGTCTTAGAAAGATTACCCATGTTCCCTTCTGAATCGGTAGTTTGAACAGTCGTGTAAGTGGAGGGAACCATCTTAGGTGGGTCAAAGGATGGGATTTCAGTATTTATCACGTTCGAGTCGATCATCGAAGTGCGATGGTGAAACTCTCCCCAAGGTCATTCATATAGAGACATGATCTCTCGAATAGCTTCATCTATAGGAAAGAATTCATTGAGGAGATCCTTAGAGAGAACTGTGATGGGTGGGAGGTTTGTACCTTTGGTCGAAACCATAGTAGTGGAGGGTTCAGATGTAATTTGGATGGCTTGGTAGGCCAACTCAGCTGGTGAGAGAGGCATCTGATCTCCGTAGGAATCAATGTTTGAAGGTTTCGGGAGTATCCATGGGTCGATAGAGCCATCGAAAGTGGTGGATATCATTGCAACCATATTTGGGATCTCTGGCGGCAGGAGAGGAAAAAAACCCAGTAGGGAAGATGCCTTCAGAAGACCGGTACCAATACTGACGTAAGAGTCAGGACAGCCTCCTATTAGGGGTACAATGCTACTTGGTAACGTGGAATAATCAGGGGTGCAGAAGGATAACTAATCCACTGTGACTATTGTCCCATCCAATGGAAATAGGACGAGTCGGAAGACCGAAGAAACAATGGCGATAATGGCATAAGAAAAACTGTGACCGAGCAATAGATTATAGTCGAGATGGCGATCTACGACTTCAACGTCCACAGTTACCGTTTTCCCACTCAGAGTGATGGGAAAGCTAGCAAGGTATCGTTTTTGGAGAAATGTGTGGCCATCGAAATATTTGAGGGAATTCGATGGTGGTGTTAAGGTAGGAGAACCTAAAGCGAGCCAACAAGATTGTGACATAACGCAGGTCTAAGCACCTTCGTCAATGACAGTGCGATGGATTGGTCTCCCTTTTGACAAAACCTGCACTTGGAATGCAAATTGGTGCAAGAGGTGAGTCTAAGATTTTTTCATATCAAAGATAGCTAGCATGGAATCTTGGGGGTCTATTCCACCAATGGTCGAAAGCAAGGCTTTCCTTTGTGTTGGACAAGTTTGCAATACTTCGAGAGCAGACATAGCTGACGGTGCCTACGCCAAATCTTCGACAATGTTGTAGTTTTGGGTTGCACGTGTAGATATGTTATGAGTCGTGCGTCGAAGTGTCCTTTTGGGGGGACGAATCACGGGATCAATAGTAGGTCGTTCAATATGAAAATCATTGGTCGGCGGTGGGGTTGAACTAGTACCAAGTTCTTGAGCGTCTATGGTAGGATTTCCATAAAGCTTGGCTCATGTTTGAAGTTCAACACTCTCAATGCCATAAATGGCGGATGATTCTTCATCGGAAGGATGCGAACCACCATTGCCCTGTTGCTGGGGTTGTGGCGGGTTTTCAACCATGTGTTGGTGTTGCTGCTATTTATTAGGGAAAGGATTATGAAGAATGGCAGGTGTTTGCCCAGAATCCTTGTTTGCAATAAAATCGGTGCATTCCTGCAGCCGAGGACATTTGTATGTCAAGTGGTCCTCTGCACAGATCTTGCAAGGAAATTTCATGGGTTTATCCTTTCCTTTGTCATTTTTGGAAGCGTTTTTCTGATTAGGATTATTCTGATTGTCCGACTGCTCTTCCGAAGAAGAAGTTTTTTCCTTGTTCTTCTTATTCTTTTCACTAGGTTTTTGTGAAGTTTGCACAGAATTTACCTCAGCGGTGGGAAGAGTAGTTGTTTGGTTAGGGGCGGTGGCAGCCAAGGATGGCTGGGAGGTTTTCCCCCGAGACTGTTTTGTGGCTACACCAGAGATTGTGCCAACAAGACCGTCAGCGTGAGCTCCAGTTTTCTGAGTAGCTAGAGGATTTGGGTTACCAAGGGCATTGGGGAGTAAATCATATAGCGTGCCAGATTGTAAATAGGCTAAATCCAAATGTTGGGCAGGACGAATGCATTGATCTTCTGTAACTGCACCAGATAGGCCAATGCCTTTAGAGATGTGGAGCAAGAGAGACTTACAAAACTAATTAAAGAGAAGATGATCCAGGATTGGCACTTTTAATAGCCTCCTCCCACGCCTCCATTCATGAATGTGATCGGAGATGTGGGTGGCGGTGTCTTGGTGCAGCGAGGTTAATAGTTCTGTTCCAGTTTCAAATCTGATTGGTAATTGGAAGTTCTTTAGAAACTCCGTTGCTAAAGTGCCAAAAGTTTTTATGGCGGTGTGTGGCAATTTAATATACCACTTGGCGGAATTTCCTGTAAGAGTGCGGGGAAACAATCGAAGCCAGACACTATCATCTACCATGGAATTAGATATAGACCATAAATTAAAGGTGGTGATGTGTGCGGCTGGGTCTTCCCCTTGTTTTCCTTCGAACTTTGGGATGTCAGAAGGAATCTTGTGCGGTACTAGAGGCCAGAGCGGGTTGTGATTAATGGGGTCATTAGTTAGTTTATAGATGTCGAGAATGTCTAGAGTTTCCAAAAATGGAAATTGCGGGTTTGCCCCCGAATCTAACCAAGGAAGTATTGGTTGACTATATGAACCTTAGGGTCTGCCCATAAATGTGTTACCAGTAGGATAATTAGGATTTTGATAAAAAATTCCTATAGGTGGAGGGGTAGGGATATATGGTTGCTGTCCATAGGGCATATTGTATTGCGAGGCAAACGGTTGGTTTCCCCCAGTGTAAAAGTGCCCTCCCATTCCAGATGGAGGTTGGGGTGGGTTATTCCATATGGATTAAATAGAGCTTCCTGGAGGCATGCTACTACTTGCATATTTTGGCAACGGCATAAACCCTACAACGATATTTAAACCACTTAAGGGAATAGTGTTAACAATAGGTTTTCCGGTTTGTCCTAACGATTGCAGGGGTAGTGAAATGTTCCCTGTTATTTGCATGCTAGTGACACTGCCCCCTAGTATGGTGGCCAAGGGGTTTGAACTTAGCAAAGGGTTCCAACCAAAAGGGTTTCTAAAAGGAATCGAAGTAGTCACACTCGTGGGAGGAGCAATCGTAGGTCCCAACGTGGTCACAGTAGGAGTAGATCCCAAAGGACTCGGCGAGTTACTTACAGTTGTGATGACCATAGGGTTGGGACTAGGTATATGTTGACTACTGGGATTACCAAGTGATGGCATAGAACTGACAACTGGCGGGGAGGATGGTGGCGAACCTGGGATGGTTGCCATTGGTATCGACCCTGTGCATGTCGATTTTGAAATGGATGTTTGTGCGGCCGAAGACATGTCTTGGCGTGGTGGAATCTAAATTATCACAGGCCCCAATGGATCAGTGAGTGGAGGATTGTAATGACGTATGCCACCTTCTGTGAAAGGGTCCTCCAGAAATTCCGTATGATATGAGGCTATGTGCAAATCAAGGTTTGTCAATGGAGTTGCTCTTCTGCAGAAGGCACGGGTTCAACAAGGTTCAATTATTCCTCAAGAGTTAGAGGAGGTAGACCTTGTTATCATCAAGATAGATGGTGTGGGTCAGATGACGCTACGGTGACCTGTTTAGTTTTAACAAATTTTAATAAATTGTGATGTATTATAAAGTCTCAATGACAATAACCACACACCTAAAAAAGAAAAAATAAAAAAAAAGGAATCTCTAAAATCAATCAGCAAGCAGCCAGAATAGGGTGCCTTGTCTGAGTACTACCATTTTCTGCTGATGAAATCCAGTATCACAATAGTATACAGAGAGGGTTGGTCAAAATTACAGTTATGGTCACTCTAGAGCTTCGCTCAAACCTCAGACGATAGGTGTAAGCACTCTCGTGAAGACGAGTACCCTCCTAAAGACCAAAGACAGAGTGGGTCTATTTGTTTCAGGTACCAGGACAGCTCATCCTAGTCACCTTGTGTAAGTCCCTAAAAATTATGGCCACTAAAGATACCTCAAATCACAGACATCATCAGGGGGGTCCACGGTCAAGGACATCATGCTATATGGGAAGAATACCTAGATCCCCGATCTAGTTTTGACATCCTCGAAGGGAAACCCAATATATAGCATAACCACTAGATGAAATCGAAGGCGGGCTACCTTCTTGTGCACCCAAGTGTTGCCTCGCGCTGAGCTCTAGTAAAGGAATGGTCCCGATAATATGAGTGCAGTAGGATTTCGCTCGTTAATGTCAAATTACTCTAGTCTCAAGTTTTGAGATCTTGGGTGATTTTCTCACTTTTCCTAACCCAAGATCCTAGCATGAATTACTATTGGTGTGAGCTCAAAAAAAGTAATGTGATTTATTTTATTATTTCTTGATTCTTAGTTTACTTGATTATTAGTCTTGTGGAGGGGAGTGGACGTATGAAATGTAATGAGACTCTGACTCAAGAAACCATGAAAAGATATGCTCTAAATATGCAATTTTATGAAGAGTATTTATACAATGACAGGTTTATTTTCAACATCCATGCACTAACATTCAAATAGCAAAGTTCAACCTTAAAGATTCAGACATCTATTTACCTCATCTTAACAGTCTTTTAACTGAAATGTTTAGAATTAATTCAGCTAGATGTAGAAAAACTAAAAAAAAAATTCTTCTCTAAAAAGTAAATGTTTTTGAAACTAACTTTTCAAACAAGAGAAAATAAACAGAAATGCCAACTTAGTAAACAAGCACAGGGATTCAGTCAAGGAGGGACACTGATGGCCAAAAAATCTGCAACCAAAACACAATCACAGGGGTGAACAACAAATTTTGGCTGAGTAACACACTGTCTCTAAGTAAAGACAACGTTAATCCAGAGACTAACGCATTGTATTTAAGCAGAGCCCGCGTTATAACACATTTGAACACCAATAGAGGTAGCGTTAGGTAGGGTAAAGTCCTTCAGATGGTCAAACAGAAACAGGATTAAACTTTGTGAGCTTTTGAAATGTCTACTGGGCATAAGTACTGGTCAGAAGGGTCTGTGAACAGAGGAAAGAATAAAGGTGGAAAGAGATAGTCCGGAAACTATGGGTAAATCCCCAATGAAGTCACCAATTTTTCTATAGGGTAAAATTATTGGGTTGTTGGTTCTCTAATATCCCTCTTAGGTCTTTTCGGTGCCCGAGGAAGAGAATAATATTAGCTGTATAGTTCACAAATAAGGCATATACATGTTCATATCAACTTAAATAACTTGATGGAATAAGATGGAAGATTACCTCTTTAATGATCTTGAAGTATTTTGGAGAGCGCTAAGCAGCGAAGCAGGGATCCTTCTTAACCAGCTCCAAATATCGACCCTGCAATCAATCAAAGCACCCGTGTAATTTCTACCACAACATACATTTCCTATCAATTAAGTTAATATACGATAAAAATTTAAACAATTCACATCTAAGCCATTCATCTCATGCTATATAAGTAATCAAAGAACAATGGAAATATCAATGCATAGAATGGACAAAACATATACAGTTCTATTAATTTGAAAAAAGGAGGATTACAACCATTGGTTGCACCAAGCCCCCCTCAACCTTCCAATCTCTCTATCTCTCAATGTGGTGATGTCTTGATCAACAAGTTCTCAATGAACCTCTTTGACTTTTGACCTTCACACTACAACAATAATGCTCTACTTCAAAAGTATTCAAAACTTTGACAATCCTTCGACCTTGAACCAAGAGCCTTCAGCTCCATTTTATAGGAGATGGAGACATCAATCATTGCCTTTCTCCTTCCACCAGTTCTAAATAGAAAAAACCAAGATGTTTCCTCAAATTCCCATGCTTTTTCCTTCCTTGAGAGTTTAGTTGTTTTTGGCAAGGCCCAATAAGAGATTAGTGCTTTGCAGTTTTTATTTTTTACCGACTCTCTTGTGATAAAAAGCTGGAAATTCAAATCATTCTCCGCAGGTTTTTCCTGTTTCAAACTCAAAACACGAGTAACGCTGCCCTCTAATGTAAAAAAAATGTTTCCCTAGCCACTAACACGGACTATTCATTGATTAGGTGTGTTATAATGCTCTTGTGCTGTTATAGGGGTGCGTTACCTTGGCAGAAGTAGGTTTAGTTTAGGTCTTTGTATTCCTTCCATATTTATCTTCTCCTCTGAGCTGATGAGGAGGTTTTTTGACCTGTAACAGCTACCATCCTCCAAAATCAATTTTCTCATGTTGCATTTCATGGGATGTTGAAATGAAACTCCTTGGAGATCTTCCAAAAAATACCTCATACCCACAACCATCTTGAATCCATCAAGATCCAAATGTGATGAGGGAAAAACCTCCTCAAGTTGTTGAAGAACTTTTCACTCCATGTCATGTTGAAGTGCACCTCCAATGAGATCCCTCCATGAGATCTTATCTTTATCAATGGTCCTCCAAATCCAATAAGGTCTTGGACCTACTGTAAGTAAAAGTTTCTCTTTGAGCTGTGGAATGCTCATTGAGAAAGGGTCATCTAGAAAGGAGAAAATGTTTCTCACTCCAAGATGTCTACTTTCTGTCATTCTTTCCTCCAAGTCTTCAAACCCCAACCTCAAGTGTGGTATGCAATCCAAGAATGGCTCATGAGGATGATGGTTCATCTCTCCCTTGAATGATTCAAGGTTTCACATCGTAGTGCAATTCTGTTGCTCTAAATCAACAACATGCAATGATGTAGACCCATCCATAATGTTTTCTGAAATGATAAGAGATGGAAACTTTGACATATGTTTGGGAAACTTGGAAGCATCTTGTATGGCTGTAAGGGCTTCCTCCTCCAATGTGTTGGCTTCCCCAACTGCTGAGGATGAAGGTTGCTCCTCCATGACTGTGACAATGCTGGTATATGCCTCTCCAACTGGTGGTGAGGGTTTCTCCCTCCCTTTGCCAAATATCCTGATCATCCTTTGAGAAAACTCAACAAGAGTAGATACCCTTGCATGGCTCAAGTGGATGAACCACCAAACATTGGCTTCACCCTCCAAGTGCAGTGCTGCAACTTCTACTGCCTCCTTCTCTACCATTGGATGTATTAGGAAGAATGCCTCAAGCTTTCTTACCCTAGCTCTTGTTGCAAATGATCCATCATATGTAGGCAATAGAAACCTTTTACCTCTCATCATGCCATAACTCTAGGGTCTTCTTTCTTCTCTCAGCTGAATGAACTGTGGTAAAGCTAGAGTCTCCTTGGAGGCTCTAGATTTAGCTTTGTATTTAGCAAGGTCTTCACTTAGAATTTCAGATTCCAAGTGTTCTTCATGCTTCATGACTTCTTCTTTGTGAGAGTAGGAAGTGCATGGTCCTTCCTCTTCTTCTTCCTCTATCTTCTTAACCTCCTTGGAGAGGTCCTTTCTAGATCTGAAAACTGATGAGAGAAAGCTCATTATTTTCATCATCTTAATCTCTTCTATCTTCTTATGGTTGAAACTCATAGGCTGAGCCAAGACTATGCTTTGATACCACTGTAATATCCCAAAATAGGGAAAATCTACAAGGTTGGGAATATCTTATAATATCCCAAGATTGGAGATAAAACAATATGTAAACACAATAATGGAGTAGAAGGGACACATCAACTCATAAAACGTAATAAGAACACATAGCCAGATTATTAATGTTCTAGCAGCAAAATGTATACAAATCATTGAGGAAACAATCACTCAAGATGGGCAATGCAACCCTCAATAGAACATATACATGACAAATGAAGAACAATGCTACATGAAGAGAGCCCAAGGCTATGATTGCGTAGTCTATAAGGAATAACTACTGCAAAATGATGTCAATACATATATATATCAATATACAACTCATACAATATGTGGAGAAAATATATATACTCCCAAAGGCAATTTCTAGACAATCCTAGAAGGATTGGCTGAAATATGAAAAAATACAAAATTCCGGAGTTGCAGGGGAAGGACTGAATAGCAGTTGCAACTCATGAACTGGATGGATATGGATGAATATGATGTCCAATCTGAAATAGACCTCCTCCAATGGATCTTCCAAGTGAAAGGCTGATCCTAACACTAAAGATCTCACCCTCCAAACTAGTAATGCAAACTCCCACTGCAAATACTCTCAGAAATAACGTAGTTAAGGAGAGGGAATGCACTGTAGGTGATGGGAAATGCTTGGCCTGATGCCAAAAATTTTCATTTAGTTCATTAATCTTCCTCACTGACCTCCCAGAGGAATAGAAGCTCCCTCCTCTGAAAGATAAGCTCTAGAAGTGGTGTTGTGGAACCCTCCACTGCAACATCCTACAACACAACGTTTCCTGCTATAGGAATAACACTGTAGCTGAAGGAGGTGGCTTGGAATTGAGCCTGAATGTGGATAAATGAAGTAAAAATCCCTCAAGAGGCCTCTCAAGAAGGGAGAGTGATTCCTAAATAGTAATTCCTTGTGCTAAGAAGCACAACAATCTCAGTTAAACAACTTGAGAAAGCAAATAGTCATGCAGACCAAAATCCAATACTCAATACCATATCCTCCTATGGCTAACTTTTCCTCCCTTTATACAAATAAAAGCATTCTTTCCTTGGCCCCCACACATTAGGGTTTCCTCTACCAAATTATCTTCCCTCCATTCATACTGCGCTGTCTTCCCAAGTGATTCACTCCCTCTATGGCAGCGCTATTAACTTGGTCAAACTTGACCTTGTCCTCATGCATTTGCCCCCTTTCACATTGGAAGGTGCAAAATATAGCTACTCTGATGATCCATTTCACACTTTGAGGGATTTTATTTCTACTCATGGGCCTCCTTATCCATTTATTCCTCTCCTAAGTGGAAACAAAAAAATTTGATATTCCAATTCGCTGCATGCTAATTTTGGAATATTATGTCATTGAGCCTGTAGAGCAGTCTGATTAGGTAAGCCCAAAGGTAGTCCAAGAAAAGAAAACCAAAGGGGAGATAAGGATCTGCATAGTCCTGTGCAAGCTGAATGATGCCTGCATTCATGATCCCTTCCCTACGCCATTCTTTGATGAAATCCTGGATAATGTGGGAGGTCAAGAAGCATACTCGTTCAATGATGGGTTTTCAGGGTACCATCAGATTAGAATTTCACCTAGAGACTGCAACAAGAAAACCTTCACAACTGAATGGGGATCCTTCTAGTACATAGTCATGCCATTCGAATTGAAGAATGCCCCTGCCATTTTTCTCGCGTGTAGTTGTAGAAGTATTCAAATATTTCATCCATTATTTTCTGGAGGTTTATTTTTATGATTGGACAATATTTAGATTGGTGAAGAAGCATGTGTCAAACCTGTGCATGATTTTCGATACCTGCAGAAAACATCATATCTCACTGAACCTGAAGAAGTGCATATTCTGCGCACTTTTTGGAATTTTTTTGGGACATATCGTATGTCAACAGGGATTGATGGTTTACCTATCCAAGATTGTAGTTATCATCAATTTAGCATTCCCCACCACTGAGAAACAGCTGCGCTCCATCTTAGGGCACACAGGTTACTACAGGAAGTTTATTCAAGGGTATGCCTTGATCACTGTGCCAATGGAAAAGTTGCTAAAGAAGGATGTGTCCTTTTTCTGGGATGAGAAGTGTCATAAGAGTTTTCAGCTGCTGAAAGAGAATATGGCCATTACACCTATTATAATATTTCGATATTGGGCGAAGGCCTTTCATGTACATGTGGATGCATCAGGAATATCGATGGGGGTTTTCTTAGCACAGCCAGGAGAATGAGATATCGATCATCTAGTTTATTTTTCTAGCAGGAAACCCTTTAGCGCAGAGAAAAAATATTCTACTACCGAACGAGAAGGACTGGCAATGGTGTATGCCCTGTAGAAATACATACACTATCTATTGGGAGGACAATTTAAAATTTTCACTAACCATTCAGCTTTAAAATACCTGGTCAATAAGCTTGTGTTGGGGGGGAAGATTTGTAGATGGTTGCTACTATTTCAGGAGTATGAATTTGAGATTATTGTGAAGCTCGGGAGACTGAACGCAGGACCTGGTCACTTGTCTCAGATTAAGAGTGGGTAAGAGCCAACTGGTCTAGAAGAAGGATTACGCGATGCACAAATTTTTTCTATCAATGTGGTTGACAAGAAATTTTCTTACATTATTCACTTCTTGACCACTAGGAAAACACCTACAGACTATACAGTACAACAGAAAAAGGATTTGGTGGCCCACGCAGCTAATTTCACTCTAATTTCCAGTCAATTATACAAGTTGGGAGCATATGAGGTATTGCAGAGGTATGTATTAGAACATGAGAGACAAACTATCTTGGCTGAGGCCCATGGAGGGCTGGCAAGAGGCCACTATGTAGGGAAAGTCACTACGCGGAAGGTGGTGAGGGCTGGGTTGTGGTGGCCCACATTGCATAGTGATGCACATGTGTACTGTGGATCCTGTGATGCATGCCAACAAACTAGGAAGCCTTCGTACAGAGATGAAATGCCCCTGCAACCTCAAATGGCTTTGCAAGCATTCGAAAAATTGGCTATAGACTTCGTAGGACCAATTAATCCCCCAAGAAAGAAGACTGGCACACGTTATATCATTACTACCATTGATTATGTAACTAGATGGGCAGAGGCCAAGTTTGTTAAGGAGTGTACTGTGGATACTGCTGTGCACTTCATCTTCAAGAATATTTTGACCAGGTTTGGCTACCTAAAAATCTTGATGAGTGATAGAGGTACACATTTTGTTATTGAAACTATTGAAGCTTTGATAGAAGAATTTCAGATCCATCATTTGAAAAGTACCCCATATCACCCACAAGCCAATGGCATAGTAGAATCTTTCAATAAAATTTTGGAGAATGCACTTACCAAGATCTGTAATGCCAATCAGGATTACTGGGACATGCGCATCCTTTCAGTGTTATGGGCATATAAGACTACATGCAAGAAGTTTACAGGGAAAAATCCATTCAGGATGGTCTATGGACAAGAGGCCATCATGCCCATGGAATACATTGCCCCTAGCCTATGCATTGTGGCCTTTACAAATATGGCGAAACCTGATATCATGGAGGAATGCCTGGAGAAACTGGTTGCCTTGGAAGAAGATTGGTTCATTGCTAACCTTCATCAACAAGTACAGAAGGCACAGGAAAAGGATTGGCATGATCAACACATCCGGTAGAAGGTGTTTAAGGAGGAAGAGTTGGTTTTGCTCTATGATAGTTAATTTGCATGCCACCCAGTGAAGTTCTGTCAGCATTGGTTGGGACCATATATAGTAAAAGAGATTACAGATGATGGGTGCAGTGCACTTGGCCACGTTGTGCATAGACTACCTTCCCAGGTATGTTAATGGAAGTTGTCTAAAACCCTACAGGGACAACTTGGTGCCTACCAAATGACTATATGGTCAGAGTATCAACATTGAAGGAGCTGCACACGCTCTGAGGAGAAGGCATAGGCAGATACGACAGAAGAACAACGGTAGTGCATAGGTAAGGAGCGAGAAGGTGCACCTTAGGTGCAGGTTTAGTGCACAAGCTAGAAAAAATAGCTGTTGGAACAGTAAAAATGAGTGAAAAAGTGATTTTACCATTGGATAAAGTGGGTATTTGGCATTTAATGTAGCAATCTTGGTGTATTTTTTACCGTTTTCTTGATGGTAAGTCGCATTTAATAATAATCCGACCATTTTTACCCATGGTGGCCTATAAAATGAGGGGCACAGGTTATAATCGGTTCCTTTGCCCTCTGAAGATCTTATGTCCTGTGCCTTGCTACGAATTATATGTTTCTTATCACCACACAACCTGCATGTCTGGGTGAGCTACCCCTTCCGATAGTAGCAATCCTGAGTTTATATTCCGGGCAAGGATGACTGCCACTAACCCCACTGAGTCGCCACCCATTACAGTCTCCATTGTGTTAGTCTCTGAAGATGTTTTTGAAGTAACACTTGAAGTCAAAGAGGTCGTGTCCACGCCGGTGAAAGGAAAAGGAAAGGGGAAGGAAAAAGAAAAAGAATAAGGTAAGGAGAGGGGAAAGGGAAAATCCACGAAGTGGGCTTCTTCGAGGTTGTGCACCTCCCCCAGGATCGTGCGGTCTCCCAGGTGAGCTCGCCCAATCCCTCAAAACGACCCATGTCAGCCCAGGAAGAGGCTCTATTGATAGCCCTGCTCTCACGAATACCGACTTATGTGAAGCCGCACAAGCTGACGGTGCGCACGCCAAAAACTGTAGATGTCATCCAAGAATATATTTAGATGCCTTTACTCCCATAAGAAGTTCCATTGATTGGAGACATGTTTGGCAACATTCTAGCCATTAAATTTGATGACCACAATCTGGCTAATGAAGACACATTTCTCGATCTGGCCCCAGAATTGTATCTTGAATGGGTTCTGTCTGATGACGTACCAAATGTGGAGTGGATGCCTTAGGAACGTAGGCTACAGGCCTCAGGAATCTTGGATCTACTACGCATCCCCTACTTTGGGTGATAATCTATCACCAATTTGGTTGTTCAGCAGTTGCTCGCGCTGATCCATGATGGTTGGTTATGGATCCAAGGCCACATCCCTCTCGATGCTGCGCTGATCCATAGGATCACTGGCCTGCCCATTACGGGGCCCCAACCCATGAAGGGGTTTGGGAAGAAGAATGAGTAGAAGGTGGCTGGCAATGTCAAATAAAAATACAAGGTGGACCGCAACAAGTGAGGGTTCTTAGTGGAGAGCATCATTGACCCAGGAGTGCACATGGGCACTCTTCTTCTTGGGTGTAAGGTGATGCACAAGTGTAGGCCATAAACTATCCTTTCATATGTCATTTAGTTGGTAAGGAAGTGCGACAAAGGGGTCTACTACAATTGGTCGTGTTAGCCCCCTATAAATTTTTTGACAAGCAAAGTAAGGGGCTAAATTATTTCTGAGACTTCAAGGAATGCATCTCCCCTGAAGACACATCATCCTTAAAGTTTCCTGTGCCTTTTCTTTTGATAAAATTCCCTCTGTAGAATCCCCTTATAAAGCCTCTTTGATTACAAAAAATGTGCTCCAAAAGGCTTTAATTTGCCCCTTGTTCCCTGCAAAATTGTCCATTTCATCCCTTTTTCCCTTTTTTAAAGTTCCCCTTTTTTACCACCAAATTCCCTCCCCTAGTCCTTCCAAACTTTCCCAAAAAGCCCCTTTAAACCATACATAATAACCTTGATTTTCTTTATTTTCCTCTCTTTCCCCTACCGTTACCTTTCCCTGGCCTTAAAATGCACTTGAAATAGACCATAAACCATATTTTCCATGTGTGTGAGTTTGGCACCTTTTGGCCAGCCCCTGAACCGAATTTTACCCATGTGTCCCTGGCGCCGAAATCACGTGCTAGCCCGGAAAAGAACTTATCACAGAATCCATATCAGGCACGTTTGAAACTGTCGATTTGTATAGATCGAATGGTCATCGCATTCCCTACAGCGTCCGCCATTCACCCCGTGCATCGTTCAAATCGTATCTCGACTGTCCATTAACCCGCCAGATCAACGGTCCATATTTTACCCGCCCCGGTGGTCCCCACGCACTGTTCATAAACCGCCCATTTCTATCACACCGCCTTTCGGAGGTAGGTGGTATTTTCCGATTGGCCAGAGATTCCACTCATCGCACGACCTGTGGCAACGACACTATTTCAAAACCGCGCGCTCATCGCGCATTATCGTTCGACACAAGACACAAAGTGATATACATATCATCCGTCCGATCTGCGATCAGCCATCTAACAGTTGTCGCTCCACGAAGCTGCTTGGAGGGTAATCAGAGGCATCCGTACCCTTGGCCCACTGTCCATCGCCCTCCGCCGCGTCCCAAGCCGTCGATCTCCTCCTGAGATCGGATAGTCCAGATTCATTCGCATGCCCGCTATTGACCCCGTACCACCACGTCATCATCCCACGTGTTTGTTTTTCTCTCCCATCCCTGTATTTATATTCCATTCATAGGTCAAAGTTTAATTTTTTACGATTAAAATGTCTGTCATGGCGCCTCCCCGTGCATTCCCTGTTGTTTCATGGTTTTCCTCCATAGTATTCACTGCATTCATCATCCACGTCCATTTTCGTCGTCTCCGCTGCATCCATCTCCTCCATACGTGTTTTTTCTCAACAGTTTTTCATGTTTTGTAGGGTTTCAAGCATCCATAAACCACCATTCACAGTCCCTGTCACAGTGACAGAGAACACAGGAAAAGGCCATTTGCAGGAGCAGGAATTATGAAGAAAGGGCCTGGGAAGGAGCCATGACAGGACTTGCATTAAAAGAACGGGGTTTGAATTCTTTAAAACTCCCCCAGAGCTATTAAAAATGCAGTTTTCACCGACAGAGAAAGTACGGGAGCAGCAAGGAGTTCAAGGCATGTAATAGAAGATTTTGAGCCTTAATCTAGTGTTTAAAGGACAAAGGTACTAGTTCGAAGACATCATGGAGCATACAGAGGGTACAACGCATAGAATTTTATGTATATCAAGGTTTTCACATCAGCAGAATTTTTTCCCCATAAAGGATAGAGTGCCCATGCAGCTTTTATCCTATACCGTTTTCCTAGAGAATTTCCCACCCTGACAACAGTCCTCTGCTACCAAAGCATTTGATTCACAGTATGGTAGACCCTAGCATCATTTATTTACCTTTTTGTTTATTCACCAGAAGTACTACAGAATGCTGCAGCAGAGTACATCAGAGACATACCAGGAGTAAATGGAAGCCTGACGAAGACCACTCTTTCACCCAAGAGTGCCACAGATTAATGCACAGAATTTATACAGAGTGGGCTTCGGCCTTCTTCCTCTTCTGAGTTTTTAATGCTGCATTTAGTTTTTCACCTACCTTCTCTGCTCCACTGGAGCTATAAATTCATGAAGAAACTCATTGTAAAGGTTGTTGATCAGTTATCAGAGGATTGTAAGTTTTTTCTTTGAGACATAGTCTCTGTGTAAAGTTGTAAGATAGGTTGAGGAAGATGTTTTTAGAGTGAGTATTCAGCTATTGGCAATGTTGTACTTGACTGGTATTGCTATTTAATATGACAAGCACATTTCTTTGGATCCTGATCTAAAGCAGCGGTGATGTTTTCCTATCTCTGTGTTTTAATTCATTTCATTTCATTTTCACTAGCTTGCACTGGATAATTGGCATAGGATTTACCCTTGTTAGGCACCGATGTTTCCGATCTCTCGCTTAATGTTTTCTACCGAATGTGTTATCTAAGAACAGATTTCAGTTAATTTAACCAACATAGTGGATGTTATTTCTCGCTTCCTCGATGTATGAATTGAATGAATCAGTTCTTAGATGTTCTTGTTAGGATTTAGCTGGAATATTTGGGAACACTGGGGATTAGAGTTAGCCCTGTCCACTAGGATCCTTGTGCGACCAGCTGGTATTTAACTTTGTGTCCTGAATCTGTGTTGTCTCCTCCTCTCCTACCATTCCATATCACACTATCATCTTTAAGATCCAATGTTTTATATGACTAGCCCAACTGAAAGCCTGCATATTGTTAGCAAGAAAATCCTTTCCTGACTCCATTGCCCAATGGTCTCAAATACTCTCTGGAATACTCACCTCTGCCTAAATCTTCTTTTCTCATCCTTGTCTTACATTGAACCCTTCTTTCCTGGTAACCAGCAACCAAACAAATAATCAAACAACAAACCCTGTGCCTATAACTAGCCTAATATCGTAACCTCTGAGCCTCAAAGTCATATAATTTGACATATCATAGAGAGATCCCTCTCTGGACCCAGGAGGGCTAGATCCTGAGGTTTGAAAGTGGTTTGATGTTGTCTCATCTTTTGGTCTTGCCAATCTGGCCAAAACATGGGAACCCCAACATAATGGCGACTCCGCTGGGGACATTTTGAGTATTTCTCACCTTACTACCTCGTAAGAACCTCAGAAACCTATAATCTCTGGTTAGGTTGGCAGTTAAACACTCTTATTCACAGATCAACCTCTATACTACTTCTTGTGTTCTCCCACACTCTTAGATAGAGTCTGGAAAGGGCCAGGTAGCCTTCAGATCTCACACTCTTTCAGAGGTGACATATCTGGTAAATGCCCTCCCAGTCAATCTTTGGTTAGGGTTTGCTGTGTTGTAAGGATATCCTTGAAAAGGGACATCTCATAAGCACTGCGGTGGACAGTGTACCCTCTAGAAGTATCCTAAACCTTCCACCTGGCAATTCCATAGCTCCTCAAAGATCAAAGATTCCACTGGTGATCAGTAGGCCTGCTGATTATCTTAGTTCACATAAGACTCCACTGGGAGACCAGCCTCCATAACAACATCAACGACAATAGAAGTAACAAGTAGGGTTAAGCTGCTTGGTTAGAAAAACACATTCTGGCTTTCAGAACCATTCACACAAGAGCTTATCCTAACCCAAACCCCCCTGAAATAGTTGACAACCCTGAGAGAATCCTCAAGGGATCTCCTACACCTAAGCAATCAACTATTTCCAGCCACATCCCTAGAGATAACTCCACACCAGAAGACTTTACAGCTCTATTAGACCCACTTTTTGACCTAGACACTCAAAAAAATTTACCAAGAACTAGGTCATTCAATGTCCTAGACCAGTTAGACCTTGAGCTTCCTGGTTCACCTACTCAAAGTGGTAAACAGATTAGGGAAAGAGATACCCCTCCATCTACACCTCCTGATATTCACTTCATTCAGAACTTGGGGCTCTGCCACCCTAAATATGCCCAACAAACTTCTGCTGGTCCTAATATCCCTGTCATCCATATACCAACCACTCTAGTCAATTCCTTACCTCATCAAAACATCATCATGGCAGCTTGGTATGCACCTCTGGTTTTACCTCAACCTCTAGTACCCTTACCCAATGATTATCAATCAAAGATCCCATACTTCACTGCAAAAGAATCTACCACAGCTCAACACCATGTAGATAGGATGGAAGATTCTTTTGACTACATGGAAATATATGATGACACAGTCAAAATGAGAATCTTTGCCCAGAGCTTAGGAGGTGATGTGAACAAATGGTTTAAAGGCCTACCTCCTAATAGTATCCAAGATCTTCCTGCTTTGTATTAGACCTTCATAAACAAATGGGAAGTTAAGGCCAATCCTCTCCAAATCCTAGCAGAATACAAGAACCTGAAAAGAAATGTAGGAGAGAGTGTCCAAGCCTACTCTACAAGGTTTAATCAGTGTTTATAATGCTCTTCCTCCACACATGAAACCTCCCCTGGGTATGGTTTTAGTAAAGTACCCTGAAGGCCTTGATGCTGACATAGCCTACCAGCTTAGGGAGAGAGATTACAACACATTGGAAGATATGCAAAAGGGAGTAGTGAGTGTAGAGGAAAATCTGATTGAGAAAAAAACAAGATTGAGAGCTGAAAAAGGGTAACATATAGAGATGACAATGTAGCTTCCACATCTGATCCAAATTATGACCGTTTATCCAAAAATGTGGAAAATATACAGCAAATGATGGGAAAATGGGTTGTCACAGTTAGTAACCAAAACATGAATCAAAACCATAACCAGAACTAAAACTTTAGAAGAAACAACACCACTCCCAACAGACAAAAAGAATCAGATCAGCAAGTTATTCCCCCATTCCAAGATAAATTTCTTTATGAGGATGAGGGGATCATAGAAGAGTCTGAGGGAAATACAATAAACATGTTTGAAATAGAAAATTCAATCCACAACTCTTACACAGAAGAATATCAGCCCTCGCCCTCATATTGGGATGAGGAATGGTTAGAATCTGAGGATTACAAGTTAGGATTTGAAAATGCCATGATGCAGGTCAGAGAATAATATGAAATTAGAAGCAAAAAGAGCTTAGATACTGCAAAACCAAAAGCTTCTGAGGTCACCATCAAGAAAAGGCCTCAGAAAAATTCTAAAGTGACTGCTGAAAGCAACAAATCAATAGCTGAGAGTTCTGGGAAGAACAAAGAAAAAGACAACCAAAACACTGAGAAATAAGGTAAACCCACAAGCAGTACTAACACTGCAGTTAGTAATCCTGATAAAAAAATTTCTAACACTGTACACAGTGAGAATCAACACAGTGATTCAGCCACTAAAGTAGTGGCTAACAAAACAGAGTTGAACATTCCGAAGAGTTAGTCCACTTTCAATTTGGAGAGTGAGATTGCAAAAATTAAAATCTCTGTCCCACTCTCTGAGCTGGCCACTCAAGACGTATATAAAGGCCAAATTTTGAAAGCATTAAATTTAGGTGAGAACAGTGACACTGTAAATCTGAGTGATGATCAACCTGCCCTTCTGTTTGGTCCAAAGATATAAGGAAAGTTTCAGGAAGGGGTAGTGCCCCCTTTTTATATCAGTCTTAATATCCATGATAAAATTCTCCACAATGCAATGCATGATTCTGGGGCATTACACAACCTGATGCCTAAATTGGTGATGGAAATATTAGGCCTAGAGATAACCCATCCCTATAAATACCTATATTCATTTGACTCTAGCAGAGTAAAGTTTCTTGGCCTGATCAAAGATGTATGTGTGAGCCTTGCCCAGATTCCAGCCAAGTGTATGGTCATGGATGTTTTTGTGGTAGATGTGCCACCCAAGTATGGCATGTTATTGTCAAGATCATGGGGAGCCAAGCTGCCAGGAACAATGTAGATGGATGGGGCTTATGCCACAATCCCAATCTTTGGCCAACTTAGAAGACTGTATAGAGAGGCACAAATGAAATTCCTAGTTAGTAGCCCTGAAAAGCCTAAAAATCCCCCTCTTTACTCTGTACATATAGACCTTGACTCCTTTATCCTTTGTAATGATGAAACCTCAGAAGGGACAGAGTCCAAAAACAAAGATACAAACAAGGAAACAGAGCCCATGGACTTTAACATAATGGCTACTCTAGACTCGGAGGAGAATGATGTAGAAAACTCAGAACAGTGCATTGAAACAAAAACTCAAAGTGAACTAGGAACAAAACCCAATCAGCAAACTCGTCACCTCTCTGATTTTCACACCCATGACGAAAAACAAAACAACCCACAGGCTAGTGCAGCTTCGATAATGCAACATAATGGTGAACCCAGCTGTAGGGGAGGAAGTGATGATAAAATGAAAAATGAACCCTCGTGGGAGATGAATTTCGATGGGTCATGCACCAAGAGAACTGTTGGAGCAGGAGTGTGGATACATAACCCAGAGAGTGATTACGCAGAGATCCATGCCTGCAACCTGCACTTCAAATGTATAAAAAATATTGCAGAATATGAGGCTCTTATCCTAGGCTTAACTCTGTTGAAAAAAATAGGAGCTTGTATGATAACTGTGCATGGGGACTCTGAGCTGATTATCAAACAGGTGAATGGTGAATACACAGCGAAACAACCTAGATTGAGAGCTTACAGGAATGACACTATGGATTTATTGAAAACATTTGTTGAATACAAATTAGTGTTTGTTCCTAGGAGTCAAAATGTCATTGCAAACAGGTTAGCTTGCTTAGCTAGTTCATACCCTAAGGCTCCAAGTGACCAACAGATCATCATTCAGACCAAATTCAGACCTGCAGTGCCAAACAATGAAAAATATTGGCAGGTTTTCGAGGGTGATAAACAGATTGAGGATTTCCTGGTAGGTAGAAATGAGTTTGAATATTTTGATTCAGACTCCAAATCTGATAGTAGCTGCCTAAGTGAAGAGTCCTTAGATGAGGAAGAGACACCCTGTAACATAAAAATAAAAAATTTAAATGAACAGATTGGAAATCCAAATGAAGAATGTGAAAATGCAGATAGTGAAGAAGTAGAGGTGCTGCAGACCAAAGATAAGAACATAAATCGAGGTCTAGCGTCTTTAGCAGACCTTTTTGACTTTGATGAAGTAGCAAAAAATCCCACTATAGAACATGCAGACTCTGATGTTGAGGAATGAAACATAGGCACTGAAGATAAGCCCAAAATGGTCAAATTGGCTAAGTCCCTACCTGCAAACATGAAAAATAAATACATTGACCTATTCAAGGAATTCATTGATGTGTTTTCTTGGAGTTATGAGGACTTAAGGGCATATGACACAAACATCATACATGATAAGATACCCTTGAAAGAAAATCAGAAGCCCTTCAGAAAAAAACTTCGCAGAATAAACCCAAAACAATTGCCTGCAGTTGAAAAAGAGATTAAGAAAATGTATGAGGCAGGTATAATTGTGCCTGTGAGGTTCTCTGATTGGGTGTCAAACCTAGTGGCTGTGAGAAAGAAAACAGGTGAGATCAGATTATGCATATATTTCAGGAATCTTAATAGAGCCTCACTCAAAGACAATTACCCTTTGTCTAAAATGGAACATATTCTTCAGAGGATAGTAGGCTCTAAAAGGATCTCCTTGCTAGATGGTTTTTCAGGTTACAACCAAGTCTTAGTAATCCCAGAAGACCAACTCAAAGCAGCCTTTACCACTCCATGGGGCACCTTTATGTATGTAAAAATTCCCTTTGGACTGATGAACGCTGGTGCAACCTTCCAAAGAGAAATGGACATAGCCTTTTCAGATGAAATAGGGAAATTCATTGTCATCTACCTGATGACATAACAATTTACTCCAAGACTGAAGAAGAACACCTGAAACATCTGAGAAAGGTCTTTGAAAAATGTAGAAGGTTTTTCCTATCACTGAATCTTAAAAAGACTGTATTTGGGCTGCAAGAAGGTAAGCTTCTTGGCCACATCATATCCGATGAAGGGATTAGGATAGACCCACAAAGAGTTGAGGGAATACTACATATCACACACCCAAGAAACATCAAAGAGTTACAGTCTTTCATTGGGAAAATCAACTTCCTCAGGAGGTTTATTCCCAACTTAGCTGAACACCTTAGGAATATGACTAACATGTTGAAGAAAGGTGTAGGAGTTAAGTGGACCGTTGAAGCCAAGAAATATTTTGAAACAGTTAAACTTGCACTCACCCAGGCTCCTGTCCTAATCAACCCAGATTTCTCAAAAGATTTCCTGATTTTTTCATTTGCCTCCAAGCATACAATAGCTGTAGTTCTACTGCAAAAAAATTCAGAGGGAATGGAACAACCCATTTCTTTCTTCAGTAAAGCACTCAGAGATGCACCCTTGAAATAAAACATAATGGATAAATAGGCCTATGCTCTGATTAAGGCCTTGGAAGACTTTAGGGTGTACATATTGCATTCCCACACCATAGCCTATGTGCCAAATATAGTGGTAAAAGATATATTGTCCCAAGACCTAGATGGGAAAAGGGGAAAATGGATTGTTGTGATATTAGAATATGACCTTGAGATAAATCCCACAAAATTGATTAAAGGTCAGGGCTTAGCTCAATTAATGGCTGAATCAAATCTGCAAGCCCTTGATATTAACATAGTAAATACCTTGGATGAGCGGCAGGGACTGCCTGATCCCACTGTTGAAGAGAAGTTTCAAAGCTCTCCTTGGTATTCTGACATTCTGTATGTGCTTACACACCTCAATGTCCATCCAGAACTATCAAAGACCAAGGCCCGATTCTTAAAGCTTAAGGCCAAAAGCTATTGTATTCTGAATAAGTATTTATACTTGGAAAATCCAAATGGCCTATTTCTTAAATGTTTTCCTGAGTCTAAAGCAGAAAGAATCAAACAAGAATTCCATGCAGGAGAGTGTGGAAGCCATCTGAACTGGAAAGCCACTGCAAAAAAAATACTCAAAGCTGGCTACTATTGGCCTACACTCTTCAATGATATCCATAAGATGGTAATTGCGTGCCACAAATGCCAGATTTTTGAAGGAAAAAGAAAACTCCTCCCCTTACCTCTACAACCCATCACTGTTGAAGGTCCCTTTATGCAATGGGGCCTAGATTTCATAGGAGAAATCCATCCTGATTCTTTTGCACAACAAAAATGGATCTTTACAGCCATAAAATACTTCACTAAATGGATAGAGGCCATACCTACTAGGAATGCAACAGATTCAGTCATCATTAGGTTCCTAAAAGGTCATATCCTCTCTCGGTTTGGATGCCCAAGGAAAATAATCACTGATAATGCTGTCACTTTTGGATCCAAGAAAATAGTTGATTTGTGTCACAGGTACCAAATAGCACTCGGTCATTCAACTATCTATTACCCTCAAGGTAATGGATTAGCTGAATCATCAAACAAGAGCCTGGTGATCATCATCAAAAAGCTGCTGGAAGAGAACAAAAAGTCATGGCATAACAAGTTAGTACATGCTTTGTGGGCTGACAAGCTTACAACAAAGAAATCCATTGGCATGTCACCATATCAACTTGTTTATGGAACAGAAGCAGTGTTTCCCACCAGCCTTGGAATACCAGTGATTAAACTTGTTCAAGAGATACAGACAGAGGAAGACAGTATGTTGAGAAGGATAAACCAAACAATTCATCTTCAAAAAACAAGGGAGGAGGTCTATAACAAAGCTATCAAAGTTCAGGAAAATATAAAGAAGTTATTTGACAAAATAACTAAGGCCTCTAATTTCAAATTTGGAGATAAATTTCTGAAGTGGGACTCAAGGAGAGAGGACAAAGGAAAGCACGACAAGTTTGACAGTTTGTGGCAGGGTCCCTACATCATCCAGGTCACTGTGGGTCCAAATGCCTTTTTTCTACAGGAATTAGATGGCACAGAGTTGTTTGGGGGTCCTGTCAATGGCAGGATGATAAAACACTACTTCTGTTGATTTCCAATTTCCAGTTTCCATTTCCATTTTACATACCATTGCAGTGTTTGTTTTCAAGAAAAAAGAGAGAACGTTCCAAAAAAAAAAAAAAAAAAAAAACAGAAAGAAAGGAGAGGTTCGGACATGCTCAAAACATGAACCTCTGAAGTGAAAAGATTGGCTATAATATGATAAAAACCTGAGCCAAAGAAAGTGAATATAGCTGGTTCAAACATGCCCAAAACCTGGACCAGCAAAGAAGAAAGAAGAATCAGCTCCAACAAGCCCAACATCAGAGCTGAGATGAAGAAAAGAAAGTGACTCTAACAAGCTCAAAACTTGAGTCACAAAGAGAAGAAGGATGCTTCAAAACTTCAGATTTCAAGCCTTCAAAATTTTGTTTCTAATTCTCTGCAAAGTTCTATCCATGTGCAACTATCTTTATGCCTTGGATCCACAACAAACTAGATTGTCTAATCCTAGTTTGACAATTTTTAAATTTCCGTTGTAGAATATAGAGAAGAAATCTGCTGGGCAGTTTAATCCCAGCAGATATTAGAGTAGGTAGAGAAACATGTGAGACCAATAGTTTAATCTAGTATCATGGAGTAATAAGGGTAGAAATAGAATAGGTTTATTTTCTTGTTTATAAAAAATAAAAAGATGTAAAGGGTCTACTAGCTCGAATGCAGCCTAGAAGAAAAAATGCTAGGATTGTAGAATGGGTAGGTAGAATGATTGGGAAAGTTTTTATGCTAAATTGATGTCTTCACAATTGTGGTAGCTGACAATCAAAGAAGAAAGGTGGCTCAAGCAACAGGCATCTGGCCTACACCAAAGATCATTTTCTGAATTCTTGACTCCTTCAAGAAGAAGCCATCCCCATGTGGAGCCACAGTTAGCCCCCTATAAATTTTTTGACAAGAAAAGTAAGGGGCTAAATTATTTCTGAGACTTCAAGGAATGCATCTCCCCTGAAGACACATCATCCTTGAAGTCTCCTGTGCCTTTGCTTTTGATAAAATTCCCTCTGCTGACTCCCCTTATAAAGCCTCTCTGATTACAAAAATTGTGCTCCAAAAGGCTTTAATTTGCTCCTTGTTCCCTGCAGAATTGTCCAATTCATCCCTTTTTCCCTTTTTTAAAGTTCCCCTTTTTTACCACCAAATTCCCTCCCCTAGTTCTTCCAAAATTTCCCAAAAACCTCCTCTAAACCATACATAATAACCCTGGTTTGCTTTATTTTCCTCTCTTTCCCCTACTGTTACCTTTCCTTGGCCTTAAAATGCACATGAAATAGACCATAAACCATATTTTCCATGTGTGTGAGTTTGGCACCTTTTGGCCAACCCCTGAACCGAATTTTCCCCATGTGTCCCTGGCGCCGAAACCACGTGCCAACCTGGAAAAGCACTTATCGTAGAATCCATATCAGGCGCATTTGAAACTGTCGATCTGTATAGATCGGACAGTCGTTGCATTCCCTATGGTGTCCGCTGTTCACCCCGTGCATCATTCAAATCGCATCTCGACTGTCCTTTAACCCGCCAGATCAATGGTCCATATTTTACCCGCCCCGGTGGTCCCCACGCACTGTTCATAAACTACCGGTTTCTATCGCATCGCCTTTCGGAGGTAGGTGGTATTTTTCGATTGGCCAGTGATTCCACTCATCGCACGATGCATGGCAGCGACACTATTTCAAAACCGCCCTCTCATCGCGTGTTATCGTTAGGCACAAGACACGGAGCGATATACATATCAGCCGTCCGATTTGTGATCGCCCATCTAACGGTTGTCACTCCACGAAGCTGCATGGAGGTTAATAAGAGGCATCCATACCCCTGGCCCACTGTCCATCACTCTCTGCCGCGTCCCCAGCCATCAATCTCCTCCCGAGATCGGACGGTCCAGATTCATTCGCACACCTGCTGTTGACCCCGTACCGCCACGTCATCATTCCATGTGTCTCATTGTTTTTCTCGCCCATCCCTATATTTATATTCCATTCATAGGTCAAAGTTTAATGTTTTTATGATTAAAATGTCTGTCACGATGCCTCCCCATGCATTCCCTGTTGTTTCATGGTTTTCCTCCACAGTATTCACTGCATTCATCGTCCATGTCCATTTTCGTCGTCTCCGCTGCATCAACCTCTTCCATACATGTTTTTTCTCAACAGGTTTTCGTGTTTTGCAGGGTTTCGAGCAGCCATAAACCACCATTAACAATCCCTGTCATAGTGATAGAGAACACAGGAAAATACCATTTACAGGAGCAAGAATTATAAAGAAAGGGCCTGGGAAGGAGCCATGACAAGACTTGCATTAAAATAACAAGGTTTGAATTCTGTAAAACTCCCCCAGAGCCATTAAAAACACATTTTTCACCGAAAAAGAAAGTATGGGAGTAGCAAGGAGTTCAAGGCACGTAATAGAAGATTTTGAGCCTTAATCCAGTGTTTAAAGGACAAAGGTACCAGTTCGAAGACATCATGGAGCATACAGAGGGTACAGCGTGCAGAATTTTATGTATATCAGGGTTTTCACATCAGCAGAATGTTTTCCCCATAAAGGATAGAGTGCCCATGCAGCTTTTATCCTATACCGTGTTCCTAGAGAATTTCCCACCCTGACAACAGTCCTGTGCTACCAGAGCATTTGATTTACAGTATGGCAGACCCTAACATCATTTATTTACCTTTTTGTTTATTCACCAGAAGTACTACAGAATGCTACAACAGAGTACATCAGAGACATACCGGGAGTAAATGGAAACCTGACAAAGACCACTCTTTCACCCAAGAGTGCCACAGATTAATGCACAGAATTTATACAGAGTGGGCTTCGGCCTTCTTCCTCTTCTGAGTTTTTAATGCTGCATTTAGTTTTTCACCTACCTTCTCTATTCCACTGGAGCTATAAATTCATGAAGAAACTCACTGTAAAGGTTGTTGATCAGTTATCAGAGGATTGTAAGTTGTTTCTTTGAGACATAGTCTCTGTTTAAAGTTGTAATATAGGCTGAGGAAGATGTTTTTAGAGAGAGTATTCAGCTATTGGAAATTTTGTACTTGACTGTTATTTCTATTTAATATGACAAGCACATTTCTTTGGATCCTGATCTAAAGCAGCGGTGATGTTTTCCTATCTCTGTGTTTTAATTCATTTCATTTCGTTTCTACTGGCTTGCATCAGAATATTGGCATAGGATTTACCCTTGTTAGGTACCCTATGTTTCTGATCTCCTTGCCTTTGATGTTTTCTACTGAATGTGTTATCTAAGAATTGATTTTAGTTAATTTAACCAGTGTAGTGGATGTTATTTCCTACTCTCTTATGTATGAATTGAATGAATCAGTTCTTAGATGTTCTTGTTAGGATTTAGCTGGAATATTTGGGAACACTGGGGATTAGAGTTAGCCCTGTCCACTAGGATCCTTGTGCGACCAGCTGGTATTTAACTTTGTGTCCTGAATCTATGTTGTCTCCTCCTCTCCTACCATTCCATATCACACTATCATCTTTAAGATCCAATGTTTTAGATGACTAGCCCAACTGAAAGGTTGCATATTGATTAACAAGAAAATCCTTTCCTGACTCCATTGCCCAATGGTCTCGAATACTCTTTGGAATACTTCACCTCTACCTAAATCCTCTTTTCTCATCCTTGTCTTACATTGAACCCTTATTTCCTGGTAACAAGCAACCAAACAAACAATCAAACAAAAAAACCCTGTGCCTATAACTAGCCTAATATCTTAACCTCTGAGCCTCAAAGTCATATACTTTGACATATCATAGAGAGATCCCTCTCTGGACCCAAGAGGGCTAGATCCTAAGGTCTGAAAGTGGTTTGATGTTGTCTCATCTTTTGGTCTTTCCAATCTGGCCAAAACATGGGAACCCCAACAGGTCACAACACTTGTGTGAAGAATTTATAGCTAACGTGCATGAGGCGCAGGACCAGGGTAAGCCTTTTTTCAACTCTTGGTTGTTACTATTGATCTCCCTAGTTGCATGGGAGACACTTGAGGATGCAGTGCTCCCTAATCTCGAGCCTGACATATGCGAAGGATCATGCTAAGCGAATCTATGGGACTCCAAGGATCTGTATCGCATCTAGGAGAACAAAGTATTATGTGTATTATTTGATGGTGCGCTGGTAGCATCGATACATTCCAGGTTATGCTTTTCACCTACTGTGGATAATGTGTGGTAAAACCTCCCTTACATGGTCATCGAAGCAGAGGTCAACCAAGTCATTGCAACTTGGCCGCCTGCATGGAAGATCAACCTCAAATCCTTTGCTCCGGTCACAATGGGCACATCCGGTAAAGATGAAACACCAAAAGATACCATCGCACCAAGTATAGTGAAGGAAACTGAGTTGCACTCCACTGAGAAGATGACCACCAAGGAAACCCCCAAGGACACCACCAAGGGGGCGGAGCAGGAGCCATAACATGATGTTGAGACTAGAGGAGTTGGTGGGGAGGGTGCAGATCCCCCATGAGGAACAAAGCGCATTGGTGAGCCTCCCAAAGGTTAGAGGA
Organism: Pinus albicaulis; assembly: GCA_034641835.2. NCBI lineage: Eukaryota > Viridiplantae > Streptophyta > Pinopsida > Pinales > Pinaceae > Pinus > Pinus albicaulis. Next base: position 1,369,326,438 of record CM076577.1, read on the forward strand.
AGAAATGAAAGGGTGACACGTTCAAGGGTGAAGTGGAGGTTACCTTGACTGAGGAGGACTTGGGGAAGATCATGGTTGTAGTTTCCACTGCATCCAAGGATAGATGGAATGCCATGGAAGATCAACACAAGGCCACGGTGGAGGCCTTGCAGTTTGGGCTACAGGTACTACAGCTGAAAGTAGACACACTACAAGCGAGTGTGAACTAGGTGAGGCCAATTCAAGTGAGCTTGCCAGCCATAACCATGGTCGCAACAACCAAAAGCAAGATTTTCCCCTTCCTGGGCACAAAATTGACTGTAGAACCACCATCTTTGTGTGCGCAAGTCCAAGCATGTGCAGAGGTTGGCCTAAAACTTGCAAGGATAATGAGTGGGCAGCTATACACTCTCAACTTGTTCTTCTCGGCTGATTTGCAGAGCAGAGAAGTGCATGCGTAGAAATAGTTGAGCGAGGCAGAGAAGAAAATTGCTACCAAGGCTGCTGAATCCCCCAAGCACAGGCAACACAACACACGACAGTTGCAAAAAGAGCATATTTAGAGCACCTAATTGAACTATTATGTGGAGAAATATATGAAGTAATTACTGCCTCTGGTATGCCCCAAGCCAAGATTGAGAGCTTGGTGGCTATGTTTAAGGCATCCAGAACGAAAGTGCAGACCATTAAAGCAAACCTCGAGCAAAATATTGCTGCGTTGTAGGCCAAGATGCAGCCTGAGACCCCTCTGGAGGTGCAAGCCCAGCAAGCTGCGCTGGTTAAGGAAGAAACTGGAAGTATTTTGACACACACCTCCAAGGGATCTGAATTTCTAGACACTTCTATGGAGCTATGGTCAACAATGTAGTGCGACCCCATTCTCTAGAAATTCACTTAGGAGCTGCACCAAAAAGAACAGGAAGTCGAGCAGTTGGAAGTCACCACACCAAATCTTGTTGTAACCCAGCTCCTCGCACACTGTCTCACCAGTCTTGCTCTAAGGGATGAAATTGAGGTTCTCCACCATTAGAAGCAAGTTCTCAGTGATCATTTGAAGCCTTGGGCGGATGAAGCACTGAAACTCTCACAGGACCTAGACATGGTAGTCAAACAGTTGAATCAGACATTGGAAAGTGTCACTGCAACTACTAAGGGGCCGACTTCACAAAAGTTTCCTGAGATCGCATAGAATGTCGCTGCAAAGAGTGAGGGCTTCCTTACACCATCTTCCAATGCCATCAAATAACTCTAGACCAGGATGAAAACCAAACTGCTGCTGTGACTCGGGATGAGTGACAAGATTGTGTTGGGGGCTTGTTAGAGCAGGGTCCCCTGATTGTAATTTTGATATATTTTTGTAATAGTTTAGTTTGGCGCAAGGGCTTTGGGGCGATTCAAATCCCCTAATGAATTGTAATGGTTCAAAAGGTAGACCAAGGGGTCGCAAATCACGGTTTGTGGACCATAGAGTAACACAGGCTAAAATATTATAAATAGATGAATATATCGAGTCTAGAAGTAAGTTTTTGGAAAACATTTAAATGAGAATATAGGATTTGTGATACGTTGATGTGGACTTTTCTGGGTAAGGGCTCCTGCTGGTTGTGTGCACGAAGACCCTAGAACTGCTGTGTGCAGACCCCGTTGGCTGTGTGCGCAGGTATGTAGAAGAGTCTGTAAGTGGAATTTGATGTATTAATGGATGAGAAGATGTTTTGCTGATATTGGAATATCTCTGTGTTCTGTTATGTCTTGCGCTACGTGCTAATTTCATGTTATTTCTATATTATCTCTACAATAGTAACTGCTGATCATATATTAAGTGCATACATGTAATAGATGATTAAAAGGACAATGAATGCATAGGTGTTAGTATGAATATTTTTTCGAAGTGTACGAAAAAGGACCACTTTAGCCATGCATAAGTTATAACCCTAACATTAGAAATGACTGCTAACATCTTCAGATATGCAATTAGATGATAAATAAAAATGCTACAAAAATCTAGATCTATGCATTAGAAGACATTAAATAGTAGAAAAATTAGATTTACTCCATAGATCCAATAGAAAAGACAATACTATATCCAATGAATATTTTTATTAATGGCACATGGGAGGAAAACACAAGAGGGTTTTCCCTGTTCTCCTCAATGGGATGGGTTCTTGTGAGTCTCCAACACTTCAGATTTAGAACTTCTCTCTCTTGATGGTGTAGAAAACCCAGACAAAAATGGAAAATTATGGCTATGATTATGGATCAATAGCCAGACCAAGTGTTGAGATCCAGAGTGATCTTTAGGCAACAAAAGGTGACAAATGAATGGGAAAACCATTCTATTTATAACAAAATATTGAGTTAGTTTAGAGATTGGTGCATAATTAAAATATTATTAACCAAATCTAGATCCAAATTTTATGGAATATTTTATTATATTTGTTGGAGGGAAAAGGAATTTGACTTGAGTCAAATTCCCTTATTTGTAAATAATAAATAAATAAATGATTTATTTATCATTTTAAGGATGTGATTAAGTAATAATAAATAAATAAATGATTTATTTATCATTTTAAGGATATGGTTGAGTAATAATCCAATAAATAATGATTTATTTAATTATTTAATGGTGAATTAGTCATATTTAACAAATAATCTTATTTAAATAAGATTTAAATAATTATTCTTTAGAAAATAATAAGATAAATAGTGATTTATCTAATTAATTTCTTTGTTTTGGGTTAAATAAAACTAGAAATATTAAATAAACTACTGTTTCACTAATTATTTCTTGAGGAAAATAAAAAATATATATATTTATTTAATATTTCCTTATGGGGTTTCTTGTTTAGACCATAAACAACTTAATAAAAGTGATTTACTAAGTTATTTTCATAGTGAAAGCAATTTTACTTGGAGTAAAATTGGTCTTACATGGTGTACTTGGGTCCATCTAATGATAATAGGTTAGATGACCAAAAAATGGTGTAACAGATTGCCCCCCAGCGTGCGAGCATTAGGAGAAAACATATGACCGATGTATGTTGTAAGAACTTAATCACTAGACATCGAAGGGGAAGTCAAATAGAGAGAAGTATAAGGTAAACCAAAGTGCTGAAAGAACTAGACCCTGAGGAGGCGACTTGTAGGTGCGACAAGTCTTTTTGAGTGATTACCTGCTATAGGTAGTGGGGGAGGCATACCTATGCCTGCTGAGGCAATAGTACAAACAATAAGGTGCCCAAAAAACCATGGAACATAATAATAAAGCATATGCTGGCATAAACATGAGCCAGATAAATAACATGATAATGAATCCCATATACATATTGTGCCTAGGATAACAGCCAGGACTTGTACAACAATAGATGAGTACATGAGATATAAATGCAACCCAGATTCCCCTGAAAATAGGAAAGGGCTTTGAAAATCTGACTGATACATGCAAAAAAAATGGCACTGCAAGTGGATGAGGTTGACATCATCAAATGCATGGAGCTGCATTGAAGGTTGTGATGAAGAGGTCATCCGAGTGTGTGGGGGGCTTCCTGTAGGGCCACCCCCTCATGAGGGCTGGGATATCTCACACACACTTGGGAATCATTGATGTCAACTACTGCATCATTGACCCATCGAGTATACGGATCTCGATCATGCTGAAAGGAGCTGGAGCTGAGAAACAATCAAGTCAAAGGGTAATAAGGAGTCCCTTTGCCTAATTCGAGGCATCGAACCAGAGTGGAAGCTGGAACCAAGGTACACCGCCCTCTAGACTTGTCTTCTGGAATGAATGAGCTGATGTCGACAAAAAGAGGTCCGCTATAGGTGAGGCAATAAGGGATCCTCAACTAAGGCATGAGAGGAAATAGTAGAGTGACTGACAGACTGACACCAATGATGATGATGAAATGGGAGGGACTGAGTAGCGAATGGATGACTTCCCTTGTTAGAGCATAAATGGCATGGATGACATGGCAACGACTAACACAATATCATGAGGGATAGGGGACAGTGGGATTGAAGGCCATAATGTGCAACACGAGAGAAGGACCAAGCAATGAATGATGGAGGACTATGGCGAGATGTAAAGGGACTCGGGATAGACTCCATGGAAGTAATGATGACTCAACTTAGATGCTCTAAACAAGGGTGACTCGATGGTGCTGCCACATATGTAAAGGGTCCAAATGGGACCAAAAAGCATGATTAAAAGATGGTAAATCACGAAGAAAGACGACACGAGCATGGAAAAGTATGGAGGTAACATGGTGCCCCTGGTACAAATGTTGCAAGTGAAGAAATTCAATTTTTGTGGAAGGGTGGTGCTTCTTGGGAAAATGTGTCCCGATGAAGTATAAAATCGCTAAAAATTGACAGATACCCATTTGAGGGATTAGTGAGAGATTTTCAACGGTGCAGATGGTTTGGCAAATAGAGCTATAGTTGGATTGCATCGAACGAAAGAAGAAACAGGGGTTTCTGTTTTAATAAGGAATTTTCCCTCCAAAGTCATTCATTTGCATGTGGAGCTGTGGTGAATGTGGAGAGGAGAGAAGGCCCTAAATCTTGCGGTGATTGTAGCGGACAAACCGACCATTGGAATCAGGAGCTGTCAGTTGCAGGTAAGAGGCCTAACCCTACTCTTTCTTTTCAGTGGATTAAAAGTTTATATTAGGTTCCTAATGCTCAGTAAAAGTCATCTACTCCTCCTCACGGCTGGCTCACACTTTTTGGGGCAAAAATGCGATCTGTGTAGCAGGTTTTGTCCAGATAAGTGTGACCTGTCCTAGGTTAGGGCTTGAAAAGTGTGACTAGTCCAGGAGGGGTGTTTCGGTGTTGTTTTTTGGCTGAGCACTAGGGTTTTTTGATGAGAAATAGTCTTTCCTATCTGCATACTGATTGATATGATGGATTTGTGTAGGTATGGCAGAATTATGGATCAACTGGAGAGAGAGAGACCTGGGCGCATTGCGTTCAGAGATCCAGGAGGATTAGGGTGTCCACAGTGCTTTGGCTAGGTTTGGGGTTCTGAAGTTTGTGGAGAACCCTTTGATGAGGGATGGGGATCCCTTATTGGCCCGGATTGTCAGCTACTGGGACCCGGACCATGAGGTATTTATAGTTCAGGGGCACCGGATCGAGTTGACGGTCCAAGATATATATTTCCTGACTGGTCTCCCACCACTTGGGATGGTAGGGAATACTCAGCCAGTATTACTGTGTGGGCATAATATCATAGAGTTTGTAGAGTGCCATTGTCATACAAGTCTCCAACTCAAGGGGACTCACATACCCATCGGGGATTTGGAGAGGTTAGAGACTCGTGCTATGGCCAAAGTGGTGTTGCGGATCCTGGGCAACCAAGCACTCCATCACATTACTGGGGGATAGATGATGTTGGTGGAGAGTGTTTTGAGTGGGACCTACTATGGGTGGGCCCAGATGATGCTGTCGTCGTTGAAACGATAGTTTTCACTATGTAAGTGACAAGTGAACCATGACTGTGCGTATGGTACAGTTTTGTGCTCTTTCTTCTTTGAGAAGATCCTGACACTTCGACCTCGCATACAACTCCCAGATGGGGGCACAAGAAAGCCTAGGATGTGCCAGTGGGGGCAACTACTATGCATAGGAGGAGGTGGAGAAGTTGGACGAGTGTTTCTTCCTGATTTCTTTGTTCATTGGGAACATATGCCATTGTATATAGACGACTATCCCTATAGTGGGATGAGTTATTGTGGTGACCCAGATCTGCCACTTCCACCTGGTTGTATATGGGGACCAGATGGTAAGTGCCACATTACTGATCTTTTACGTGCATGTAAATTTTTTAGAATATTGTATTTAGTAATGATTCTTTTACTTTTGGTATGTAGATACATCACCAGTAAAATTGGTCGGGTACATGGGGCATCCTGCAGTATCAGGGGCCGCAGGATCTAGTAGACCAAGGGCATAGAAAAATGAGGATGAAGCAGCCCTTCTGGAGGACATCTATCATAGATGTGAGAGGCTTCTGACCAGTGTTTTGGAGTGCAAATGGAAAGACTTAGATGAAAAATACATAGAGCCATGTATTGGTTTACCCTTAGAATGGCGAGGGGTCATGCGATGCATGGCGATGGCCGGACAGAGTGTTCATGATCTACGAGCTACGGGGGAAGAGCCATTGGCTCGGGATCCTCCAGATAGTGATTAGTGTGTAGGGGCATGTGGTGCCCCCATTTTTGAGTTTTTGGTAACATGCTATGGGCATGTCATATGTATTAGAGTTGATGAAATCTAAAACATTTAATATGACACATACTATGGATATGCATCGTTTTGATATTTTTATGTTATTGTCTTGTGTTGAATGTGTGTTAAATTCCAATCCAGAATATGGTTTGTAATGCTATCTATGTAGTGGTTTTGTGCTCTAGGTACATGACTGAAAGTAATGATTTCAAATTCACGCATCAAAAGCTTCACTCGTAAATATCTTTTGAAAAGGATAGGATTATGCACATGATATACACCATTCAATTGCATGACAAGAAGCAGGGAATCTAAACGAACATGAAGGTGGAGGATGCGATGTGAAAGGGAATTAGCTAATAAACCTCGTACTGCATCATATTTGGCCTGATTATTGGTAGCAGTACCAATGCATCTACCATTCGAAAGAACCAGCGCATGCAAAGGGGTAAAAATGGCCCAACCTGCCAAGGCTAAATTCCGGGAGTAGCGACTTGCACCATCGGCAAAACCGATATAAGGTGTTGATGGGGGGTCCCTCTGAAAGGTGACACAAGACAATAAATGGGAGGATAAAGAACAATGTTGGAAACCTAAGCGCACAGTAGAAATCGAATGCACTCTGTGAAAGGGAGTGATTTGGCTAGGATGTCTAGTTCCCACATGCCATTGGTGAGGGGGAGTGTGGGAGCTACTGGATCCATAGCTTGAGCTTAGGCCACATAAGTCACCAAGGGTATGGACAATGGAATCCTATTTATGGGCAGGAAAGATAAAGTCAGGGGTGGATGTAGCTTCCATGATGTCGTTGTCACAATAGGAGCTGGAAAGACAGGAGGAAGGGAGACCACATGATGTGGCAGGGCTGCCTGACTCATCATCATGAGAAGAAAGGCTCACATGTGCATCATTGCAGGAGATGACATAAGAACAAGCAGATAAAGGATCTACTAATTTTGAGCTCGGGGTGTTTGCTAAAAGGGGGTCAAGCGAAACAATAGGAGAAGATTTAGAGGGAGCTTCTGTCAAGGGTCTCAAGAATGATGAAAGGTAGAGGATGGTGGCCACATGCTCCATCATGTCGACATCAGGGGGGAATGGAAATAGGAGCGGGTAAATCTTCGGTCTGGCTTGCAGCATAATATGCAAGTATGGGAGAAGCAGATTGGTTCTGTTCAAACTCTTATTCTCGAACTACCTCTAAAGAGGCATAGTAATGCATCAGGTAGGGACAATGATGAGAGTAATGGCCATGGAGACCACACAAAGCACAAGGGTGTTTGGTGTGAATAGTATTATTGTTCTTGGTAACAGTCGATGACAAAGCAGAGGTTTCGGGGATCTTCAACTCAGGTAATGTGACATTAACCATGGGCTTGATGCGGGGCAACTTGGGACAAGTATGGGTGGCATGACTGATGACATGACACAAAGCAAAGGGCTTTGGAGGCGAAGGAGGTGTAGGGTTAGTTGGGGCTGCTTTGTCCTTTGAGGCCCTTTTTGAAGCTTTTCCCTTCTTATCCAAAGCGGTCGCAACAGGATGTGGTTCCTGTTGAGGTGGTTGAGGCATTGTGACAATGGGAGAAGTCAGGGGGACTGGTTGAACCAGGGTCAAAGCAAGATAAGGTTTAGGTTGATCTGGTGGGGTGGCAGTTGGAGGATCAAGGTACCAAACCGGTAGCCCAATGGTCAAGTTAGGTAGAGAGGGGGTGGCCATCACAGGTGCCGTATAGATTCCTGGTGGAGGGATTAGGAATGATATCTAACCGAAGGGGTAATGTCTAGGTGGGACGACTCCTAAATGGTTAAGGCCTGAAGGAACTGACCCAGGAGGATAAAAAGGCTCATGAGTACCAGTTGAAGGGCCAAGAGGAAGAGGTCCAAGAGGCTGCATCGAAGGGCTAGGAGACGACTGCGGAGGGCGAGGGGGCTGCTGACTAGCCGAGGCGGGCCTCTTGAGAGAAGCCCAAGACGATTGCATCATGAGAAAATTCAATGAGCTGGGATCAGAGATAGGAGGAGGAAGACCAAGGAAAGTAAAAAGCAAGGAGGATTCCTTGTAGACGCTAGGTGAGACATTGTTCAAAGGGTCGACGATTTTCTTGTTGGCCACCGAAGATATAGTGGACTCAGGGGAGGTCTGGGCCTTTGGCTCGTAATATGTCAACTGGTCAATGGTGACTATCTTTCTGTTATGGGGGAAGGAAATCTTTTGGTGAACCGTGAAAGGGAAAGCTGACATCGCATAAGTGTAGCTACGACCCAAAATAATGTTGTAATCCAAGGGAGTGTCTATGACTTCTACGTCAATGCAAACTGTCTTGCCTACAAGAGTGATAGGACAATTGCAGAATAAGCCAATGGGCTTTGAGGCATGGCCATCCCACGCCTGGAAAGTGATTGTGGAAGGGGCTAACTCAGGAGATCCAAGCTGTTTCCAAACTGAAGCAGACATCACACAGGTGGATTCCCCCTCATCAATAATGCACCGGGAAACGTTGGCGTTCTAGATCTTGACTGGGATTTGGAAAGCGACGGAAGCAGGGAGAGGAGAATATTCTGACCGGTCAACATAAATCGATCATCAGAAAGGTCTACAACGCCCACAACAGACAGAAGAGATTTTTCGTTGTGAAGGGCACGACTGGAGGAGTTCCAACGTTGAAATGGAAGCAGGGGATTGTGCCCAATCATCGACTATGCTATACGAATAGGCGGATTTTCCAGAAGAAACATTTCAGCATAGTGAACCCTTAGGGATTTGGTATGAACCTCCACCCTAGGCTGAGGGATATTTAAGGGGCCATTAATTGTCGAAAGAGGCTCTGTAGAGAGTGAAGGAGGTGGCTGGGGGACAGACACAACGAGAGGCTTGCTGTACTGACGGGACCGAGTCTGAAGATTGATTTCTACAGTTGAATGTTGATTGGATTTCATCATGAGAATTTGGTCATCAGGGGTACCAGATGGCAAAGGTTGGGTAATAGTGTGGTATACAGAAGGTTGGGCAAAGAAAGTAGGCATGCTGTCCCCTGAATACGTGCTACCAAGAAGGGAAGATGTGCAGGGGGTGCTGGTCTTCTCCTGAGGAAAATCAGAGCCCATGGGAGGTTGAGAAATGAAGACACACACACGGAACCAAAGAAAAAGAGATACCGACAAGGGCAGGGAGGTGTAGAATCAAGTCATTACAATGTCAAAACAAGGTCAGAGAGGTGCAGGATCAATTGATTTCAAGTTTTAGAGTCTTTGATTTTCGGTGTTAACCAAGCCCTTTTTCACTTAGGGTGTGTGTGTAAAAGTGTGCAAATTTTAATTTTTAAACCCAGACATTTGTAGAGAAAAGAAAAAATGTGCTGTAGAGCTATGAATAAACCTACAAATGATAGTATATAGGCCTGCAAAACAAAAAATAAACAGCTAAAAATGCAATAATCTAAACCCAAGGAGGAAGGTCTCTCAAAAATTAGTCTATAGGTGAGCAAAAAAATAATTTAAACACACTAAAAAAGGCTAAAAGATCTTGGTTCGAGAGGGACAGAGATCTAAAAGACAAAATCTGCTGGAAAGTGGTGCAGAAAAAAACAACAAATTAGAGCCAAATTGCTGTAAAAAGTGGTGGCGAAAGGCTATCTCCAGGAAGGAAGCGGAGTGCCCCCTAATGGAAAACCCAAACAAAGCTAAATGGGAAGATTTGTATGGATAACAAGCCGATCTGAAGTGGATCTGAAGATGAGGTATTAGATCTGAAAAAAAGGTTGAAGACTCTGAAATTTTAGACAACTTGCAACAACAAACACTCTTCCACAAAAATTGGAGGGTACTGAAGCCCTAGGGGGCTAGGTTCCCACTTAGTTGAGCGAAACAAAATAGGTAAAGGTCCAAAATGGGTGAAGACAGAGGTCAGACAACCCTGAACAGAGGCTCAGCAGAACCCAGAAACCTTTCAGAAAAATCCCGGCAGAAAGTCCAGGTCATAGTTTTTGGCATGTTTTCAGCAGAGGTCACACTTTGTGGGATGTAAAGTGCACCCTGGAGGTCCAGGTTGTAGGTTTTGGGCAGAAAAGTGCAACCTGCACTTCCGGCACTCTCGACGAAAGGTTTCAGAATTTTTTTTCGTCTCAGCTGCGAATGATGTCGTTTACCAGCGCAATGGGTCTGAAAACACGCGAAAGTTATAATTTGTATCATTTTAGGGTTTCATGGATTAAAAAAAACATCAAGAATAAGAAAAACAAGGGGCTGAAGAGAAATCCTAGGGTCTGAAGCAGCTAGATATGCAAGGATCAGAAAAATGACAGCGGTCGTAATGGTAAACCCGTGTGGAGTTGCCAGTTGTTAGTATGAATCTTTATTCGAAGTGTACGAAAAAAGACCACTTTAGCCACACATAACTTATAGCCCTAACAACAAAAATGACTACTAACATCTTCAGATCTACAATTAGATGATGAAAACAAATGCTGCAAAAATCTAGATCTATGCATTAGAAGACATTAAATAGTAGAAAAATAAGATTTACTCCATAGATCTAATAGACAAGACAAGAATATATCCAATGAATATTTTTATTAATGGCACATGGGAGGAAAACACAAGAGGGTGTTCCTTGTTCTCCTCAATTGGATGGGTTCTTGTGAATCCTCAGCACTTCAGATTTAGAAATTCTCTCTCTTGATGGTGTAGAAAACCCAAACAAAAATGGAAAAGTATGGCTATGATTATGGATCAATATCCAGACCAAATTTTGAGATCCAGAGTGATATTTAGGCAACAAATGGTGACAAATGAATGGGAAAACCCTTCTATTTATAACAAAATATTGAGTTAGTTTAGAGATTGGTACATAATAAAAATATTATTAACCAAATCTAGATCCAAATTTTATGGAATATTTTATTATATTTGTTGGAGGGAAAAGGAATTTGACTTGAGTCAAATCCCCTTATTTGTAAATAATAAATAAATAAATGATTTATTTATCATTTTAAGGATGTGATTAAGTAATAACATATAAATAAATGATTTATTAATCATTTTAAGGATATGGTTGAGTAATAATCAAATAAATAATGATTTATTTAATTATTTAAGGGTGAATTAGTCATATTTAACAAAGAATATTATTTAAATAATTATTCTTTAGAAAATAATAAGATAAATAGGGATTTATCTAATTAATTTCTTTGTTTTGGGTTAAATATAACCAGAAATATTAAATAAACTACTGTTTGACTAATTATTTCTTGAGGAAAATAAAAAAATATATATATTTATTTAATATTTCCTTATGGGGTTTCTTGTTTAGACCATAAACAACTTAATAAAGGTGATTTACTAAGTTATTTTCATAGTGAAATCAATTTTACTTGGAGTAAAATTTGTCTTACATGGTGTACTTGGGTCCATCTAATGATAATAGGTTAGATGACCAAAAAATGGTGTAACAATAGGTATGAGTTATATTGTTCCTGTTTAGTGATTATCTTATGATTTACTAGTTGCACAAGTTATTATGTTAAAAACATTGTTAAGGGTTTCTGGTTAGGGCTTCCTCAACGCAGGTCTGTTTAGATCCAAGGGTGCCCAGTTCATTAAATATCTCTCTCTCTCTCTCTCTCTCAGGGTGCGAAAACCTAATTTCCACACCCTCCCATACTACTTTGGGTGATATCTTGACATGCGCAAGCAAGCCATTGCCGAAAGGGCTAGTAGTACAGGGGTTTGTTGGTTAACCTGAAAACTGAACCTAGGTCAAGACCCCTCAAACCAACAAAGCGCTCTTTAATTTTTCCAAAATTTTTGGTTTCTTTAGTCCAAGAAAATGCTTCCTTCTTTAATAGTTTTGTTAGAGGTTCATCTATTTAAAAAATTTGCAACAATATCCTATCAATCCTATGAAAATTCTAAATTTGTTCAAGGTATTTTGGGTTGAGCATGTTGAAAATGTAACTAGTTGCGGTCTTCATAATGTAAAATAATTATTGATATGTCTATTATTATTATTTTATTCTTGGTTAAGTGTGTTCTTCAAGCTCAATAAGTAAAAAATAGTAAAATGATTTTGAATTTGAGTCATGTCATATTTGAAAGAAAGAAAAATATAAAGGATTTTTATTTTAGTCAAAGGTCCAAGTAAGATCTACTTGTCAAGTCGGTCTGTTTGTTTTTTTATCACCCCTCTAGACAATTATATAAAGTATAACTATTATACCACATGGGAGACAACGAAGTGACACACATCAAACATCAATCTATGCACCAAATAAAGAAGAAAACAAGCCGAATTCCAAGGAGTAGAATAAAAATTGAAGGAAGAAGAAATGAATGAGTTTTTTTCCTTATCTCTATCACACGGTCAAGGTTCTAAGATGTTCTAAAGTTTGTAATAGGGCTGAAATTTGACCTCTGCAGCAAGGGTTGAAATTTTAGATATTGCTGACCAGTTTGAGAATATTTGATCACCTTTGACTTTCATTGAATTTGAGCCTTTGAAGAAGACTGAGAGGAGAGTTGACTTGGAATATTTTGATAGTTTTCGTCTTAGGTTGGATACCTCATTTTTACTTGATTCAATAAGAAAAGGATTGTTTGGTTTTCCCTCTTGTGGGGTTTTTCTCTAGCTTGGAAGCCTAAATTTTGTGTCTCTTTCTTATTTGTGAACTTTTAATATTGAATAGTGTATAATTTCTTGATGAATAAGAAATAATAAGTCAAAATAATAATATTAACATTGACAAGTAATTATCAAGAAAGAGTATCAAGCTTCATTTCCATTACACTTGGTTTTCCAACATGGTATAAAAGCTAAGGTGAAGAATTAATTATCGCATTTGGAGACACTCTTACAAGGCTGAAAGAATATCATGATCATAGTAGCATCCATATTTAAATATATCTTTGAAATAATAGTTTCGTAGCAGCTCTCTTCCAAGTATATCTATCTAATCCAATGGAATTTATGTGCAAGGAAAGCAATAAACTTGATGGAGCATATAAATTTAAAGCTTGGAAAAAGAGAATTGACTTAGTCCTCAAAGAAAATGATGTCATGAAATTCATTCAAGAAAAAATTCCAACAACAAATAAGAATAATGCTAAAGAGGTGGACAAATATGAAAAAGGAGATATTATGGCTCAAAGAATTCTCTTTGAGTCCATCAAATACCACCTTATCACTTTTGTATCAGAATTATATACAACTAAACAAGTTTATGATACCTTGGTGAAATTGTACACTGTCAAAAAAATAGGTCATAATATAGCCTTATGATATCAACTCTATCAATTAAAGATTACGAAAGAAGACATTATAGGTTCATATTTCATGAATATATGAAATACTATGTTTCCAGGAAATGTGGGTTCAGGGACGGGAATGAGGACGACATTTTTGAAACAGGACGCATGGGTTCGTCAGGGTATTTTTATATTAATATATATTATAATTTATATATCATATATAATACTATATTTTATAAATTATAATTTATAAATTTATAATATATATAAATTTGACAATTTGTATAATTTCAACTTTAAACAAAACAACTAAAATTTTAAATAACTAATACAGTAATAAACTTTAAACTTTAAATATTTAAACATGCACATCATTCAACATTCAACATTCACATTTGTCATTGAAATTTCAAAATTTCTAGTTTGATAATATCATGATTCATATATCATATATGATATCAAGTGCAAATTGGAGTTTACATATTAATAAGAATCATGATTCAAAATATATGTCCATTGTCATACTAAATTCAAAATTTGACTTAAGGCATGTCCAAATGAGAAACATGAACTAGAAAATTTTGATATACTAAAATAAAAATAGCTAAAGCCTAAAGCCTAATAGTGAGCAATGGTTTCCTCAAGCCATGTCATCAACACCACTTAGATCTTTAGTTATCATTCTCTCTAAGTAGGAATCACAATCATCTTGAGGCTCTTGCTCATCCATAGCAATTGGAGGTAGCTCAATAAGGCCATCTGGTTGTAGCTCCTCATCCACACACACATCATCATATGTATATTGGTCCCATATCTTGAAAGGACCCTCTTTGTACCCAGGGTCTTTTCGAGATATGAGACAAAGTGTGTTATGAATGTACACTAAGTTCTCTACCTTCTTTGAGCCCAACCTATTCCTCTTTATTGAATGGATAAATGCATAATTACTCCAATTCCTCTCACAAGATGAAGAGCTAGATACCTGGAATATTATGAGAAGCCCATTAAATTAATTAAAAATAAAAAATAAAGAAACTAAAATGAAAATTTAAAAATTAATACAGAGATTTAATTTCAAATTTCAAATTTCAAATAAGATGAGGAAATCCAAACTAGCTACTTGTCCAAGTAACTGTATGGAAAATTGTTGTAACTCAGGAACATCAACACTATGAAGTCACCACTAATCAATTGGATCCTTCTTCTTGCATCTATCTGCCAAAGATGCATGTGAACCTGTTAGCAACCTATAATATAGGGGTCATAATTTTGAATTCACAGTTGATAATATTGTAAATCTATACATACTTTTCCTTCTGCAAGTTGTATTCACATATTTTGTAAAAAAAAATAAAAAAATAAAAAAATAGAAAAATAAAAAAGAGGGTAAAAAGTCCTAAAAGAATAATCAAAGGACTTAGAAAAAATAAAAGACCCCAAAAGAAAAATGAATAAAACATGAAAGTGTGCAAGCATAAATGCCAATACTTTTTACTTTTTTGACTATGGTAGAGTGCCAATAAATGCCATAGTCCATGATGAGTTAAACAGTTTAATCTTAACTTGTCATTGTTTCAATTTCACTTGTTGGAGAATAGAGAATAATGAGTTTTCATAATGCTTAATCATGAAAATTCAGTAATTAGGTAGAAAAATAAAGTGAATCCAACAGTTTAATCTGGATTCATGGATGAAATAAGTGTAGAATTAGATAGTTTTACTTGCTTTCAGAAAAAATAAATGCTGTGAAGGTTGCTAGATTAAATGCACCTTACTACAAAAGAAGAAAAAATGTTAGTATGGAAAGTTGGGTAGGTAGAAGAAGGTGAAAGATCTCAATGTAAATATCATTCATCATGGGGTGCAAAATAACTAACTTCCCCTTCCCATAGTCATGAAACATTCTAAACTATCAGTCAGAAAGGATCAAGGCATTTCCTTGACTTTTGTTGGGACCGGACCCAAGGCTCTATGATTGATCAGTTGAAAGTGTGAATGTCTATATTAATCCCTAAAATCACACCATTACCATTCATGCATTCATTCTCATAAATAATCCTAAGTAAAACTCCATTTTTACTTAAAGGTATTATAATTTCCATTTGATTAACTTCCTACAATCATTTGAAAACATTAAGCCCTCAAAATAACATTATATCATACATTAAGTGATAAGATCAATGCAAATTATCTTTTATAATTCACTTTACTTGTTATGTTTATGTGTTTTGAGTACACCATCTCCTATTTTCATATTAACTCTAATTTATATATTAATTCCCTATAAACATGACCTTCTCCTATTATATATAACTCTTTTTTATATAATAAACCCAAAAACCCACTTTTTATAATTTTAGCCGAAATTTATAATTCCCACATGTTTAATAAAACCCACATTATAACCCCCTTTGGCTAAAATATACCTTTATATATAATCCCACCCCTATGGTAGTTAAATCAACCTGGTTTAATTAACCATATAATAGAAATATTCTAAAAATCTTTTAAAACATGTTTTATATGTGTTTTAAGCAAAAATATCGAAGTTTAATTTAAACTAAACTTCTAAAACCATTCCCTTGTATATTTTACCCCTGACTCCCTTAACCTGAGGTTAAATCTATAACCTAATCATTTCCCTGCAATATATATTTCATTACCATAGTCCCTAACCTTGGTTAAACTCCTAAATATCCATCCTGATTACCTTTTCCATTCAAAAAGTCAGTTTTTTACATTAAACCCATCAAAAAACCTTTTTCCCATCGGGTTCAATATAGACCCTCCAATCTTCAGCACTTATTTAATCCCACGGTTCAAAACAAATGCGATACTCCTTTCCAAACCCCTTACCATTCCCCATCGCAATGCATTTGAGCCGTCTAATCATCATCCCTTTGTAAATCCAACGATTCAGAGTTAGCGCGACAATTTATTTCATTTTTACCCCATCCCATATCGCGTTCATTCCCAACAGTTCGATCGTCATTAACTTAAATATCGGACAATTTGCATTTAACCCGATGACTTGCCTTTCCCCGCACCTTACCTCTTGATCGTGACCGTTCGCTTCCCAAAGCAAGATCTGATGGCCGATATCTCATATCGCGCCCAAAAAGTAATCGACCAAAGTTTGGGAAAAGCCGCACGATATGAGTTGTTTTTTGAAACCGGCTTATGTCGACGTGTCCTCAAATAATTGGATCTCATTCGAAAATCAATTTACCACTTACTGCCTTGGAGCTTTGCGAATACCACCCAGTGGTATTCCGAAACCACTTCCACCCAAACTATGATTTAATATAATTTAACTATGGTTTGAACTATGGTTATTTCATAAAAATCATAGTTTTCATTTAGTTTTTCACTTATTTGCGTGTTAAACCCGTAAAACCTCTATTAAGCCTATTATCGTCGAATTTTCACCATTTGCATGCCATTATACCTTGAGAGCTTGTGCAGAGCCCTTTCCACTTCCAGTGGTAACAGCCATTTTTCAAGCCGAAGACACTTTGCAAAACATCTGAAAACCCACAGTACCTACGATGAGCCGGTTCGAGGCGAAATTGAAGACTGTGCACAACCTACAACTTAGTCTACCACATTCATACCTTTTGAAAAGTATTTTTTATTAAACTTGACCTGAAAACTTCAATTCCAAAAGAAAAAGCACCAATTCTTCAATTATTGCTTGAAATTGTCAAATTACTGTACAAAAAATTGCAAAAAACATAGATAGTATAGGGGAAACTCTGTCAAACTTTCCCCAGAATCCCTCATTTCCGTTTTTTGCAAACCTTGGTCATTTTCACTGTTGAAATTGATCATAACCCCTTTTTTGAGCATTAAAACCCTCTTTCAATCCAAAACCCTGCTCAGAATCCTATTTTACCCTGCATTGTGAATAAAGACAGAGAGGTCTTATTCTACATCAATGAAGAATCTATAAACTCTATGCTGCAACTGAACCCTGACTCCAATGCTGCTTCATTGTAAATAGAGGAGTTAACTCAGAATTACCTAGAGCTTGATTTTGCTTCTAAGTTCAAAGTCTTCTAGAATTTTTGTCCCAAGCAAGTTGATATCCCTAAGCTTAATCCACCATTTGATACCTTTGATTTTCAAAATGAAACTAGACAGATTGTCTCCATGCTATCATTCATACTGGGATACACCAGTGATGAATTCATTGATGTGACAATCTTAGGTTTTTTGTCAACTCTGAGTCCTGGCCAGTCTCCATCCATTGTGTACAATTTTTCTAAGTTCATTGCAGAAAACATGCATTATCAGTTGTACAGATTGTCAGAAGAAGGAATATTTAGATATACTTCATATCTACTTCACCTCTTTTTGTATTATCAAGCACACAAATTTCCCATTGAATTTCAGAAGGTGGATCCAGAAGGAAATGTTCTTTTGGTTGTGTTTTGGTCATCGATTCTGAGAAAATGGAATATGGAATAAAACTTTACAGATTTCAATGACTTGTTTTTAGTTCCTGCTATGAATTTATTGAATAGAGAACAAACCCCTAGAATCAATGAAGAGACAAAGAGAATCCTACAACTATCTGAGAGCTGTACAATAGAAGATTGGTACTTATACAAGAGTTATACTGAGATCAGAGTATATGGTGCACTCTTGGCCCCATATAAATTACCAATATTTGTTACAACAATGATATTTGCTTTAGAATATTTGAGGCAACTGTTGAATGCAGATGAAATTAATTTCATAGCTTCTAGGAAAAAGACTAAGTTTAAATTGAAAAATCAAATTGGGCCATTTATTGTGAATAATAGAGAAGCAGCCAATGAAATTAATGTCAAGTTGAAAGAGTATAAATTCCTATCTAGTTTTATGTGGAATTATGATCCACAAGGTATTTTAAGCACGATGAGAGTGAAATGCAAGTTGTCTATCTTCTTGCATGATCCCAAACCCCAAATTGAAAAGTATGCCAATAAACTTGAATGGGAGCCAAAAACTCTATTTAATGATGATTCACAGGGAATGCAGGGAAACAATGGAAAAGATAAGCAGGTTGATCAAACACAGGTGGTGACAGTGAACAAAGAATCTGAAATTGTTCACAAAAATAGCAGAAAGGAAGATATTTTCACTGCTGAAAATATTCAAGATAAAAGAGTCATAATTCCTTATAATAAGAAAAGTAAATTGACTAATGAAGAAAGGGATAAAGCCTTCAATATTGAAGATAACAATGGTCATGAAACTGATGATGAAGCAACAAGGATAGTAACTGAAACTCTCAAGGAGCTTCAAAATGTGCAACTTGGAGCCCAGCAAAAAGATACAGTCATGGTGGATAAACAATCTAAGATTGATATGCCCTCTTCTTCTAAAGAACCTGAAAATACAGAGTTAGATATTCAAATCAAGTTCAGACAGATCAAAGAAAAGAATGAAGAAATAAAAAATGAAGCATATTCCAAATTCCTTAAAGCAAAGCCCGGGAATAAGGATATACTCCTTTCAGCTTTTGATTATTCTTCTAATAAATTGGTGATGTCATTTCTCAAGCCTACAATAGCTGATCCAAAATCTATTGCTGATTATTCAGAAACAGATCTTGACGTTGATGCAGATGTTGTCCATGAATTGGACCAAATAGAGTTTCATAGGAGCAACATAGAGATGCTATATTTTAAGATAGTCAATACGACTATGAATTCTATCAAGCTTGAGAAAACATTGATAAATCTCCAAACCCAAATGAAATTGGATAAAGCCTCATTATATGCCAATAATTTGAAGATAAAAGCATTAGAATACTTGGTGACTGAAGTAGGAGATGATCCAGCTAACATGGAAGTTGCAAAGGCTTTAATCAAACAGAAAAATAAAGACATAGCTGTGCTCAGAAAATAGCTAAAATTTCCTCAAAGTGAAATTCCTCAGGAAAAATAATTTCTTCAATAGAAAACAGAGAATGATGAATTGAAACAACTTGTTCTTAAAATGACAGATCAGGTAAAAGAAATGGAAAGAAAAATAGAATCTTTCATGCAAGAGAATGAAAAACTGAAGAAATCTTAACAGGTTGTCATTCCTACAGTGATCCCAACTGTAAGCATAGTTGTTCAATCTACATTGGTAGAACACTTGGCACCACAAGGAATGCTGGCAACTGCAGTGCCAATCACTTCTCATGAAATCTCTTCCTCTTCTTTGTCAACCTCACAGGTAAACATAGTACAAGACAAAGCTACCATAATCAGAGCCATGGAAGACATGTCAATTAAAGATAAAGAAATACTTAGTTTGAAAGGCACTATTAAAAATCTGGAAACTTCCAAAAGAGATGTCTTAATTACTTCTAAAGGGCATGAACAGAGGGCTGATAGATTACAAGAGAAAGTTAGAATTCTTCAAACACAGGTGAATCTTACAGAACAGGTTGCATATATAAAAAATCATTTATGGACAAAAATCATTGAAGGAATTAACTCTTAATGGCCTTCTATTCAGATAATTTATGAGAAAAAATAGTTGCTACAGGCTGCAAATGCAGAAATTGATAAAACCAAGAAAGAAATTGAAAATAAGCCACCACAAGCAGTTCAACTCATAGCATTTTTGAACAAAAAGAACAGAGAAGAATTAGAAGAGTTGAAAATTGCTGACAGAACAGAGGCCATCCTTCAAATTAAGAAAGTCTCGAATAAGAGAAACATGATGAATAATTTGGAAGACAAGTGCAAATATATGAACTTGGAAATCTCAAGATTTTGGGCTAAATACAAAATATTATCAGAAGTAGGTTTACCAGACATTCATGCATTAAATAAAAAATTGATGCCACAGAAAGATTATGATCAGAAAATCAGAGCTTATGCTAAGGAGAAATCTAAACAACCATTGCCACAAGGATCACCAAGTGGCAAAGTACTTCTTCAATATTTTGAAAATCTATTCTTTTTGGAAAATGAAATCAAGCACATGTTCACAGTAAAGCCAAAATTTTCCAAATATATAGAGGTTGATGAAAGTTATAGGAAATTGAAGAATATGAAGATCCCCACTATTGAACAGTGGCAAGAATTCACAGATCTGATGTGAATTTGATAGGTAAAAGACAGAAAAATAATATGAAAAATCATATTTTTCTTTTACCTTATGGTGAAAAAATCAGTGTTAAAGTGTATTAGGGTCAAAGTGTATCAGTAAAATCAAAATTGTTACTGCTGGTCATTTTTATTACAGCTGTGAAACAGTGAAAAGCAGAGATAAAGAGTATCAAAGAAGAAGATGAAAATGAAGAGTATTCTACAAGCCACCATCCACGTGAATATTTACCTATTGCCAGCTATGCTCGCAACACATCATAAATCAATTTAGATAAGATAAAACAGTTCTATTTTTCTTTGTAAAAGAGGACAACTTGCAAACTATTTTGCTATTGTCCCTCTTCTTATGTTCTTTTTCCTATTTTTCCTTAAAACATTATCTAAATTTCTGAGATATTTTGTAAACAATTTTTGTGTATAAATACTTCATAATTCTAATTATTCAGGGTGGAATAAAATTTCTCAAGACTACTATAGTCATTTTGCTGGACATATTGAAGTTGGCATGAGTCAATTAGTGAAGCAGTAGTCTGGAAACAAGATTAGAGACATCATATGTTAGGTCCATATATTACTAGTATAGTCCCTTATTGTTGTTAGTGTAACCCCCTTATTGTTATTATTTTATGCTTGTAACCCCCATTTTGTTATTATTGTGCCCTTAAATAATTATTGTTAGGTTGGCTAGGATTACATTGTGGCCCACTAGGATTACATTATGGCCCCATGGACTCCTATATATAGAAAGGAGGTTTTGTAAATTGTATCATCCAAGAATTGTTCATTTATGTAATTTATTGGAGGTTGCCCCCTCGAAGTGGCTCATTTCTAAGGCATTGATATCTCTTTTCTTCTCTTTTTGGAGCTGGTTACACAACATTTGGTATCGGAGCTTTGGATTCTAGGGTTTCGCTGCTCCAAACAGGTCATCGTGGAATTTTCGCTATAACTTTTTTTCTACGAAGTTTCAGAAGCTGAAATTTTTAGGGTGCGAAGCCGAAATCCTGAGGAAGCTTGTCTAAAAATTTTAGAGCTTGGTTCGCAATATTTTCGGAGATATCATCTGTGGAAGTTAGGTATTTTTTCAAGCTCCTAAACAGGTCATCGTGGCATTTTCGCTATAAATTTTTTTCTACGAAGGTTCAGAATCTGAAATTCGTATGGTGCGAAGCTGAAATCCTGAGGAAATGTTTCAAAAAATTTCAGAGCTTGGTTCGCAATATTTTTGGAGATATGATCTGTGGAAGGTAGTGCTTTTTCAAGCTCCTGAATTTCATCTCAAAGAGGTGATCGTGGGAAAAGTTCAATAACTCTCTCTCTGGGCATCGGATTGGAGTGTCGTAAATAGTGGTCGCAATTACATATACTGTAGTTTCTTGGCTATCAATTTTAGAGACGAAGGATGAAACAGTGACACGTGGCAAGTCGTACAAGTTCGCTCTACTGAACCAGTCCATAATTAGGTCATTGTGGGAGATTGGACACAACTTTGTCTTGGAGAATCCAAATCAGGTCAGACCTATGGCATTCGAAAGATAATTCAGAGGACTACGTTGGTACCAAAAATCAAATATTGAAGTGCTGCAATCACAAATATAATCCAATTTCAATATCGAGCTCCTCAAAAGCAAGAAAAAGGTGTGTATTGTTTTTTCCGAATTGCATAAGTCTTGTTTGAAGAATCAATTTGAATTGATTCCAAGGGAATATTGTAGAATAGATATCAGTATTGGGTTCTAAAATATGCCCCATAAAAATAATTCAACACCCATTAAGCCTTCAGAAGGCTATACTATGACTCATGAAGATGAATAATTGCAACATGATCTATCAAAATTACAAGAGCAAGTGCAACAAATTTCACTCTCGCAAAGAGAAACAAAAAATGAAATGGAAGTTTTGAAGAAAGGTGTGGAAGCTAAGATGGATGGCGTGCAAGTTAATATGGATGGTTTTGAAGCTAAGATGGATGGCATGGAAGATGGCATGGAATCTAAGATGGAAAACATGAAGAATGATCTAAAAACAGACATCGAAGGTTTGACAAAGTTGATACAAGAAATGTTTCCTAATGGTGAAAAGATAGTAGAAGAACCTCATGATGAGAACAAAATCAATGTTAATCATGATTTCATAAACTCTAATGTTGGCAGGAAGAACCACCATATTCCAAAAATGGATATGAGGAAGTTTGATGGAAAGGATCCTATAACATGGATAGTACAGATGGAGCAATATTTTGATCTCCATAACGTGCAAAACACAAAAAAGGTACGCATTGCAACTTTACATTTAGAATAAAATACATTTGTATGGTATCGATGGCTTTGCTCCCGTAAAAAAGTTATCACTTGGTCAATTTTTACGGAAGAAATGATAGCACATTATGAGGATACAAAGAGAAACACCTTCTTTAGCCAATTGATAAATCTCAAAAAAAGGGTTTAGTGGGGCAGCACATTGAGGAATTCCAAAAATTGAATATAAGGGTAACTGATATTCCAGAGGAACACAGGATCAATATCTTCATAGGAAATTTGAAGGATAATATCCAACATGAAGTTTGCGTTTTGGAACCAGATTCATTGGAGAAGGCATTCAGGTTGGCAAGAAAAGTTGAATGTAAAATAATGGTGACAAGGAAGCCTACCACTCAATTCTATAAAGAAGGAAGTGTTGCTACGCCTAGATTTCCACAACCTACAAGGTTGACACCACAACAATTGGAAGAAAAAGAGAAAAAGGGCTTTGCTACAGTTGTGATAGAAAATACACTAAAGGTCATAAGTGTGCTGAGAAGAAATTATTTTACATAGATTGTGAAGAGGAAGAAGAAAATGAGCAAGAAGAGGATATACACCAGGAACCAACCCTAGAAGAGGAAGAAATGAATCCGACCATATCGTGTAATGCACTGGTAGGAATTACCACTCCTCAAACTCTCAATATAGAAGGACATATCAAGAAGAAAAAGGTAATAGTGTTGATTGATTCAGGTAGCACACATAATTTTATTCATTGTAAGGTAGCCAAGGAATTAAATTGTTTCCTATACCCAGCACCAGAATGTCAAGTGATGGTTGCAAATGGAGGAACTATAAATTGCTCTGGAAAATGCCATAATATCAAGCTAACCATGGGGGAATATGTATTGACTAGTCTAATTCTTTCCATTCCTATGGGAGGTGCTGATGTTGTACTAGGAGTACAATGGTTACAATCTTTGGGGACGGTAGCTTTTAATTTTCAAGAAATTTTCTTGAAATTTTTTTCAGAAGGAAAGGAAGTCGAATTACGGGGTATTGAAGGGAATCCGGGAAGGATAATAAGCTCTAATGTTATGAAAAAGCTTCTAAAGAAAGAACAACGAGGCGTAATTGCACAATTATGCTCACTAGAAGTTCCGACATCAAAATCATCTATTTCTGCAGATCTCCAACAAGTCTTGGACAATCATTCCAAAGTGTTTCAAACTCCCAAAGGACTCCCACCTATTCGTGATCATGATCATGCTATTCATTTGATTCCAGGAAGTGTTCCTCCAAACATCAGGCCTTATAGATATCCTTACTTCCAAAAGAGCGAAATTGAACGTATGATTGCAGAAATGTTAGAGGCGGGTATAATTCAACCTAGTCAAAGTTCTTTCTCTGCTCCCGTGGTGTTGGTACACAAGAAGGATGGATCATGGCGAATGTGTCCGAATTATAGGGAGCTCAATAAGCTCACCATTAAAGATAAATTTCCCATTCCTGTGATTGATGAATTATTGGATAAATTACATGGAGCAATTTATTTTACCAAGTTGGATCTTCGTTCAGGATATCATCAAATTAGAATGAAGACTGAAGATATTCCAAAAACAGCATTTCGAACTCATGAGGGTCATTATGAATTTTTTGGTCATGCCTTTTGGCCTTACCAATGCACCTTCTACATTTCAAGGGTTGATGAATTCCATTTTCAAACCCTTCCTTAGAAAATTTGTGCTAGTATTTTTTGATGATATACTAATCTACAGCAGGTTTTGGAAGGATCATGTTGAACATGTTGACAGGGTGCTCAAAATATTGCGGGAGAAACAATTATATGCAAAAAAATCCAAATGTTTCTTTGGAGTACAAGAGGTGGAATATCTGGGTCATATTGTATCTCACGAGGGTGTTAAAGTAGACCCTAACAAAATTAAAGCCATTAAGGAATGGAAATTCCCCACAACCATAAAGAAGTTGCGAGGATTTCTCGGGTTAACAGGGTATTATCGCGAGTTTGTTAAGAATTATGGGAGAATAGCAGCACCTCTAACAACATTATTGAAGAAAGATGCATTTTCATGGACTCCTGAAGCAACTAAGGCCTTTGAACATCTTAAAGAGGCAATGTGCCTAGCACCGGTCTTAGCTACGCCGGACTTCACAAAAACCTTTATTGTGGAATGTGATGCCTCAGGAAATGGAATTGGTGCAGTTTTAATGCAGGAAGGAAGACCCATTGCTTTTGAAAGTCGTCCAATCAAAGGAAAGTATTTACAGAAACCTATTTATGAGAAGGAAATGTTAGCAATATTGCATGCACTAAAGAAATGATGAACTTACCTAATGGGAAGACACTTCAAGGTAAAAACTGATCATGATAGTCTTAAACACTTTTTGGAACAAAGACTATCGTCAGAAGAGCAACAAAAATGGGTCACAAAGATGTTGGGTTATGACTTTTAAATAATCTACAAAAAAGGAAAGCTTAATGTTGTTGCAGATGCACTCTCAAGAAAGAATGAAGAGGTGGAAGCATTTCTTTGTGCCATTTCTATTATCCAACCAGATTGGATAATCGAAGAAAGAGATGAATGGAAGAAGGACAAAGATGTATGGACACTCATTCAAAAGTTGCAGCAAGATCCTAGTACATCTGATACATTTAGTTGGAAAAATGATTCCTTATGGTACAAAGATCGCTTATATCTTTGTAAGAATTCCCAACTAAAACAAAAGATTCTTTTTGAATTGCACACTTCTCCTTTAGGAGGACACTCAGGATTTTTAAAAACTTACCACAGGGTGAAGAAAGAATTTTTTTGGGATGGCCTTAAATCTGATATTCAAAAGTTTGTGGCGGAATGTTTGGTTTGCCAGCAGAATAAAGTGGAGACAATTAAGACCTTGGGACTTCTACAACCTTTATCCATTCCAAGTCAACGTTGGGAGGAGATTTCAATGGATTTTATCACAGGTTTACCTAAGTCCGAAGGAAATAATTTCATCATGGTGGTAGTTGATAGACTTACCAAGTATGCACACTTTTGTACATTATCTCATCCATTTAAAGCAAGTACAGTTGCTACTACATTTATGGATAGAATTCAAAATCTACATGGAAGCCCAAGGGTTATTGTGAGCGATAGAGATCCCATTTTTACTGGAAATTTTTGGACGGAGTTATTTTCTTGTTTGGGTACTCAATTAGCTCATAGCTCATCTTATCATCCTCAATCTGATGGTCAAACCGAGATAGTAAATAAATGTTTGGAAGGATATCTTCGTTGTTTTGTATCTGATAAACAAACACAATGGGTCAAGTGGTTACCTCTTGCTGAATGGTGGTATAACACTTACTTCCATACTGCAGCAAAAATGACCCCATTTATGGCACTTTATGGATATCATCCACCATCAATCACATCATCTTTAAGGGAAATTCGAAGGTTCAAGTAGTGGAAGATCACATCGAGCATCGGCAAGAAGTTCTCCAACTCTTAAAGGATAACCTGAATTTGGCACAAAATCGAATGAAACAACAGGCAGATCAACATCGCAGTGAGAGAAGTTTTGATGTAGGAGATTGGGTATTTTTACGGCTACAACCATACAAACAAATGTCCCTCAAGCAAGCTAAGAAGGATAATACATTATCACCAAAGTACTATGGTCCTTACAAGGTGTTGCAAAAGATTGGTACTATGGCATACAAATTGGAGCTTCCTGCTTCTTCGCGAGTACATCCAGTTTTCCATGTTTCATGCTTAAAGAAGGTTATAGGTGAAAATCTTCCAGTTCAAACAATATTGCCAGAACTTGGTGAGGAAGGAAAAATCATATTGGAACCTGAAGCGGTCACGGAAACAAGAACTCGACAGCTACGAAATCGATCAATTTCAGAGTATCTCATCAAGTGGAAGAACTTACCCACTGAAGATTCTACATGGGAGGATGAGAATTTTATACAGAAGCACCCAGAGCTACTCAAGCGTTGAGGACAACACTTTTTGAAGGAGAGGGGCATGTTAGGTCCCTATATTACTAGTATAGTCCCTTATTGTTATTAGTGTAACCCCCTTATTGTTATTATTGTACCCTTGTAACCCCCATTTTTATTATTATTGTGCCCTTAAATTATTATTGTTAGGTCGGCTAGGATTACATTGTGGCCCACTAGGATTACATTATGGCCCCATGGACTCCTATATATAGAAAGGAGGTTTTGTAAATTGTATCATCCAATAATTGTTCATTTATGTAATGTATTGGAGGTTGCCCCTCAAAGTGGCTTATTTCTAAGGCGTTGATATCTCTTTTCTTCTATTTTTGGAGCTGGTTACACAACATCATAACTAAGGATTCTCGTGGTGACAAGATAAGTCTTGTATTTTTTCCTATTTTCATTGTTATTATTTAAAGTTTACATGCATTCATTTGATGTGTTTCTATTCTGTAATGATCAAATAAGGAGAGATTAAACAGAATTAGTGATAATAAGCTCTCTATTTTAAACTAGTTGGCATTTTTATGTTTTCTACTTGATAACCGGACCATAGAATTATTAATTGATCTAAGTCCTAGTTTGATCCCCTTCTTCAATCCTCTTTTCTGTAACTTAAGGATTCTTAAGTGCCCTTTTGTTCATATTTCACCCATTCAATCAACAAATCCTATTCAAATCCTTAGAAGGTCATCTATCTTGCCCTTAGTACATTTGCATCTTTAAGTCTTATTCCCAAGCTCTGCCTGCCTAGAGAGTTGATTCAATTGCCCAATGTTCTGGTAGATCTCTCTGGTTTACCTTGAAATACTTTTTATTCCTACCACACTTATAAAATCACTCCTATTTCTCACTCATAGCTAGCCTAAAACCCTTTACTAAAACACTGCTAAATCTTTAGGAGATATCCCTCTCCGGAGCTCGGGAAGGCTAGATCCTGAATTCCCAAAGCAGTTCTTGGTTACCCTTGGTGTTCTTAACTACAAAAATCCCCATCCCAAAACTTGAGAATTACTAGGGTGTTAACATACTGGCGACCATACTGGGGACTAACCACTCTCCAGTTTTAAGTTTAATCTTGAAGGAAGATCTTTAACTATATCTTTTCTAATTTGAGATTAAGTTTAAAGGTTGTGGGTATTTTACCCAATAAAAATTCTGGCTCCCAATAAGGTCTACTACACTAGATCCAATCCTGATCCTAATCCTCTAGAGATAGTAGACAATCCAGATCAAATAGGAAAAAAGAAGAAAAAACAAATTGATAGTTCTGCAACTCAGATACCTCTTAGAAGAGTTGATTCTTTACCCAAAGAATTGGTAAGCTTATCAGACTTTGATTTTGACTTAAAGTTTGAGAAATATTTATTTAGAAAAAAATATGAATTGGATTTAAAAGAAATTGTTTTAGATCCAGTTTTTACTTCTTATGTGAGTGAAAAAAACAAAATTATTTATGTTCCTACTAAATCAGATCAAACTGAAAGTAAAAGTCTAGTAAAAAGGGTGAGTGTCACAAAAATTAAATACATTGAAGAAGCTGTTAAGTTAGAATTTTTTTTTTCTAAATTTAAACCCCCTGTTTCTGAGCTATACACAACAGTCTTTCCAGCATCAGATTCTTCTATGTATACTGCCACATCATTTACTGCTTCTGTTTTCAGCTCACCTCAAGAGCCCATAAGCCTTGAGTTGCCTCTTCTTCATAGAATTATATACTCATCATATCCACAATCCATTGCTAGTTCATCAACCGATCCATTCATCCTTGAGCTGCCCTTGCAGCCCAAAGTAGTGTATCCATCATTTACCCAACCCATTGCAACTACCATTAGCCATAATACTTATTTTTCATCCTCTTTTTCAAGCTCTTCAAGTACATCCATTATAGTAACCAGCACTATCCCTATCACTATAACTGTACCTCCCAATTCAGCTAAAATACAAGCCATGGTAGCCCGATATGCTCCATTGGTTTTACCTCAGAATCTCCATGACACTCCCCAGAACTACCAAAAAGATATTCCACTATTTGATAATCTTTCACAGATTACTGCACAGCAACATATTACTATAATGAGTGATTTCTGGGAAGTCTATGAGATAGATGAATCTGATGTCCAAATGAGGTTGTTTGCTCAGAGCTTAATTGGAGAAGTAAAAACCTGGTTTAAAGCTTTAGGAGCTGGTAGCATAGCAGACCTAGATGCATTCCATAGAGCCTTCATAAATAAATGGGAGAAATAGAAGAACCCTATGAAAATACTATCTAAGTTTGATGCTATCAAGAGAGCCCCAAATGAGTCTGTCCAAGACTTCTGCACAAGATATAACAGTGTTTACAATGCCATTCTTGCAGACCTTAAAACTACCCCATATTCCATGATACTGAAATTCCCTGTCTGTTTTGACGTAGACATGGCTTACCAACTTAGGGAAAGGGATGCAAATAATTTAGAACAAATGTGACAAAACACTGTAGGTGTAGAGATCAACATACTTGCAAAGAAGGCTAGAATGAGAAATGAAAGAAGGGTTACTATTAAAGAAGAAGCATCTCACTTAGATAGTAAGTTTGATTTCATTACTAAAGCACTAGAAAAAGTAGTTGATAGACTGGATCAAATTGAAAAGAAACCACAATGGGACAATCAATCCCAGATCCGGAATCCCAATTACAAAAAAAACAGCAACCCCAGGAAAGGTAAAGAACCTTCCCCTGATCAAAATATAAGAACCCCATTCCAAGAAAACTTTGTAGAAAGTTCACAAAAAAGTGTTGATGAGGAGGAAGACATCAACATTGTTATGGGGATTGATGAAAACAATACCATTTTCCTCACCCAGGAGGACCAAGAACTCTTTGAACTTCAATAGTTAAAAGTAGAATCTGGAGAATCCTATGATTATAAACAAGGTTATGATTTTGCAATAAAAAAAATTCACAATCAATACAAGCTTAGGAGCAAGAAAACCAATAAACCTACTATAAAGAGTAATGCTCCAAACCAACAAGAACAAAACAAGAAGAAGACTGATACTTCTAAATCAAAATTCTTGCAAATTCTTCCTAGAGATAACAAACAGAGTTCAAATCAAACTAGTCCTAAAAAACAGCAAGGCCCAAAGATTGAAGATATTACTAACGAGGGGGCACAATCTTCCAAGGATGTTCTAAAATCTAATAATTCCAAAGCCGCCAATTCAACAACAGTCATTGAGCCAAGAAAGAATCCTACTGACTTTAAAATATCATATCCTAAACCTTCTGTTGAGAATCCTAAAATAGATAAGAGTTCTGCTAACCCCCAAAATATTCTTGAAAAATAGTTAAGGATAGAAGAAACTAAGAAACTCAGACAGAAGACAAGAGAATAGCTCAAAACAAAGGAAAAATAGTAGAAACTCAAGAAAAGTCATCACAAACCACAATTCCCAAAGAAGAAGTGATTCAAACCATTAGATCTCAACCAACATTTAATATGCAGTCTGAAATATTCAAGTTAAAAATAATTGTTCCATTGGTAGAACTAGCTAAAAATGACTTGTATAGATCTATGATTTTTGATGCATTGACTGTGAATGAGAATGAAGATACAATCAACATGAATGAAAATAGGCCTCAATTTATTTTTGGTCCCAATGTAGATGGAAAGCATTCAGATGGGTCGGTACCCCCATTTTATTTAAGTCTTACTGTGCATGACCAAATATTACATACTACTATGCTAGATGGGTCGGTACCCCCATTTTATTTAAGTCTTACTGTGCATGACCAAATATTACATAATACTATGCTAGATGGGTCGGTGCCCCCATTTTATTTAAATCTTACTGTGCATGACCAAATATTACATAATACTATGCTAGATACTGGAGCTTCCCACAACTTAATGACTAGAGCTATAATGGAAACAATTAATCTAGACATAACCAGACCTTATAAGGACCTATTCTCATTTGATTCATCCAAAGTCCAATGTATTGGTTTGATTAAAGATATGTGTGTTAACCTAGTCCAATATCCTGGTAAGAGTATGATCATGGACATTGTAGTAGCTGAAATCCCACCAAAGTATGGCATGCTTCTTTCTCGCTCATGGGGAGAAAAGTTGCAGGGATCTCTACAAATGGATATGAGTTATGCTACTATCTCGGTATTTGGAAAACATAAAAATCTTTATAGAGAAACCTTGATGAAGTACATGATTAGTAGTGCAGGCAGACCTACAAATTATCCAATTTATGCTACTCCGACTGATCTTGATTCTTTTATTCCCAATAACTCTGATCAAAATGAAAATCCAACTGAACTTACTGATAAAAAACTTAAAATCATGGATGATTATATTGGTCATGAATCTTTGTGGCAGCTAGATTTTGATGGATTTGTAACAAATTTGGAGCTGGAGCCGATGTTTGGATTATAAACATTGAAACAAGTCATTATTAAGGACATGCTTTTAGATTAAACTTCAAATGCACCAATAACATGGCTGAATACGAAGCTTTAATCTTAGGCCTACAAATTATTAGAAAAAAGGGAGGAAAAAGAATAATGGTTTTGGGTGATTCTGAACTAGTTATAAAACAAATCAACACAGATTATTCAGTTCACAACCCTAGACTTGAAAGATACAGAGAAACAATATTGGAACTACCTGAAGAATTTTTATAAGGTAATTTTGTTATCATCCCTCGAGATCAGAACATACAGGCTCATTGCTTAGCAACTTTTGCCAGCAGTTGTAAATTTCCTTTTTCACCATTGCAAAAATAAACTGCTGAGATTAAACATAGGCCTATTGTTCCCGATAATGTGAAATATTGGCAAATGTTTTCAGAGGATCAACAAATTTATCATTTTTTGAATAATCAGCATGAATTTCAAAATTGTCAAATCGACAATGACTGTAACATAGATTAACCTTGTGATATAGATTTAAATTTATGTCAAATAGATGATTTAGATAATTTAGATGTACATAAGTTTGAAAAGCCTACTATTTTTACTCAAAGTGACATTAATCAAATGGAAAAAATAGAAATAGAAGAATTGATTGAAGATGGAATAGATTTTATTGATTTAAAGAATAACATTTTACCCAGAGGTTTAACTCCTCTAGAAGATTTATTTGACTCCAATGATGTGCCCATAAGGCCAAAAATGGAGCCATTTAAGTCAGACATAGAATAATATAACTTAGGGACAGATGAAAAACCAAGAATAATCAAACTATCCAAATCCTTATCATCAGATGAAAGGGATAAATAAATTGAACTTTTAAAAGAATTTCAATATGTCTTTGCATGGAGCTATGAAGATTTAAAAACTTACAACACAGACATTATCCAACATAAAATTCCTTTAAAAGAGAATAAAAAAAAATTTCAACAGAAACTGAGAAGGATTAATTCGGTTTTGTTACCCTTAATCGAAAAAGAAGTCAAAAGAATGTTTGATGCACAGATAATTGCACCAGTCAGATTTTCTGACTAGGTATCTAATTTAGTGCCAACTAGAAAAAATACAGGAGAAATTAGACTATGCATAGACTTTAGGAATATTAATAAAGCATCCTTTAAGGATAACTATCCCTTGCCAAAAGTGGAACATATTTTACGGAGGGTAGTAGGTTCTTCCAGAATCTCTTTATTAGATGGTTTCTCTAGTTACAATCAGATTCTAGTACACAAATATGACCAAACCAAAACTGCATTTACTACTCCGTGGGGCACTTTCATGTATGTGAAAATGCCTTTTGGGTTAAAAAATGCAGGAACTACATTTAAAAGGGCCATGGATATTGCCTTTGCCAAGGAGATCCATGAGTTTTTAGTCATTTATTTGGATGATATTACTATTTTTTGTAAAACAAATGATGATCACTTGGATCATCTCAGAAAAGTTTTTATTAAATGCAAAAAATATGGTATATCGCTTAACCCTAAAAAGTCTATTTTTGGGCTAGAAGAAGGTAAATTTCTAGGTCATATCATTTCAAAAGAAGGCATTAGAATAGACCCTGCAAGAATTGAAGAAATTCTAAACATTCAACCACCAAGGAACATTAAAGAACTCTAAGCATTCTTGGGAAAGATCAATTTTCTAAGAAGATTCATATCAAATCTGGATGAGATTATAAAATATCTTAATAACATGCTTAAAAAGGACTCCTCAATTAAATGGACAATAAAGGCTAAACGATCTTTTGAATCTATCAAACAAGCCTTAACTAAAGCACCAGTCCTTATCAGTCTAGATTACACAAGAGATTTTATAATCTTTTCCTTTGCATCCAAACAGACCATAGTTGCAGTTCTTTTGCAGAAAAATGATCAAGGCTTTGAATAGCCCATTTCATTTTTTAGTAAAGCTCTTAGAGATGCACCACTGAAATACAACATAATAGAAAAATAGGCTTTGGCTCTGGTTAAAGCTATAAAAGATTTCAGAGTGTATATACTTCATTCACACATCATTGCATATGTCCCTAATGCAGTAGTTAAAGACATTTTGACTCAAGATGGACTAGACAATAGGAGAGGAAAATGGATAGCCACAATCCTTGAATATGATCTAGAAATTAAACCAAATAAACTCATTAAAGGACAAGGTTTAGCCAGATTGATGGCTGAATCAAATTGAAATGCCTTAGATATTAATTTCATTGCACAAGTAGATGAACAGGAGGAGATGGCGAATTCATCGATCAGTGAGGCCTATCAAGACTCACCCTGGTACTCTGCTATAATATTTGTAATAAAAAACTTACAAGCTCCTCCTGGACTGACAAAAACCAAGGCAAGATTTATGAAGAAAAAAGCAGTGAGATTATGTATCTTAAATAATGCATTGTATTGGAGAGAAAGTACTAGAATTTTACTTAATTGTTTATTGAAATATGAGGCTAAAAATATCCTTGAGGAATTTCATGCAGGTGACTGTGGTGGCCATCTATACTGGAAGAGCACAACTGATAAAATACTCAGAGCTAGTTTTTACTAGCCATCTTTATTTTCAGATGTTAAAAAAATTGTTACCTCTTGCCATCAATGCCAGATCTTCGAAGGTAAAAAGAAACTGTTACCATTACCTCTGAAACCAATATCCACTGGAAAACCATTTCAATTGTGGGGGTTAAACTTCATAGGTTAAATTCATCCTCCATCTTCGGGTCAACAAAAATGGATTCTAACTGCTACTGATTACTTTACTAAGTGGATTGAAGCAATTCCCACTAGGCAAGCTACAAACTCAGTTATTATCTCATTCATAGAAAGTAATATTTTTTCTAGATTTGGATGCCACACAAAATTATTACGGACAATGCTGCTGCTTTCAAATATAAAAAGATGATTTCCTTCTGCCATAATTACCATATTACCTTAGGTCATTCCACAGCATACTATCCCCAAGGTAATGGTCTGGTCAAATCCTCAAATAAAAGTTTAGTCAATATCATCAAAAAACTACTCCAAGATAATAAAAATACATGGAATAAGAAGCTAGTCTATGCCCTTTGGGCTGATATACTTACTACAAAAAAGTCCATAGGAACTTCACCATATCAGATTGTTTATGGTACAGATGTAGTTTTTCCTTCTTCCTTGGGTGTCCCAGTCATGAATATTATCCAGGAATCACAGGTAGAAACTAATGACATTCAAAGAAGAATCAATGAAACTATACACCTTCAAAAAACCAGAGATGAAGTTTATGAAAAGTCACAAGTTTTACATGACAAGATCAAAAAGATTTTTGATAAAAGAGTTAAGGAAGATGACTTTTTCATAGGAGATCAAGTTTTAAGATGGGATACAAGAAGGGAGGATAAAGGTAAACATGGGAAGTTTGTCTTTCTATAGCAGGGACCCGATGTAATATATGGTTACAGAGGTAATAATTCCTTTTTCATTAGGAATTTGGATGGTACAGAGCTTCAAGAAAGACCAGTAAATGGAAAGATGTTGAGACATTACTATCCCTCACAAGTGACTTAACAGTGAGATTTATTTACTTCACCATTGTAAATATTCATAGTCTGAGTGTAGATTGGATTGGATATATTATCTACAAAGTTGAAGCTCGAAGAGAAGGCCTTGAGCTTTGCAGTATAAGATATCATAAATATGATTGTTGCAGAAAACAAAAGACATTCACAGGATCACCAAGGTCAATGGATAAGGCTACCGATCTTGGAGTTCTTGGCCTTTCACAATGAAAATCCATCCCCAAGTGAAACCAATGTTAGCAACCTATAATATAGGGGTCATAATTTTGACTTGACAGTTGATAATATTGTAAATCTATACATACTTTGCCTTCTGCAAGTTGTATTCACATATTTTGTAAAATAAAATTAAAAAAAAAATAAAATAAATAAAAAAGATTGTAAAAAGTCCTAAAATAATAATCAAAGGACTTAGAAAAAATAAGACCCCAAAAGGAAAATGAATAAAACATGAAAGTGTGCAAGCACAAATGCCACTACTTTTTACTTTTTTGACTATGGCAGAGTGTCAATAAATGCCATAGTCTATGATGAGTTAAACCGTTTAATCTTAACTTGTTATTGTTTCAATTTCACTTGTTGTAGAATAGAGAATAATGAGTTGTCATACTGCTTAATCATGACAATTCAGTAATTAGGTAGAAAAATAAAGTGAATCCAATAGTTTAATTTGGATTCATGGATGAAATAAGTGTATAATTAGATAGTTTTACTTGCTTTCAGAAAAAATAAATGTTGTGAAGGTTGCTAGCTTAAATGCACCTTACTAAAAAAGAAGAAAAAATGTTAGTATGGCAAGTTGGGTAGGTAGAAGAAGGTGAAAGATCTCAATGTAAATATCACTCATCATGGGCTGCAAAATAACTAACTTCCCCTTCCCATAGTCATGAAACTTTCTAAACTATCAGTTAGAAAGGCTCAAGGCATTTCCTTGACTTTTGTTTGGACCAGACCCAAGGCTCTATGACTGATCAGTTGAAAGTGTGAATGTCTATATTAATCCCTAAAATCACACCATTACCATTCATGCATTCATTCCCATAAATAATCCTAAGTAAAACTCCATTTTTACTTAAAGGTATTATAATTTCCATTTGATTAACTTCCTACAATCATTTGAAAACATTAAGCCCTCAAAATTACATTATATCATAAGTTAAGTGATAAGATCAATGCAAATTATATTTTATAATTCACTTTACTTGTTATGTTTATGTGTTTTGAGTATACCATCTCCTATTTTCATATTAACTCTAATTTATATATTAATTCCCTATAAAAATGACCTTCTCCTATTATATATAACTCCTTTTTATATAATAAACCCAAAAATGCACTTATTATAATTTTAGCCGAAGTTTATAATTCCCACATGTTTCATAAAACCCACATTATAACTCCCTTTGGCTAAAATATACCTTTATATATAATCCCACCCCTATGGTAGTTAAATCAACTTGG